>OY728153.1:1506024411-1506624411 GCA_963277665.1 Viscum album | reverse complement strand
AATGTTATCTAAGGATACCATACTTATTATTTATTTGTATGGTTTATGTTTATAATAAAAATATGAAATTTTTATGAAACTCATTTCTCTTCCATGGGTTATGCTATGTTTAAGTGTTTATGAAATCCATTTCATCCATGTGTTCTGATATGATGAATGATTTATAATCTTATAGAACACTTACATATAATTTTCATTATGTAATGCATGGGACCTATATCTCCCTCTAATTATTTGGGTAAATTATTATATCCCATATGATGGTTATGGGAAACAAGTCAAAGTGCTAGATCTATTATGGGAAACAAGTTGAAGTGCTTGATTCGTTATGGGAAACAAGTAAAAGTTCTTGATCTTTTATAGGAAACAAGTCGATGTGCTTGATCTACAATGAGAAATAGGTGTTTATTCCTAATCCAATGGTCTTGGTAGTTAACCTTTATTTGTTAAATTATTTTTATACTTCTAATAGCACCACACACATTTATAACATGAACTTATAGTTCATGAATGAGTTATGATGATTTATCATTATTATGATTCACGCCTTTTTAAATGATAGTTTTTTATTCCATAACGTATTTTTATTATATTTTTATGATTGGGAATGAACTCTTTAAGTTATGTTCATGATCTTATACCCTTATGATTATATTATGATTTCATATGAACATTGATTGATATCTCTCATTCTTACCCTTATAGAGCATCTGAGATCACACTTTTATTTATGTTTTATTTTCCTAGTTTATAAATAATGATGATAAATTATTTTTGTTTATAAAGGTTTAATATGTGAGGAATTTCATGGTAGATAGTGAAAACTTAATTTTGAATATTGAAATATGGGTATAGTGGAAGATGATGTTGATAATTATGAACTATTTGTTTATAAACCCAATTTGTTAAGAGTTTTTCTTAATTATATAAAACAATAATCCTAAAATGGCCCTAGGTATGTATGTGATCCAATATTTTATTTTGATATTTTATGTTTTGGATGGGAATAATTGGGTTACATTTATTGGTATCAAATTTAAAAATGTAAATTTTATGTTTTTAGCACCGGATTTGGAAGTGTAGGTCTTATATTGTTAGAGTTTGTATCAAAGTATGGTTTATAAAACATTTTAGATTAAAATGTTTTCATTTTATTTTATTTTAAGAGTTATGGATACCATCATGGGTATGTTGACCATAAATTCAGAGTCTTAAACACCCCTTTTTATGTTTTAAGTGATGGAAATTTAAAAAGGCTAATGATATTTTAGGATAGGTATATGTAACCCTTAGGTTTAACATGAATTATTATTTGAGTATGAATGTGTTTAAATTTTTTGGAAATAATTTTTTAATAAATTTAAAAACTTTATAGTTTATATGATCTTTGATTTTGAGGTAAGTATGGGTTATTACATTTTTGGATACAAAATGAAAGTTATGAGATAAAATTTTAGGTTAAAACTTTTTTTAATGTTTAATATATTGAAGTTATTTTATATTATTTTTTTTACATTTATGCTAATTTTATAACGATTAAATTAATATAGTTTTAGAAAGAAAAAAACAAACCGCTAACAACCTTTCGTATCTGATAGGGCTCCAAAGCTTGCACCCACAACTGAAGGGCTATAAGGGTGCATTTCCTACTACTGGACTACATGATGTCATGTTTAGTATAAAATTTTATTTATTTATTTAGACTATCTGAAATATAAATACTAAGTTAATTTTTTGATCATATGTTTTATATTATAGATAAACATGGGATTGGAAATTGATTTGGTGTTAAGTGATTAATATTATTTTAGAAGATGTACAGTATTATGGGAACCCTATAGGATTAAAGAAAACATAATATTATGGAATTTTATTTGAGTAATAAAGGTTCAATTAGCTTTTGGAGGAATATATGATTTTAATTTATGTTTACAGTTATTTATATTATTTATGGAAATGGTTAGTGTATCTTGGAGTTTATATGTTTAGGGCATGTACATTTTGGGAGATAAATACTAAATTTATTTTGGAAGACTATGTGATAAAATCCCTTTGATTTTTGGGTTTTAATCTTACTCTGTGATATTTTGAGTAATTTTAATTATTTTTATTTATTGAATGATGTAAGTTGAACTTTGGGTATTACAATTGAATTTTGAATATTAAAGTATTTTTCCTCATATGATGGTTTATTGTTTTAGGAATCATCTTATCATGTGCTAACCATTTTGTTTTTTTTAATGCATAAAGATAAGAGGAATTTACTTTTATAATTTTTTGGATTATTAGATCCATTAAAAGTTGATTTTAGTGCTTCATGCATGAAAATTTGAGTTTAAATACTCATCGTTTGTAGAAAAACATGATATTATGGTGGAAATTTATTAAAGGATAAAACAATAGTTTCAAGTAAGTATATTTCCTCATGTTATTATACAATGTATTAAATTATTTCCTCAACTCTAGGAAAGTGATATTTAAATAAAAACATTATATGTTTACTTTTTTTACCAAGAAATCAATGGACTTTTAACCCATCATAGATTTACGATATTATGATGGTAACATTTTTCATGAACATGTTATCTATAACTCTATATCAGTCCTTGGGAATTTTTTTCTCTTTAATATTTATTTTTTTCACTTTCCATCAATTTTTTCCTTCATGGGAACCTAGTATGTGTTACTCCAGATGATTGTCATACTTCTCATTCTATCTTTTTAAGTGGAAGTTTTATCGGATGATTTTATGATGTAAGATTTCAAAAAAGGTATTTTGAAAAGTCAAACCCAGGTTATTGAGACCAATTATAAATATTGATTATGTAATTTATTAAATAGGGGTAGAATTTAATATCCTGGAATTTTTTTAAAATATATTGTGTAAAGATACGCACCACCGAGCTTAAACGAATAACAAAATATTATTATTTAAATTTGAATGTTATAACCCAATCATTAAATTGGTGGTTATGAAAAGGATTAACTTATTTATGACATAAATATAGATTTCTAACTCAATGTAAATTTATTGAACAATTATTATAAAATACTCACATGATTTTTAGTAAAGTCATTTTATTCTTCAAAAAATATGTTTTCTTCAAAAATGAGATTTCTTAATGTTTATGAGTGAATATTATAATTAATTTATAGAAATTAAAAAATATGTATTTTAAAAATTAATTTAATTTTTGAATCCATAATTTTAGAATTATCTAAAAATTAATTTTATAGAACTTTCTAAAAAGATTGATTTTTCAATAAATAGTGAAAAATACTAATTTTAATTGAAAATTTTATTTTTATTTTAAATTATTTACAAAGTAAAATTACATTTTGGATTAATATAAAATTTAATTAGTTTATTTTTATTTAAAATAATTCAATAATGGTTTTTTAAATGGATTTTATACTTGAATTTAGAATAAAAACATTTTATTTTCTAAAATAGGAATTTTTCTAAAAATTATTTTTCATAATATTTTTTTGTTTTATTTTTAAATTAAATTCATCCAATTATGTGTATTGAATCTTTAAAAATAGATTCCATATTTGGAATCAGGATGTTTAAATTTAGTAAATGGTTCGCTTTTATTTTTTTTTCCAATATGAATAGTAACCATAGTAATATTTGTTGTCATGGTAAAGGGTTAGTCGGGTAATTAAATTTAAAAATAAAAAGATAGAGACTATAAAATGACCCCAAAACATGATTTAATTTTATTTTATGAGTAAATTTCATTGATATTCATCCAAGATTCAGTTATATGGTATTTTTTTCCATTTGGATGAGATTATGACCATTATAGTATTTTATTTCAAGAAAAGTTAAACATTTCACACTCTTATTTTTAATAACTATAATACTTTTAATATGAATTTATTGAGAGGATATTTTTTACTATAAATATTTTTATTAGATCTAAAATATTTTTCCATATAATGGTAATTTATTTTAATTTTTTATTTAATAATTAATTACTTTAAATGTTTTCACAATGCTGAAGAAGTAAATATTTTATTAATGGAAAAATTAAATTAATGATATTAGAAATATTAAGAGTATTATAGTTTGCGATAATTAACATAATCCGTTAATTTTATATATGAACTTGAAATGTTATATATGTACTAAAAAAAATTATTAGTATTATAAGTGTTATCATGATATTATTAAAGTCAAGGTAATGAATAGTTCTAAAAATTTACATTATTGATATTTTAAAATAAATAATATTTTATTAAATGATATAAAATTATTAAAAATGTTATATTATAAAAATTTATTATTATATATTTTATATTATCAACCATGTTCCATTTATAGGTATTTTTTCCATTTATAGTAACTATATTGTCCTCAAAGAGTAAAACTACTTGTTGTCACAATAAGTTTAAAAAGAGTTAATGAGGGACTAAAACCAAATGATAAGGGTAAAAATGTGACCTAAACTTGTCCAAAAATTATTGGATTAAATTAATTAAACCCATTATTATTATATATTTGAAATAAATTAGTTTTTACCCATTTATAATTGAATATTAATATACATTAATTTAATATTTTGAGAAATTTCAAGAGTGACATGTCCATATTTTATAAAAGGGAGCCACTTCTTCTCAATACTTCACACTTAAAAACTCATTTAATTCATAAAATTCCTTAAAAATATATATTAATATAATAAATTCCCTTATTCTATAGGTATTTTTAGGCATAACACTAACCTCAGTGGTCTTAAGGTGATAAGCAAAGGAGGTTACCCAAAGAAGAGGCGTCATTTTTAATCAAGCATTTCTATTTTATTTTTTCTTCCACCACCTTAAAATATTACTCAAACATGATAAAATAATAACACCCGTATACTCAGCATACTAATATTTTATTATGTTAATATAAAAACCTATATAAATCTCCTACATCTATCGAATGTGAAAGAAATTCATCGTTTATGTGTACGGTGGACTACAGTCTCACGAACAGATGTAATTTGTTTTCGATCACTATCTCTCATAAATGTTTATAATGGTGGAATTAATGTTTCTATATTAAATTCATTAAATTTTTATAATTTTTAAAATATAACATATCATATACCTTCTTACCATTCCATGTACTGAAAAATGATAATGTCGCTCTTGCATATATGTGAACAACCACCTCCACGAAGCGATGTGATTTATTTTTTCATTTTCACATCACATGGATGATATATATATATAAGTAAATTTAAATAATTAATATTATATATATTATATCACAATAACTGTATAAAGATAAAAAATACTTACCCTCTTTCCATAATGATCGCTGAAAAATGGAAACGTTACTCATGCGTGTGTACGGCCTACCATCTCCATGATTCTAACGTTGTTCATTTTTTATAACCATATTTAATGGTTGTATTTAAAAGTATGATTGATGTATAAAAATTATAATTATTTCATTATTATTATTCTTTAGATGATATAATAATGACCTCTTTGACTATAGTCAACCTACCGAAGTCATTTTGGACTTATGTACCAAATATTACTAAAACATACGACGTAAACATAAACTATTAAGTAATTTTATTAACATGTTAATAAGTGGGAAAAAATAATAATAAAATTCAAAAGGTTTCTTAATAAAGTAAATAATTAACCTAATTTTATTATTCAAGAAGATAAATAAGGTACGTGGTGATTCAGACTCTAGGTAAGGGATTTTCATCTCACTTTTATTTCTATGTGACATAGGTATTATATACCACTTGATTCTTATATGTGGTATATATACTACTAATGATTGTATTTTATGATTATTATCCTTAAAATTATGATATTTTCTTATCAATATATGTTTCTTTCTTTCATGGGTATTAAGATTCAAATGATACCAAAGTGGTGAGGGTTTTATTTCATAGTCTCGTTATTATTCAAGATTGTTTATGTTTAAGTATCCACTAGGAATATTTCTCTTCCATGTAAATGATTTAAAAAAATATTTTAAAAAGGTTTTTTTACAATTCTCTTATAGTTTTTAAAAATCAATTTCACCAATTTTTTAATTTTTACAAAATAGTTTGAAAGGAATCTTTTTGTCATTTTCCAAATGAGGTACTTTGTGAATTTTCTAAAAAAATATGGAAGAAATATTTATATTATCTTATATGGAATGAGAAAATTTTCCCACTATCAATATTCCTCAATTATTTGAATATTCTTTTATATTTTTACAATTTTATTTTCAAAAAAAATATTTCATTTATAATTTTTATCTTTAAAAAAATAAGTGATTTTAAAATGGAAAGGTTATTTTCCTCAAGAATTATTCCAACTGACATTTCAAAATAATTTTACATATAAGAGGACATCCTTTTATGATAATTAATCTTTACTAGTAATATTACCCAATTATACCATCCTTATTCTTTTTCTGTATGGTTTATGTTAACGATGAAAAGTTGAAATTTTTATGAAACACGTTTATTTTCCATAAGTTATGATATAATGAAATGTTTATGAAAACCCTTTATTTTATATGTTATGATATGATTTATGATTTATTTTATTATGGAACACATATGTATGATTTTTATTATGTTATTAGTGGTACTAGTATCTCCCTCTAATGTATTGGGTAATGTATTATATCACATGAGATAGTAATGGGAAGAAAGTCAAAGTACTTGATCTATTATGGGAAACAAGTATAAGTGCTTGATCTGTTATTATAACCAAGTTGAAGTTCTTGATCCGTTATAGGAAACAAGTTTAAGTGCTTGACTTGTTATCGTAAACAAGTCTATATGCTTGATCTACAATGGGAAAAAGGTTTTGATTCTCGTTCCATTGGTCTTGGAAGTTAATCATGACATATGAAATGGTTTCTATACTAATGATATTTCTAGGAACATTTGTGACATGAACTTATGGTTCGTGATTGAGTTATAAAGATTTATCATTCTTATGATTCATATATTTTTAAATGATAATGTTTTATTCCATAATTCATATTTATTATATTTTTCATATTGGGTATAAACTTCTTAAGTTATGGTTATGATTTTATACCCTTATTATTATCTTATGATTTCATATGATCATAGATTAATATCTCTCATTCTTACCTTTACTGAGCATATGATATCATATTTTGTATATTTATTTTTCCCAATTTATAAATAATTATTAAAAATTATTTGTGTTTATAAAGGTTTTATATGTGAGGAATTTTGTGGGATATGCTTAAGACATGACATGGAATATAAAAAGTTGTGTATAGTGGGAGATGATGTTGATCTATATGAACCAGTTGTTTATGAACCCAGGTTATGAATAATTTTTCCTAATTATATGAAACTCTAAAACTAAAATATCCTTGGGTATATAAGTAACCCAATATTTCCTTTCGATGTTTTATATTTTGGATGGGTAGAATTGGGTCAAATTTGTCGGTATCAATGTGAGAAATGTAAAGTTTATTTTTTTAGCTCCAGATCTGGGAGTGCGGGTCTTAGGACTTTATAGGTGATATAGGATACCACCCAAAATTATTTATAAATATGAGCTCCATAATAAAATAAAAAATTAATTATCTCATAAATAACCTAGGGAAAATGTGTGAGTTTCATAAAAAAATAAATAAAAAATCACATAACATAAACTTAAGATACCATAGAATATCAAAATTATAATTTTAAAAAATAAATCATATCATAATAATGTATAAAGTGTGATGAAAACATCACTTAATGAATTATAAACATTTTATAGAAAAAAATAATTGAAAATATAAAAGTTTTTACAAAACCATTTAAGACATTGAAGTAAAAATTACTTTAAAAAATTTGGGAATGAAAATAGAAGAATTTTGAAAACCATAATATAAAGAGTTCCAAATAAAACATCCATGAAAAGGAATAAATGTTATCAAAAGAATAAGTGAAAATAATTTTAAAACATTTACTTTTCAAATAATATTTAATAATGGAGAGTTGAAAAATACATAAAATTTTCAAAATAGGGAAGTGAAAATACTTTAAAAATGTTTAATTTTAAAAATAATATTTAATAATAGGACCTTGAAAGAGATATAATGTTTTAAAAAGGTAAAGTTAAAATACTTGGAAAATTTTTAATTTTAGAAATAATATTTAATAATATAACCCTAAAAAGTCATAAACTTTTCAAAAATGGGAAGTTAAATTACCTTGAAAACTATTATTTTGAAAAAAAAATTAATAATAGAAACATTAAAAGGGAATAAAGTTTAATAAAAGGAAAGTGAAAATACTTTGAAAACTTTTTCTTTTAAAAAGAATATTTAATATTGAAAACATGAAAAAATACATAAAGGTAATCCAAAATAAAATTTTGAGTGTATGATAAAACTTTTAATTTTTAAAATATGGAATAACCTTTTGAACAATTTCAAATAATCTTAGTAATCCCACTTCATTAAAAAGATGGTGAAACCTATATTTTAAAATGAATAAAGGGTGAAAAAAGGATCATTGAAGGAAAATAAATTGAGTTTACACTATGGAAAGGAGAAAATTGTTTGGAATTAAAAATATGGACATGGAAGAAAAATACATTAAAAGAAATGGGAATTATTCTTAACAAAGATACATTTTAACAAAACTATGGAATCATCAAGGAATAATATTGTGGTTTGAAAAATTATTTCCCCTGAAAATAAGGTTGAAATACAACATAAAATCATCATAAGATATGATATATCAATATTTAAAAATAATAGACAATGAAGAGTGATTATGACCCAAGAAGGATATTTGAATCATGAAAACCTCTTACATCGTTTTTAACGTTGGAATGAAAACCCCAAGAGAGGTATAACATTAAATAGAATGATAAATATCGTGAAATTTAATATTATCTTGATATAAAATTATAATAGGTAAGTATTTACACCATTTAAAAGGAAATATGGTGTGTTTTTTAAATATGTCTCAAGGTATTCACATTTGCAACAGAGAAAACCAATACCTTGTTTCCTTAATAAGTAGATAACATTATAACCTAATGAAAAACAAACATAAATAACTTAATATAATATTTCATAACCTTAATCATAAATATTTCCCTTTAATAATCTTTGTTATAATTTTTTATCATGATTACATTAATCATTTATAGCGTGTTATGACTATCGGGTGTTAATAACTTTTACTACTTTGCACATGTTTAATAATTTTGATATCATTATCAATCATTGTATACCAATTTAATTATTAATTTATGACTTAATAATATATAATATAAAACTTATATTTATTTATAAATCTATCATATTATTCTATAAGTTTATTATTATGTTGCATGAAAATGGAATTGGTGTTGGGTTATTTTGGTGATTTCAGCGAACAAAAATGATACTTTAATAGTAAGTTAAATACTTAATATAATATTTCCATAACCATATAACCATAATTATTTTATTTTTATATTAATTCAATATAAGTTTTCATGTTCTCATATTCATCTATAATTTTATTTTAAAGCATCGTTCATGTAGGTGGTCAAACCAACTCAAACTTGAACACGCTTTAGCTCATTTGGTGAGTAAGGTTAAAGAGGTGTTTCAATTGACATAATATTCTTATGAAAGGAAAATGATGATATTATTTTTTATGATTATATTATATTTAAATATTATTAAAGATTTTTGGATAACTAATGAAAAAATAGAATAAAAAAAACATGATTCTTCGTGGAGGTTGATGTCTGTGCACAGGCATAATTGGTTTTCATTTATTTTTCTAACTGGTTAGAAAAGAACAAATAAGGGTTATTTAATTAATATAAAAATATATATAATTATACTAAGGATACTTAACTCAAAATATTATTATGGTAATAATATATTTTTAAGAGTAATATTATGAAGAAAAACTTAGGAAGGAAAAAATACTTATGTTGGAGACATGGTCTTTCCTTAGAATACTCCTTCAAATTGAAGGGGTCAGGATAACTATGTGTGACCATGGGATTATTTTTTTGGGTTAGGGTTATATAATAGTAAAATTAATATTATCAAGTTGTAATTTTAAGATGATGTGTGTGTTTTGAAGGGTGTAAGTGACCCCCTTTTATGTGAGAAGAAAAGGGTGCTTTTAGAAATATGCTTTATATTTTAAAACTTCCACGACACTATTCCAAGGTCCATGGATCCAAAGTTTCGAAATAATGAATTATGGGGTGTATTTGGGTTTTTAAATACTCAACCAATTATTTAATCATATGTTTAAAATATGTTATAAGGATTTTACCACTATTTTTTTACATTTTACTCTTTTACTTTTAAACTAGGTGACTAGTTTTTAACAAAGTAATATTATTTTTACTAAGAATTTATAATAACCCATATAACAAAATTTAAGGGTGATAGAACTTAATTTAAAAACTATTTAATCTAATTCAAATTTTAAATATTTTAAAATCAAATGTTAAATTAAAACATATAATGTGTAAAAAAATGTTTTAGTATAAAAATGATATTTAGACCATTATGTATTCTTAATATTATTTAGTATTGATTAAAAATTAAATTAGTGTTAATATATTTATTTATGTGTTTCTAAATCATATTATATTCATTATTTTATGGATTTAAATTTAATTTATTTGATAAAAATACCTTGATATTAATAAAACAATAATTTTAAAAAAATTGTTTCGCTATTATCATGGTAATTAGAATTAATCCTAATAATTTAAAATGTATATCTAAAAATGAAATTTCAAATATTAAATTTTATTAATATTATTATCTATAATATAAGAATAATTTAATAAAAACTTAATTTTAATTTTTGGGGGTATTAATCTTAAAGTTAGTGCATGTATCGCACAAAAACTCAATTTCTAAAACAGTTTATTTTTAAGAAAAAACATTTATGATTAGGATAGGATTGTCAATTTCATTGATTAAAATGAATTTAAAATAATTATTTTCATTAAATGAGTGTTTATTTAAAAATAAAATAAATCAAAAACTTCACTTCATCATTTTATAATCAATTTAAAAAACTGTTGAAAAAGAAATTTTCATTAAAAAACATACATTATTTTTCATAATGTGGAGAATGGGTTTATAAATTCAAAATAGTATTTAAAAATTCATTATTATACTTTGAAATTTATTATTTTATAGTAAAATGTTTCAAAATTTTCTAAGTCTTATAAAATTGATTATGTTAGAAAAATCAGTATTTTCACTATTCACTAAAAACCATATAATTAGTAAAATATCAAAAATACATCCTAAGATATTTTATTGTGAGGAATTAAAAAATGAATTTTACTTTATCAAATTTAAATTCTAAAATTTTTAAATTTATATATTTTTATATGAATAAAATGATTTTTTTTAAAGAAATCTTTAAAAATTAACTTATATTAATTATTTACTTTTTAATGGTAATAACTTTTAATGTTTTAAAATATTTTTATTTATTATAGGTTTATTAATATTTCATCTTTAGTGTTTTGTGATTTTTTTATGGTGGAGCATATGGAAGAAGTTATAAAACATGGTATGTAATTTAAAAGATACAACATCTTGTGTCATTGCATTCTACCCTATTAAATAAATTGTTTCCTCTCAATTTTAGTTATCACTAACTAATAAAGATATTTAGAGGCATCCATAATATTTATATGACTTGAGATTTAATTTCCAATGTGGTATCAGCCTTAATAATTCGAGTGAGGCTATGAAACTCTTTTATTCCTTTCTAAGAGGCATATCCAAATATTGAGTTTATTTTTAACCATTTAGGTTAAAAATCCCATATAATTAAGTATAATAATTCATATAATGGAATTAGTTTTCCTAGAGGGTTTATAGTCATCATTTTACTGGTAGATTATCATATATTGTTTTGAAATATAAAATTTGATTTCCATATTTTGTTAATTATTACGGATTCTATGTGGCGATAAATAATACATTTCCAGAATCACATTGAATTTATCCAAAGGGTGGATAAGAAGTATTTCATGAAGAATATTATATAAACCTAAAAATTAGAAACAACAATAATATAATATAATATTAAATCATTACGGTGTTTATTTGATTATCTTAGAAAACATTTTAGGCCTACAAGGGTATATAGAATTAGATTCTGATAAGGAATTCATAAATATTGATTATAGGATAAGTTTACCTTCTCTTTTTTCATGACCAACTCCATAAAGTTCCCAAATTGGATCGAGACTACTGAGAGGGGGTGAATTTGTGGTTCCTTTTTCTTTTTATAAAAAATTTTCTTAACTTACTTAGAAAAATTTATTAAACTATGAAACTTGTTAGAGTTATAATCCACTCAAATATCAATCTCAATCTTACATTTTGTAAGATACAAATGTAAAGAATGAGAAGGAAATAATATTTAAAAGTTTTAGTACAAAGTTCTACTCATTTCCTTGTTGGATAGTCCCACCAACATGGATTTTTTTACTAACTTCTCTCTGAAATACAAAGGCACAAGCAGAAATTAGTTCTACAACCTAGTAGTAAAATTTTATATTATAGTTAGTTATACCCCCCAAATATCCTTTTTTTATCCTCTTTCCCAACATATGATTATACACCCTAGCTAAAAATCTTTTTCAGTTATTAGTTAGAACCCATAGTTACATGCTTCTTTCTTCTATTTTCTAATCCAGTTCAAAAAATTCTTCACTTCCACCACAAGAAAGCTAGATTAACTTCACTTGTGTACAATCTCCAAGAGATTCAACAATTATCTTAATAAATTGTTAGTCTTGAAAAATCCTATAGATATTTAAAAAATATGAATATGCTCAATCTCAATATTTCAAAAAGTTCTGTCAGGAAAACTCGCTTAGAAAAAGTCAGTCCCATCAGCTGCAGTCTGATAACCTCTATCTGATGGCCTTTGTCTGAATATCTCTATCTAGTTCTACTTCTACTATTCTTGCTTCAACTAAGTAGAAACTTAGTTATAAAATCAAAACTTATTCATTTGATGGAACTCTATCTAATGAGACTTTTCAATGATGGAACTCACTTCAGTATAACTCACTTCGGTTATCTCCACTTCAACCTGAAAACAAAATTTTGTTGGGATCTCAATTCCTATCACAAAAGTTTCATAGTTTCAAATTTCACATATGTAAATAGTGTGCATGTATGAATGTACTTTTATCTCTATTTATAGGAATCCCATAATGGTAAAGGCAGGAAAACCAATTCTTAGTCATGCTCAACCAAATTTTCATAACTCTGGATTTCTTGTTTATTTGAGATTCATATTTGAAAATTTCCACTCTTCTCAACACATATAGAGCCTTCTCAAATCTTCTCAAAACTTATGAAAACTTCAAACTTATTCATATTTACAAACTATTCTCTATTCTGATTAGATGACTCCGATATTTCATTATCTAGTGACTCTAATTTTTCTTTCTACCTCAGATTCAGTCTGATGGAATTTCTTATAGAAAATGCATCTCATGGTCTTTATCATGAAAACCTCATCTGATGGATCAGTATAACTTCTTAAAATTGGACTATGTATCCTTTTCTCATGAACCAATTGAAATTTACTCAATCATAATATCAAATTAAAAAAATGATGGATTTTTTAAGTCTGATGAATTGGTGTCAAATATTTTCTAATGAATCTTGACCTAATAAAAAAGGATTCATTACGTTTTCTATTGGCACACTGAAGACAAAACAATTTGAATTCCCACTCCAATGATTTTTTACAAATTAAAATGGTTGAAGACATTGTTTCAACTTCTAATGAATTATGTTGCCTTTAACCACTTCAGTAGAAACTCAATACTTCTCACATTTTCAATCACTTTCACTTTATGATATCACGATTCATATATTTTCTCAACAAATCATATGATTCTTATTACAAAAATAAACTCCCCCTCTATCTTTTCTCTAGTAAAATGAATTGGTGTTATCAACTATGGTCCATATAATATTCTACATCCAATGTTTTATTAGTGTGAAGAACTCGTCATATGGATCAGTGCCTATTCCTGATCTGATGGATCAGAATATAAAACTCACTTGATTTATCAGTGTCAATATCTTCTCATTATCAATAAAAAAACTTAGGTTTTTCCAATGAAATTAGGGTATTATGATGTATTTCCTTTGATGTAACTTTGATTTCGATATTTTATCAGTGTAACTAAAAATAACTTTGATCTCTCACCCTTCTCATATTCAGATAATTATGATGAATCAAACCCATCCCATTTATCATTTAGTCTGATGTATTGACCCAATAAAACCCATCGCATTGAATGATCAGTAAAGTATCATCAGATTTTCATTAACTGAAAATTGTGTTAGATCTTCTGTGTTTGGAGATTCCTCTATGTCAGGTGCAGCTTCATGGTCATTCTGATAGGTTCTGTATGGAAACCAAATCTCCACTTCTTCTCAACTTTAAACATATTTAATCTATAAACAATAAATATTTCCAAAGAACAACTTGATCCTAACAATCACCCCCTTTTTGTTTATTATCAATACCCACACAATACTACCCTCACAAAACACTAAAAAATATACGTACTTGATATGTGGACACATATTTTTCATCCTAACTCATTTTTATTTCTCTCCCTATTTTTATTCCCCCCCCCCCTTATTGATAATAAAATTGAAAGGGTCCACTCATTAATTTGGAAAATTTTCTTCTAGAGACAAATAGCATCAAATGAGTTTCATAACATAGAGCCTTTAACTAAACATCTCTAAGTTTACATGGGAAAATATGGTGTAGAAAAAAAGAGTTTATAATAAATGAAATCAATGATGACTATAACATAACTTTCATGTATTACTTTTTTGTGATCTTTTAAACATTTACATATATAGGGAAATTTGAGAGAAATTTTGTTATGGTAAAAACATCCTACACCCATCTCAAAAAACATATCACAAAAATTCAAGTGTGTAAACACAACATTACCAACATCTCTTTTTATTAACCTCAATACTTTATTTTTAAAGATAAGTAATAAAATCACCCCTCAAATTCATATTTTATCCCCAAAAAGGGTATCCCTAAAATTATTATTATAAAACATCAGCATCACTTTCCCAACTTCTTTAATTCAACTCATTCAATTATTTTCAAGTTAGTAAAAATATAAAAATATTTTGGGAATAAGGAGGAATCTCAGTAGTTTCTTAGAAACAACATTTTGACTAATAATATTTTATTCATCTTGAATTTTTATTCTTCTTATTGTATTTTTAATCAGATGTGATTTATTACTTATGTTTAACCTTCTTAGATTTTGTAACATGTTTCTTATCATCTTTAGAATCTTCTGATGGATTTTTCAATTTCTCCTAAAATTTAGTAACATCTTTATTATAATGAGTTTGTAATAACTTCTTCATGTTTTCTTATTTGGATTTCAGGATAGTAATACAAATTTTAGTAACATTCTTTTATTACTCACATCTATTACAACTTTTCTGAATGTTAAAACCACAATCTATTGATTTATTTTCATAAATAATTATCACCTTCATTAACCTTTTATTTTACTTTTTCTTTAGCTAATTTTTGTGATTATTCTAACTTTATGGCCATGGAAAATTGTTATGTAAAAATAACTAAGAGCACTTTATTTTTAGACACATCATATTTACTTTTTTCAATTTTATTAAATTAATCAACTTTATTTATTTTTTCATTTTTCTTTGTTGAGGCTTCAATATTATTCACCTTTTTTAAATTTTCTTTTTTAGCTCCATAAATTTTTTATAATATTTTTTATCTTATTTTCACATCATAACTCCCCATTTATTCATACCTATTTCTTGGTATAGACATGTTGTACCAATATAAATAGGGTGTTTGTCAAAAAAATCCCCAACACCAATAGTGACCTCTAAATCTTGATCTTGTGAACTAATAGAAAAACTGATCAAAATATTATCATTATTCTTTATTCAAAAATCTTGGACCACTTTTCTCAGGGATATAGTTTCTTGATAAAAAATTTTCTTCCATGCCTATAGAGTTAGTAAAAATAGATATACATTGATATTGTTTAGGAAAATAAACCACCTACTTTTTTGAAATTTTCTTTTCATCATCTTTATAAGTTTCACCCTTACATTAACTACTTTAGTGAAGTCTTATCTCATCTTTATTAACTCACTTTGTGTCATAAGAAACATTTATTATGTTTAAAACAACTCTAATTATTTTATATCTAAACTATATTTTAGAACATTTACGATCTTCTCAAACTTAGATATCTTTGACTTGATCTATTTACTTTATTCAATAAGTTTAGTTTTGACAATGTTGACATTCTCATCACCATTTTATTTTTCTTCATAACTTTCCTGTTTTCTTTCAAGATCTCTAATATTCATATTCTGATCTCTAATTATATTTATATTTACTTCCTCTTTCTTGATATAATCATCATTATCCAAAGTTATATCTTTAGCAACTTTCTTCAAATTACTTATTTATTTCTTGAGTTGATTATTTTTACCTTTTCCCTTCCAATTTCCATGTTTTAATATTTTATAAAGTAGGGAAAAACTTGTGTGGAAATATTCTTATTTATCCTATTCTTATAAATTACTCAATTTTTCTTAAATTTATTTATCTTTGTTATCTCCTTTTAAAAAAAACTTTGAGGAAAATTTCTCTATAAGTCATTTTCTTGAAAACATGTTCTTTTCTTATTTAATATGCCATAAGAATAATATGAATTACATCCAAAGATAAATATTTACAATCTTCTAAATTTGAAACATTGGAATAAAATCTATTTGGAAAGTTTTTCATTAGTTTATTAACAATTTTAGAATCCTGTAGCTTTTCAGCAAAACCTCTCATGTTTTTCAAAATCACATTAACTCTTGTAAAGTAATAATCAATACTTTATTCATTATAAATTTTAATATCTTTTGATATAAATATATATATTTTTAATTTATATCCTTTAACTTTCTCATTTCCTTCATAAAAACTTCTCAACTTATCCTAAATTTTATTATATGTTGGAAACCCCATAATATTTGAATAATAATTTTCAGTAAGAGCCATCAATATAGAATTATTATCTTTTCAATCAGCTTTTAAAATTATATTATCAGCAGCTATCATAGTAAATTCATTGATGGGAGAAAATCCCATTGTTGTTACATCTCTAACTTCATTTCTATGAGATAAAAGATAGGGTGGCATCCTATTATTCCAAATATGATAATTTTTTCCATCAAAAGTATGAACACCCATATTGTTCACTAAATTGAAATTCTCTATTCTCAAAGATGGATATTTCAGTGGCAAACAATGCTCTTATACCAATTGAAGTTCCAAAATATGATCAAGACCACTTAGAGGGGGGGAATCAGTTATTACTTTTTCATTTTATAAGAAAGTTTCTTAAATTACTTAGAAAACCTTCTTAACCTTTGAAACATGTTAGAGTTATGATCCACTCAACTATAAATCTCAAACTCTCCTTTCACATGAAACAAATGTAAATAAGGATAAGCACATGGTATTTACAAGGTTCAGTATAAAGACCTGCTCTTTTCCTTTTTGGATAGTCCCACAAACATGGATTCCTTTACTAACTTCTTTCCAAAATAAAAATGAATAAGTAGAAAATAGTTCTACAACCTAGTAGTAAACAATTCTACTATATTTTTTATACCCCAAAACTACCCTTTTCATATCCTTCTTCCCAAATATTTTTATAAACCCCATCAAACAAGCCTTTTCATTAATTAGTAATAACCCACAACTACAATCATCTTTATTCTTATTTTCTAATCCACTTCATAAAGTTATTCACTTCATCCATAAGTAATATGGATCAAATTCACTTTAATATTATATTGAAGAACATAATTAATTCTATTAATAACTTTTTGGTCTTGAAAATTCACCTCGATATTCAAAAAATATGAATATTCTCAATATCAATCTTTCCAAAGGTTCTATCTGGAAAACTTACTTAACAAAAGTCAGTCTGATCGACCTCAGTCTGGTAACCTTTTTCTGATAGACTCTATCTGATTATCTCTTTCTAGTTCTTCTTCAACTATTCCTACTTTAACTTAGAATGAATTCAATATGAAACTCACAACTTCTCCATCATATGGAAGTCCATATGATGGAAATTTTCTCTGATGGAACTCACTCTAGTGTAATTTTCTCTGTTTATCTCCACTTAAACCTAAAAAAACTTTTGTTGGCATATCAATTCCTATCACAAAAAATATCATATATTCATCTTTCACACATATGAATAGTTTATAAGTATGAATGTACTTAACCCACTATTTATAGGCATCTCGTAATAGTAAAGACGGGAAAACCAATTTTTCTTCCCACTCAACCAAATTTTATTATCTCTAAATTTCATGTTCATTCGATCTTAATATTTGAATATTTACACACTTCTCAACACTTTTTTATCCTTCTATAATCTTCTCAAAACTTCTCAAAACTTCAAAATTATTTATATTTAAAAACTATTTTTTAGTGTGATTAGGTGAGTTCGATATTTCTTTATATAGTGACTCCAATTTTTCATTCTACCTCAGATTCAGTTCGATGAACTTTATTATAAAAAATTCATTTGACGGGCTTGATCATGAAAATATCATCTGATGGATCAACATAACTTCATAACTTAAGACTCTGAAGCCTTTTCTCTTGACTCAATTAAAACATACTAAATCATAAGATCACATTAAAAAACTTTGTTTAATGCATTCTATGAATTTGATGAATCATTTTAAAATCTTTTCTGATGAATCGTGACCAAGTTAAATGGATTCATAAAGTTTTCTATTGACACACTAAAGATAAAAAATTTGAATTCCCACTTTGATTCTTCATGCCAAATTTAAAATGGTTTAATACATTGTTGAAACTTCTAAAAACTTTTGTCACCTACAACCACTTCAGTAGAAACTTAACACTTGTAAAATTTTCAATCACTTACTCATTATGATAGCATTATTTATATATTTACTCAGACCAATTGTATTATTATTACAAAAATAAACTCCTCCTCTCTCTTTTCTCTAGTAAAATGAATCGGGGTCATCAACTCTAGTCCATCTGATGTTCTACATATGATGTTTAATCGGTGTGAAGTACCCATCAGATGGATCGATACATGTTCCTAATATGATGGACTGGCCCAATTGTGACTTTTAAAAACCTTATAACTCATTATATTCCAATTTTCAGATTCCTGAAAACTTTTGGTTCCCATTCTCCTTGATCTGATGAGCTGCGACTAGAACACTTTAATGTTAAAAACTATAAAAACATTTCTTTCTTACTTATACTCACACTATATTGTATCATGAGTTTTCTTCATGATTTAGTAATGTTTAATGATCAACAAATCATCTTCATATTTTCTTTGACCGAAACTTGTGTCTGATATTCTGTGTCCATAGATCTGTGTCTAGAACTGTGTTTCCATTTTTTTTTTAATCTAGTCATTTGTGTCCAGTACAGTTTCATGGTCATTCTGATAGGGTCTATCCAGAAACCAAATCTCCACTTCTTCTCAACTTTAAACATATTTTATCTATTTAAAACAAATACAACCAAAACACAAATTGGTCCTAACACTCCCAATAGTAGGAGAATCATAGGCTTTCCATTATTTCATTTATCTTAGAGGATATATATTTTTAATATCCTTGTTAGACTATAGTTGTTTTAGTTTAAATATGTCACTCATAGCTCGACATATATCATTCATAGCTCAACTTATATCATTATTATTTCGACCTAGGTTTCTTTAAGTTGGGTTCTCTTATACTTATTAACCTAATCCTCTAAATAGAGATCCTAAATTACCATGAACATTCTTAAAATATACTAAACATAAAATTAATTGAAATCTATTCTCTCAAAATCCAACTTACCCTTTATCCAAGAAATCTCATACAAATTAATTTTTCCTTGATGTTTTTAATACCTATATTTCAATCTATGTTATCCAAGTTCACTTTTTCATTAGGTTATCTAACCTAAAAATATTAAAATCCCTCGCAATGGCTCATAAAGATAATTTAATTTACAAAATACTACCCCTTGGGAGTATCAACCTAGGTGTGCAGTTAGGCCTCTTTTTCATGCACTATGTGACTATTGAGTTAATACCCAACATGCCCTATTTGAGGTTATTACCACTAGGTGTGTCTATGTTAGAGCCTCATCCACTTTTAGTATCCATATAGGGATGTAGTTTCTAAGATAACAACATAACCTCTACTTTACTAAAACATCATAATGTTATCCTATACTTACACTCATCTGTTTGATTTTTCCCTAGGGTTTTTTATAAATTTATCTATCCCTAATCTCTAAAAATAAGTAAACCTGGCTCTAGTATAAACTATAGTGAACCATTCTAAACATAACTTAAATAGTACATTAATCTCATGATTTAAACAATACATCTCACAAACAGTTTTAAAATCCAAATACCTAAAGGTTTAGTGTCTTAGATATTAGCTACATGAATAACATATTTTATAACACTTGTAAGCATTTATCAATAATAATTATCCTCCAAACCCTTTCTAAACATCTCATGTAATAAAATCATCTTCATAACCAGAGCATTGGAAACATAAGAAAAGAGTGAGCTCAAATACTCAGTAAGGGAAAAGTCATATCATAAAGGAGTAGATCATTAACATGAAGTAAAATATGAGGAAGGGAAAATATCTTAATAAAATATCAAAATACCATGGATCATAATCATAAAACATGATAGTGAAACATAATATCATAAAAATATTGTTTAGAAATCAAAAAAGTTATGACATAGCTCAAAATACATATTAATAATCATAAAACATGTGAGAATGATATATAAGTGAGGAATGCATTAAAAATAAATAATTAATAATAATAGAAACATGTAATTTCATGGAAATGAAATGAATCTTGAAAATATATCAAAACTTGATAAAAAAAACATGAAAATTCAGCACAACTATAAGTGTAAAAAATCTTTTGAATAAATATTTCCACATCACGATCGCACAACAACTTGTGAAAAAAACTTCCCGCATCACATTCATAAAAAACTTATGAAAAAATCTTCTTGGATCACATTCACACAAAAAAAAATTATTAAATCTCTATAATTCTCATTAACACAAAAAACTTGTGAACAAATCTTCTCACATCTCATTCACACAAAAAAACTTGTGAACAAATCTTCTCGCATCTCCTTCACACAACAAATCTATGAATAAAGTTTCCCACATATCATTCATGCATAACTACATCATCTAAGGTAATATGAAACTTTAACCAATGAATTATAGGGTGATATAGTACCCTTCATTTCATTATTCAAACATATTAGTTTCATAATAAAATTAAACATTCACTATCTCATAAATAACACAAGGAAAAAGAGTGGGTTTCAAAAAAAATAAAAAAAAACATCACATAACATGAACTTAAGAGTTCATAGAATATCAAAACTCTTATTTTCAAAAATAAATCCTATAATGATAACATATACAGGGTGATTAAAATATGACTTCATGAAATATAAATCTTTGAGGGAAAAATAAGTGAAAATATAAAATTTTTTACAAAACCTTTTAAGAAATTGAAGTATAAATTACATTCAAAAATATTTTTGTAAATATAAATAGAATAATCTCAAAAACCTTAATATAATGAGTTATCAATAAAACAACTTTGAAAATACATAATTTTTAATAAAAGGATAAGTTAAAATAACTAGAAAACATATACATTTAAAAGAATATATAATAATGGAGACTTTAAAAAATAATAAGTTTTCAAAAAATGGAAGTGAAAATACATTAAAACTTCTAATTTTAAAAATATTATTTAATAATGGATCCTTGAAAAAACATAAAGTTTTCAGTAAGGGAAAGTGAAAATACCTTGAAAAATTTTACTTTTTAAAAAAATATTTAGTAATGTAAATTTGAAAAAGACATAAATTTTTGGAAAATGGAAAGTGAAAATACTTTGAAAACTATTCTTTTAAAAATAAACTTTAATAAATTACACTTGAAAAAAAATACATAAAGTTTATCAAAATAAAATGTGGAGTGGATGATAAAAAAATTATTTTAAAAATATGGAAAAACATTTTAAACATTTTGAAATAACCTTGTTGGAAACCAAAATCATTAAAAATATGGTGAAAATTTTATTTTAAAATGAATGAATAAATTTTAATAAAATGATCACTGGATATAAAAACAATTTTATTTTTAACTAGGGAAAGGAGAACATTGGTGGGAAGTAAAAACATGGACATGGAAAAAACCCATTAAAAGGAATGAGATTTATTCTTAATAAAGATGCATTTTAACGAAATAGTGGACTTATCTATGAAGAATTACTTATTGTGAAACATGATTAACCTAAAAAAAGGTGTAAATACATTCTAAAATTATCATAGGCTAGGATAGATCAATATTGAAAAATAATATATAAAGACGAGTTATTATGACCTAGGAAGGAGATTTGAGTCATGAAAAGCCCTTATAGTCTTTATAACATTAAAATCAAACCACCATGTGAGATATAGTATTAAATAGAACACATAATTTCATTCAATAAAAGATTATCATCAAAAAAATTACAATAGGGAATTATTTACACAATTGAAAAAGAAACATGGTGTATAGCCTAAACATGTCTGAAGGTATTCAAATTTGAGACAAAGAAACCCTTACCTTATTTCTAGGAATGGTATATCATGGTGTAACTTCATGTAAAACAAATATAACTAACTTATTATTATATTTAAAAACCTTACTCATAAATATTTCTATTTTATAATCCTTATTATAATTTTATATCATGAGTACATTAATTAGTTATAGCGTATTATGATCATCGGGTGTTAATAACTTTAATTATTTTACACATTTTTAATAATTTTGATATGATTATCCATAATTTGATAACAATATAATTATTTATATATTATTTAACATTTTATAATATATAACTTTATTGATTTATAAATCTCTCATATCATTCTATAAGTGTTTTAGTTATGCTGCATAAAAATGGAATCGGTGTTGGATTATTTCGTTGATTTTATTGAAAAAAATGAATATTTAAATAACAATATACCCATAATTATTTTCTTATTATATTATATTGATATTATTTTTCATGTTGCCATAGTCATTCATAATCTTATTCTATAGCATCATTCATGTAGCTGGTTAAATCGACCCAAACTTGAAAACGCATCAACTCATTTGGTGAGTATGGTTAAGGAGGTATTTATTTTGAAATAACATCATTAAAACAGAATAATAATGATATTATTTTTATTTTTATATTATATTGATCCAGTATTTAATATTTTTCGATAAATAATTATAAATCATAAAAAAATAAAAAATGATTATTCATGGTGGCGGTAGTCCGTGCATACACAGGATTGACATTCCTTTGTTTTCCTAAGTGGATGTAAATGAAGAAATAAGGTTTATACCATTAATATAAAAAATATAATTATACTAATTCATCATATTATTATGGTTATAGGATTTTTGGAATAGTAACATTAAGAAGAAAAACTTAGGAAGGAAATAATACTTACATTGAAGACATGGTCTTTCCTTGGAATTCTCCTTGGAATTGAAGGTATTAGGATAAATATGTATAAATAGGGGATTATTTTTGTGGGATAGGTTTATAGTATAGTTAAATGTAATAGTTTCAAGCATTAATTTTAATGATAATTGTGTGTTTGAAAGGGTGTAAGTGACCCCCTTTTATAGTAAGGAAAATGGATCTTTTCGAAACACCCAATATATTTTAATAATGTCATGACACTATTTCAAGTTCAATTTCCCCAACGTTTATAAATAATGGATTTTAGGGTGTATTTTTGTCTATAAAGACTCAAAAAATTCTTTCCTCACATGTTTTAAACATGTTTTAGGCTTTTCACTGTTATGTTTTTTCATTTTACTTTTTTACTTTTAAATTATGTAACTAGTTTTTAACTAAGTGATTTTAAGTTTTAATAAGAATATATAATAACCCATATAAACAAATTTAAGATTTATAGAAATAAATTTAAAAACTATTTATTCCATTTTAAATTCTAAATATTATAAAATTAACATTTAAATAAAAACAAATAATCTTTTGAAAATTTATTTTAGAAGAAAAATTTCATTTCAACCGTTATGGATTATTAATCTTATTTAGTGTTGAATAAAAATTAAAATAGTTCTAATAGGTTTATTTATTTATTTATAATAATATTATATTCATACTTTTAAATATATAAATTTAATTGATTCGACATAAATTTATTGATATTAATAAAATAATTATTTTAAAATAATTATTTCACTGTTTTCATGGTAATTAGCATTATTCCTAATAATATAAATTTAATGCCTAAAAATAAAATTGGTAATGTTAAATATTATTAATATTATTATCTCAAATATAAGAATAATTTTATTAAATTACTTTCTATGTGTAGGGATATTAATCTTAATGCTAGCGCATGTGTCGCGTAAAAACTCATTTTTTGAGAAAGTTTATTTTTAAGAAAAATAAGATTTATGATTAGGATATAATTATCAATTTAATTGATCCAAATGAATATAAAATAATTATTATAAATTAATTATTATTTATTTTATAATAAAATAAATCAAAAACTTCACTTCATCATTTTATAATTAACTAAATAAAACAGTTGAAAAAACTACTTTCATTAAAGTGCTACATAAATTTTAAAAATGATGATCATGGGTTTATAAATTCAATATAGTATTTTAAAATTAATTATCATACTTTATAATATAAAATTTTATAGAAAAATGTTTTGAAAAATTCTAATTCATGTAAAAGTAACAGTATTATCAAAATCAGTATTACCATTATTCTTCTAAAACTAATTATTTTTTAAAAATATCAAAAATACATACTAAGATAATTTTGTTGTGTAGAATTCAAAAATGAATTTTACATTATCAAATTTAAATTCTAATTTTTTTAAATTTAACTATTTTTATATGAATAAAATGACTTTTATTTTACATAACTTTTTCAAAATAAACTCATATTAATTATTTACCTTATAAAGGTAATAATTATTAATGATTTACTAACTTAGTGTTTATTAAAGTTTTATTAATAATTCATTCTCAATGTGTTTTGGTTTTTTATGGTGTATCATGTAACATGAGTTATAGAATACATTATGTATTTTAATGGATCCAAAATCTCAGTTCGTTACACTTATCCCTTAGTCGGTGAAGAGGATTGGTTACAAGTAAAAACATTATTTAACCAACAGTCTGATAATGATTTGATAGAGTTATATGTGGAAGTTTCTACTATCTAGTAGTATTCTCCTCTTGCATGATGATACTTTCATACAAGATTCATCGAAGATGGTCCATCCTAAGAATATATGAATCTTATTTATCATGTGGAAGAATCCAACCACCCTAATCACCCAGATATGATAAAAGAGAATTTAATTATAAGGAAGTGTCTAAGAATGGAATAGAAGGATAAAATAGTGATGATGTTGAGGAAGATATAAAAGTTGGGGAATAAGTGTCTATAAATTTAATAGTTTTACATCATCATCGATGCACAATAAATAATCCAAAACTCTTCACATATTCTTTAGAATTTGTGCCACATTTTCTTGAATTTGACTAGAATATTATCACACCAACAACTAAGTTTTCTAGAGTTGTGTAGAATAGATTCAGTCTAATGGATAGAAAATTAAACATTGAAAGGTAATTTCCATGAAAATATTATATAAAAATTATACTGAAAAAATTTCATACTGAGAGACACAGTAGATATTTAGTTCAAGAGTCAAACTTGACAAAATAAATCATATATTGTGAAAAATATGGTGGTGATTTTAGTTTTATCTAAAGGGAGATTCTTAACTTTACTCTTAGAGGGTGGAGGATTTCTAAGATTGAGGCATCTTATACTTGCATATAACTTAACATGACACAAAATCATACATCATTGGACACTGAATTTGTGATATCTATTATTGTAGAGGTGATTAGGACCTACCAAGATGTTCTTGTAGCCGTTGTGTGGGAGTGGAAACAATAAACTTTTGGTTACAAGAGTTCCTATAGGAAGTCATGGATAGAGAATCAAAAGGAAATTTTCAAGTTATACAGTGATTAGGATGACTCATATCATGTTTTACTACAATTTCTATAAATACTTAGGGAAAACAACCAACTTGTCTTCCACCTCAATATGAATGAACATGCGTCTCAAGATAATCCACTAGTTCCTTATAATTTTAAATTTCATCGGTTTTTCTAAGAATTCATTCCATGTATTGTAGAATTTTATTTTTGAAAAAAAATTATACATATTAAAATAATGATTCTATATGGAAAGTGCATTAGAATATTTCTGATTATGGTGACCCAAGATGGTAACCGTACACCTCTGCCACTTCAATTTTTCATATTGGAGAAGGAAAACTATAAATCTTGGAGTTGATTTTTGGCACGTATTAACAACCATTCTAGCTGCATTTGGGGTGTATGTTTGATATTTGATCATAATTAGGAAATAAATGAGGCAATCAATACAGATCCTATTATTTTGATATCCCTAAATACACACCATTGGTATTGTATTGGACACATTTTCAATAATGTGTGAAAGATTTTTCATGATGAATCTATGAAGAAATCTATCATGAAACTTGGTATAAAATCTATTTCTTATTTTTTTACTTTTTCAATATAATAATGAAATTAATTTATATATAATATGATCACCTTCGTGTAGCATATGATTCAAAAAATTGAAGGTTTGAGTAGAGATTGGAAGGAATTCATAGGGCTATTTAGGGAGTGTATGACTATGTGATGCAGATTATAAAAGACAAATAGACATTAACATATAATGGGGGGAACATGTACAAAAACATGATCATAAACATTATGGAGTGCATAAATGATGTATTTAATAGAATTACAAGTTGTCTATAACTAGACTAGTATAGGATAAATTTTATTTCATGACCCCCTCCCTCCAAAGATGACCCTCTAGAGCTGGAAATAGAGAAAGAGAGACAATGACCCCTGAGTCCCACCTATAGTAGGCCCTGAGATAGTGACCATTACCAAGGGTATACAAATCACACAAAATGGGAGGCATTATCCTTTTTATAGTAACCAATACTGGGAGATAATATGTATCATACTCAAAAAAAAATCCAATACATATATATAAAAGAAATCCAAAATCCATCCCACATGCACGTTTAAAGTAAAACTGCAAAAAATACAATGAAAATCTCCAAAAATAAATAATAAAAGAACAAAGCTAAGCAGTGACATAGCAATTATCCCAATTTCTGAGCAAGTAATTCCTATCATGGTCCATGTAGTTCTACTAGAAACCTAAAAGCAGTTTTATATACATAGGGTGAGCATACAAGTATACTTATTTGGGAAAACCCAAAGTCCAAGTGGAGAAGCATACTAATGCCCTCGTGAGAAAATAGCATAAACCAAAAGAACCTAACAATGTATACTAACCACCCCATACTCACCAAAGGTACACTCACCAAATAATGAAAGTCAAGTAAAGTAATATAGATAACATTGATGATAGGGTACCCTACACCACATTCCCACTAATTATCCACTATCACACCCTAACAGAAAATGTCCTCGTACTCCCAACTCTTTTGAAATAACCATGTCACAACCTGCCCACACACACCTGGTCCCCACAACTACATCTCACCCATAGACACCTGGGTCACATACCACAACACATCTCACCCGCATAAACCTGGGCCTCACAAACCACTACCTTCCCAAATAATCTTGAGATATCATTTCTTGGAAGACGGATCAGGGAAGAGAAGGTGGCCAGCCATCCATCCTTCCACTGGGATGTTTGAGAAAGACACCCTCCCAATGAAAATGGGGGTGTTCAGCACATAGCGCTCAACTAGAGTGGGGTGCATATAGAAATCACAAATAAATACATTTATATATATTGGTACCAAAAACTCATCTCAACCTATGGTTCCCAAAACAAACAACCAGTCCAAAAAACTACCTTTGCTGCTACCTCTATTCACGTATCAGGACGAACCATGGTCACTTCTGAAGCTGACAAAATAAAGACACTTAACACCCAATTGTTTTGATGTTATTAAGAATTTACCAGTTATTCCATCCCTGCCAGGGAAAATTATAACCCCAATACACAACTAACCTCACAACCAAGCCAAATAGGAAGAAAATTGTGATAAAACATCCAACTTCACACTTCCTCCCCACTTAGAACTCAATTCAACCACTTCCATTATCATTATTCAAATTCATGTCACTATGTCCTTTATCTCAATAAGAAAACCCCCAACTTATAGTCATACCATGAAACTCAACTCATTATAACCATACTCGGCATCCCCACAGTATATCCACACCACACTCATTGCTTCCATAAACATCCATCTTCCCCAAACACAACCATTGACTTCCCCATTGCATAAACATACCACGCCCCAACAACCATAACATAGCCCAGATACAGTCCCACTACATAACATGTTCATCCATTCCACAATCAACCAATATCTCAACCTGAAATTTTATTATACCACCCATGCTTCCCCATACACATAGCCGCACCAAACACTCAAAGTGTATTCAGATTTAGTAACACTTGTTCTTTAATTCCACTTTCATTATTCATAGGTGATCACATAACAAGTTCAATCTTGGGGTATCCATTTATTAAACTTGTTATACATGATTAGTCATATTTTTAAATTTAAAGTAGCAATCCACAATCCATACAGGGGAACAAACAGATACCTCTAATGACTATGATTTTCAAAAGGATACAACCCGTACAATTCACAACATGAATCAAAGATAACAGATAAAAAAATGATCATCATCATCATCTTCCTAGCCCCTCATTTATTAATAAGGTAACAAAACTTGTTATCGTAACAAGTTTTTTCATATTCACAACAGCCTTAATTAATATTGAGATTTGATCTCATCCTCAAAGAGACATCATCTTACAACCATACATGATTCACAATTAAAATAAATACTAAGGGATCCCTACCTCAGAGAAAAGATGATCAGCAACTCCTCCTTATGTCAAAACAGGGGGTGCGCGAGTAGTATAAAGACTCCAAGGGAAAATTGTATTAGAAGGCCACAAAATAACACATGACTCCATGGGGAATAAAGGCTATGGGTACACTAATAAAAAATATAAGGGTTCTAGGAAGAGAGTATATTATCTTTAGAAAATTCCAGATCCTATATCAACCGAAGGGAAATAATTTCAAAGTACATAAAATTTGGGTCGTGTCCAAGACCATGCATCTTGGTCAGGGCATTAGGATATTAATGATATAATTAATATCCTTTGAAACTAATTTATAAATGTTTAAATGAGGTTTTAAACTCGATTTACGTCAAAAAAAATGTAAGAGGGGAGAAACTGGAAAAACTGGGAAAATATTGAAATGACTCACCATTGGAAATGACTCACTGATGGGTGAGTCACTGATGTGACTCACTGACACGAGTCACTGATGAGACCCACTAACATGAGTCACCAATGCCACCTATTGACACCTGACTCACCGACACCACCTAATGATGAATAAATCAACGATTCCACTCACTGACACCACCTATCGATGCTTGACTCACTGTTGGAAATCACTGACGCCACCTACTGCCGCCTGAATCACTGACTCCACTCATTGAAGCCACATATCAATGCCTGGATCACAAATTCCTAGCAATGAAAACCACCAACGTGGCCCACTGATGCAGCCCACCGACACAATCCATTGATAGTGAATCACTAATGTGAGCTACCGACACGAGCCACCAACAGTGATTCACTGATGCTACCTACCGATGCTTGACTCACCGATGAAAAAACTGGAAAAGTGGAAAACTCTTAAAATGAGTCATTGTGACCTCCTAAAACACCTCAAACACTAGATTTTCACAAAGTAATGGAACAAATAGGTATGGTCCATTGCAACAACACTGTGAATGACATTGGAATTCTATGACATCTTCGGATTGATGGAATTTTTTTCCAACCTCAATGCACTTTTTAAGTTTTCTGGTGAGCTCCTTTTCCTGGTTGGATTAAAGAAGATGTGGATGGTGCCTCTAAAGGAAATCTGGGTCCTGCGGGTTGTGGAGCTATTTTCAAGAACCATCTTGGTCAGATCCTCAGATGATTTTTTGGTAGTTGCGGCATTGCCTCTTCACTAGAGGCTAAAATGATGAGTATGATACATGCTATTACATTTGCAAAGCACTATGGTTAGAACAACCTCTAGATTGAGAGTGATTCTACTACCATTGTGAAGGAGATTTGGAATGGTGTGACACATCTTGTGTGGCCGATAACTACCCGTTGGATGGATTTCACCCGGTCGCTTCTTGACATCAACTATATCATCACTCATATTTATTATGAAGCTAACATGGTTGAAGATGGCATTTCTAACAAGGGATTTAATCAAGACATTACCTGACTCGATGGTCTCCCTACTGATTTACTTCCCCTTAATAATAAGGATTGTAATATGATTCTATATTTTAGACTTTTGTAACCTCTTTATTTTATAATATTGTGCTTTAGATATTTTTTTAAAAAAGGTTTGGTCCATTACATCAGATACCTCTCAAACTATTCTCACCCTCCAGAATTCAAAACCCAACCTAAAAGAAAGAGGGGTCTGAACAACCACCCCATTAGATACCTCTCAAGGATAAAATACCATGTGTTTATTGTAAGAAGAAGTGAAACCTCAACATCCAATAACACATCCCCCGACATATACTAACCCAAACAACCACAAGACACACCACACAAGCACAAAAATCCACATTGTTCGAACACATGAATCAGAGAATTCCTTCCTCCATGTCAAGATACTATCTGCTTTGGGAAGCATTGACTCACCCGCATGGGTTAAATATCATCTGCATTAATGCATCTTGATTAGGGATCAGATCATCCTCTATTCATAAGGCAAGACTTTATCACACATTACAGAACAAAGAAATAACTCATCTTCTAGAAAAAAAGGTTTGAGCATTACAAAGAAAAATAGAACAAGGAAAAACTCAAAAAAACTCTTGGTACTAGGAACGTATCTACGCTTCTCACTCCCAAGTACTCTCCTCCGGGCTAACATGCCTCCATAATAAACAAATCAAAGGAATGGTTCATCCATGCAGTATTTTCTCCTCTTGATCATGGATCTCTACTGGCCACTCCACAAACATTGTTTCATCCTCAGTATCCAACTCTCCCCAGTCAATCACATGGGATTCATCATGAAGATACTGAAGAAGCTAGGATATGTGGAAGATTTCATGGATCTTCTCCATATGTGGTGGAAGCGCCAACTGATATTCAACCTCTCTAACACTCCCCAACACCTTAAAGGGTTTGAAGAACCTCAAAGAAAGCTTTCTCCATCTACCGGACTTCTTCTACCCACATCGAGGGGAAACCTTCCCGAACACATGGTCCCCAACCTCGAACTCCAAAGGCCTCCTCCTATGATCGTCATAAAACTTCTTCCAGTCTTGTGTTACCTTCATCCTCTCATGGACTATCTAAACCTTCTCTGTCGTGGTCTACACTACCTTAGGACCAAGGACAGTTGTTTCTCCAATCTCTATCTAGCATAAGGGAGAACGACACGGCCTTCCATATAATGCTTCAAACAAATCCATGAAAATGGAAGAGTGATAGTTATTATTGTAAGTGAACTCAATAAAGGGAAATTTTCACACCCAAGACCCACCAAAATCCAAGATGCATGCTCGAATCATGTCCTCCGATGTCTGGATGGTGCGCCCTGTCTGACCATATGTCTGAGGGTGGAAGGAAGTGATAAGGAATAAATGAGTGCCAAAATCATGCTATAATCCCCTCCAGACTCGTGAGGTAAATCATGTATCCTGATATGAGATAGTGGACCCCAGAACTCCATGCAGTTATACCACCTCATCCACAAACCTTTGTATTAAGGCATCCATTTTGCCCTGCTCCTAAATTTCCAAGAAGTGAGATGATTTCTTCAACTGATCCACTTCTACCCAGATTTCCTCACAACCTCCCTAAGGCTTGGGTAACCTTATAAAAAAATCCACCAATATGTAATCCCACTTCCACTCGAGGACATATAAGGGATGCAACAAACCACTGGGAACATGGTGCTTAGCCTTCACTTGCTGGAGCACGAAGCATTTTTCCACAAACTCTACCACTTCTTATTTCATCCTAGGCCACCAAAAATATTCTATCAAGTCATGGTACATATTAGAAATCCCTGGGTGTACTATTAAGGGTGATATATGAAAATCATGGAGAACTATTTCGTACATTTCTACTGGGATAACCAGCCTTCCACGGAACAACATCTAATTCTGACCATCCTTCGATCATCCCTCTGAAGCATCACCCTAGTCAATGTGATCATGCATTACCTCTGCCTCTATGTCTCCCCAATGAGACTCCTCCACCTGCTACATCAGAGACGACTGCACTGTCATCTAAAATACACAACATCTTCCACCATCCATTCTTGTATTTATATGTAAGGATTATAACTCCTCCATCACCTTCCAAATGTCTACAGATTCCCAAACTACCTCTCTCTATGAATTCCTGCTCAAAGAATCATCCATGACGTTTCATTTTCCTAAGGTGTAAGAGATCTCAAAGTCTTAATCTTGGAGAAAATCCATCCACCTTAATTTTTTGTAAGTTTAGATATCACTAGGAAAAGATATACCTCAAACTCTTGTGGTCCGTAAAGTCCACATAGTGCTCCCCAATGTGGTAATGTCACAAAAACTTTAGCACCAACACACCCACTACAAGATCCATATTATGGGTTTCATAGTTACGTTCATGGGGAAATAACTGCCTATACCCATAAGATATCACTCTCCATTGCTGCATCAGCACCCACCACAAGCCTAGATGGGAATAATCACAAAACACCTTGAACATCACCCCTTCTTCTAGAAACTAGAGCACTAGAGAACTGACCAACTTACCCTTTAGGTAGCCAAAATATTCTTGACACTGCTCACTCCACACAAAGGCCTAGTCTTTTCTGATCAGAGTCATCAATGAAGCTACAAATTAATAGAAATTGGTTACAAATCTTCAGTAATAACTTGCTAGATCAAGGAAACTACGAACCTCTGCCACATTCTTGGGTGATACCCAAGAAAAAACTACATCAACATTCGACAGGTCCACTACTACACCCTGTTGAGATACTACATGTCTAAGGAAGTGGACCTCCCATGTCCAAAACTTTCACTTGGAAAATTTTCCTTAGAGATGGTGTCATCGAAGAACCTCCAAGATAGTCCTGGGATGCTTGGTATACTCATCCTTTGACTTCAATTAGATCATAATTTCATTGATGAATATGATGATAAACTGATCCAAGAACTCATGAAATACAGAGTTCATAAGTCCCATGAACATGGCTGGTGCATTCATAACACCAAACATCATAACCACGAACTCAAAGTGCCCATACCTGTACCTAAAATCAGTATTCGAGATGTTACCCTCATTCACCAGCAACTGGTGATACCCAGGCCATAGATAAATCCTAGAAAACCAACTTTCTACCCTCAACTAGTTGAAAAGATCATCTATCCTTGGGAGAGGGTAACAGTTCTTGATCGTCACTTGATTCAACCTCTGGTAGTCTATGCACAGCCTTAGACCACTATCTACCTTTTTTGTGAACAAGGCCAGATCACCCCATGGTGATGCACTAGGCCGGATAAATCCATTCTTCATTAGATCATAAATCTGAATCCACATCTCTTGTAACTCAAAAGGTTTCATTTTGATAAGGATCCATCTTAATCAGAGAAGCATTGGGATGAAAGTCTATCCTGAACTTAATGTCACATTGCGGGGGTAGATTCAAAATCTCCCTAGTAAAAACATCCAATAACTCCCCAACAACTCTTGGAACTTCCACCATCTCAGCATCCACTGATTCCACTAACAACTTGGCCAACAAGGAAAGAAGATTCTCCGAACACTGAATTCCCATAAGACAACTCTTCTCGCCAAATAAATTCACACATTGTCCATCCACATCTAAAAACACGCCTCTTCTCTAAAAGAAGTCAATAACAGCATGTACAAAGTACAACTAGTCGATTCCAAGGATGATGTAACGTCTCGGATCTGGGTTCCACTCAATGGGTGCCCCGAAACCAGTTGGTCACATGACCTCAAGCACATTTCCCCAAACGCCAGAGGCTGCCGACTAGCAGTGAGGGCCTAGGTCTGATAGGGGGAAACAATTCCCTAATTTTTCACAGTGTAGCGTAGCGGAATACTAAATAAAACATATAATAATAGCAGAAGAAATAAACCATACACATTTAAAATAAACAACTGCAGTAAAATATAACCAACAGTTATATAGATAATGATGCAACATGTCTCAAGTTCTAAGAAAACAGCCTGAACATGTTACACAGTAGTACAATAAGATACAATAGAAAGTGCAGGTACAACAAAACAAAACAAAACAGCCGGCAGCATCGCGATCCTAAGCTCGGTCCCATGCTCTCCTACTCATCTGATACAATCATGTACCTATATAGGGACATTTTCTCTTATCCACACCTGCAGAAATGTAATCTGTTTGGGCCGAAGACATTACCCAAACAGGGTGTGAGAAATAAATCCCAGTAGGCACCCACCAAAGGCTCGTACCCAACTATGTAAAAATATGGAACAATAGTGTGCAGCAATAAAATGAAATAAACTAAGAAGTACACAAAAGTAACTAACTTTACCAGTTATATTTCTATTTTTATTATTCATTTAACCTTTCAATTTAATAACATTATGTGATCATCAGAACCATTCCCTTAGGCTAATATAATATAACCACGCCCTTGGGCCAATATAGTAACCACGCCCTCAGGCATATAAAGTAATCACGCCCTCAGGCTATACAATATCCATGCCCTCAGGCTATAAAATATCCACACCCTCATGCTATAAAGTAACCACGCCCTCAGGCTATAAAGTAACCACGCCCTCAGGCTATAAAATATCCACGCTCTTAGGCTATAAAGTAACCACGCCCTCAGGCTATAAAATATCCACGCCCTCAGGCTATAAAGTAACCATGCCCTTAGGCTATAAATTAACTGGGTCGTGCCCAACATTTAAACATGAAATTATTTACAATTCCTCTCAAAGAAAAAAGTAATGCATAAAGTAAACATTGCATACCCTCGGGTATCCTGGCCAAACGGCTAAACAGAGGAATGCATCATAGGGGTGGTCCTGGATCCAAGTAGTGATCCCAAACAACAGTTTATTATCACATTTAATTACCTTTACAGTTCTAGGTATTCAAAACATCCACATCCTTAGCCACATGATACCCCAACATGGGTCCGTAGCACAATGGTACACAAAAAATGCACAACAGTTGGAATTTAAACACCAAGCCACCTACCTTAAACGCCCCTGAATGGTATACGTGAACATCACTTCCAGAAACACCCAAAGACAACATAGATCTGGGGTTGAAGAAATCCCCATTCAAACTCAAATAACTTTCCCTCAGGAAAGAATTGGTAAGAACGGATTAAGGAGAAGGAGAGTCTTACATGTACGGTCCCAATGGGATTGACAGAGGTAGAAACGGATTCCTGGCGTGCGATCTAGAGCTCCTAGAAGGTTCGGCCATCTCTCCCGACTCCTCCTCTGGTTCTAAGCCTTCCCTGTGAACAGGGGGGGATAATTCCCATTTTAAGTGAAAAAATAGACTACACGGCGTGTACTATTGGGTACACGGCGTTTAGTTTTCTTTTTTTAACTGTTCCTTCAGCATCTTCTCGCCAACGTGGCACTGTTCATCTGTCGACATGACTACACGGCGTGCATTCCCTAGCACACGTCGTGTACTGTTGTTCAGCTGGCCACCGCCTTACTATTTGTCTGTTGACTGACTACACGGCGTGTAAATACCCACTACACGGCATGTAGTCAGTTTTTACACCCATCTTTGTCGACCAGCCCACACGCCCTGTGTACTCTTTCCACACGGCCAGAGTACACGGCGTGTGGAAAAGTACATAGCGTGTAGTCACAAAATTTAGGTTTTTCTCCCATTTTCCTTATTTTCTCAAAAACACTTAAGGAAGAGAGAAAAGAAGAAACTCATACCTCCAGAATAAGAACCAGGTTCTAACAAACTTCCCCCCTTAAATTAATTCGTCCCTGAATTTCCCTTCCAAGGGTGGTGAAGATAAGGCTCAGAACAACTCTGGCCACTGAGCACGTACGTCGGCCTCCCGCTCCCAGGTTTCATCCTGCACTCAGCCATACAACTATAGCACCCATACGAGAGGAACTGACCGGCCTCGGAGAACCTTCGTGCTTCTATCCACGATAAAAATCGGATTATCCTCAAAGGACGCATCTACCTGAAGCTCAACCTCCCCAGGCTGAAAGACATGAGACAGGTCTGAATGATAACGGCGCAACATAGACACATAGAAGACGTCGTGCATGGCACGGTACCTCTGCGGTAACTGCAACCAATAGGCAACCGGTCCGACTCTCTCCAGAATCTAAAATGGCCCCACATACCTCGGTGAAAGTTTACCCTGCCTCCTGATCCGCCTATGTCCCAACCTCATTGAAACACGCAAGAAAACCTGATCCCCGACCACGAACTCTAAGGGTCGTCTGCGGCAATCAGCATAATATTTCTGACGAGACTGTGCAGTAGCCATCCACTTCTGAATCAATTAGACCTGCTTAGAAGTCTCCTCCACCAGTTGTGGTCCCAGTAAAGCTGCCTCACCTGCCTCCAACCAGAAAAAAGGTGATCGGCATGGCCTACCATATAAAGCCTCGTAAAGTGTCATCTCAATAGTCGTATGAAAACTGTTATTGTAGGAAAACTCGACTTGGGGTATATGCTTCTCCCAAGAGCCTCCAAATTCTAGGACGCATGCACGCAGCATGTCCTCAAGCACCTGTATAGTACGCTCTAACTAGCCATCATTCTGAGGGTGGTAAGTTGTGCTCAAAAGCACCTGTGTACCCAGTGCCCTCTGAAAACTCTACCAGAAACAAGACGTAAAATGGGCGTCCCTATCTAAAATGATAGAACGAGGAACCCCATTAAGACGTACAACCTCTCGGATATACAGCTTTTCGAGATCGTCAACACCGAAGGTCTCCTTGATCGGAAAAAAGTGAGATACCTTTGTGAGTCTGTCCACAATAACCCACATGACATCATTGCCTCACGGTGACCTCAGTAACCCAGTCACGAAGTCCATCGCGACATCATCCCATTTCCAATCTGGGATGGCTAACTTCTGTAACAGTCCAGCTGGTCTCTAATTCTCTGCCTTCACCTGTTGATAGGTGGAACATATCGTAACAAAACTAGCTACATCTCTCTTCATACCCGGCCACCAGTACTGACGTCTCAAGTCACGGTACATCTTGGTAACTCCGGGATGAACTGCCCAAGTTGAATCATGAAACTCCCACATCAACTCCTCGTGTATATCCCCTAAAACCCATACTCTTCCATGGAAACGCTGTACCTCATCATTGCATATCGTCCAACCAGGAAAAGGGTCCTCACTGGCCACCAACTCCCGTAGAACTAGGCCTTCTGAATCAGATAGTTGTCTCATCCTCACTCTATCCAGGAGGGTAGAAGTCACAGCTAAATATGAAATATAGGTATGTCCCTGACTATCGTGCACCTCCAAATGCATCTCAGAGAACAAATCCATAAGCTGCCATTCACCACTGGCCTCATGAACCGCTGGTGTCTGAGTCTTCCTGCTCAGTGCATTAGCAACTGCATTACCTTTACCAGGTGTATAGGCAAGCTCAAAGTTGAAGGACTTAAGGTATTAGACCCAACTTTGCGGTCTCGGGTTCAAATCACGCTGAGTAAAGATGTACTTGAGACTTTTTTGGTCGGTGAAAACCACAAAATTCTCTCCCAAGAGATAATTTCTCCAACAACGCAACGCACGAACAACCGTAGCCAACTCAAGATCATGCGTCGGGTAATTCCTATCATGTGGCCTCAACTTCCGAGACCTGTACGCAATAACTCGATTGCCCTGCATCAACACAGCTCACATCCCAATACCTGATGCATCACAGTAAACTGTATAGATCTTACCCTACTCTAGGAGTATCAGAATTGGTGCGGATGTCAACTTTCCCTTCAACTCCTTAAAGGCTGTCTCGCAAGCTCCTGACCAAACGAACTTCACACCCTTCTTATTTAGACCCTTCAATGGTGCTTCTAAGTAGGAGAAGTCTTGTATGAAGCATTTTTAGTAACCATCCAGCCCCAAGAAACTCTGTATCTCAAACATGTTCTTAGGCTGCTCCCAGGAAACTGCTGCTCTCACCTTCTCTAGGTCTACTGCAACTCCTACCTCTGAGATGATATGACCCAGGAAGTGAATTTAATCCATCCAAAAGTGGCTCTTTGAGAGCTTAGCATATAGATTATGCTCTCTCAGTGTACTCAATACGATCTCAAGATGGGTGTCATGGTCGTGTCGAGTGTGAGAGTACACCAAGATATTGTCCATGAATACTACCACGAAAGAATCCAGATAAGGATGGAACACACGATTCATCAGAGCCATGAAAACTACTGGCGCATTCGTGAGTCCGGACAGGATAACCAAGTACTTGTATAGAACATACCTGCTTCTGAAGGGTGTGAGAGGTATATCAGATGGTCTAATGCACAACTGATGATATCCGGATCTCAAGTCAATCTTTGAGAACACTCGTGCTCCACGAATTTGATCAAAGAGATCATCAATCCTCGGTAAGGGATATCGGTTCTTGACCGTCAACTGGTTCAACTTCCGATAATCCACATAGAGTCTGAGGGTATCGTCTACCTTCTTCGCAAAGAGCACCAGCGAACCCCAAGGAGAAGTACTAGGTCGGATGAAACTCTTTGCCTGTAACTCCTCTAACTATCTCTAGAGATCCTTTAACTCAGTTGTATCCATCCTATAAGTAGGAATTGATACAGGTGCTACTCTTGGTACAAGATCAATAGAGAAATCCACCTCATTCTCTGGAGGTAGACCTGAAAAGTCGTCTGGGAAAACATCCCTGAAACGATCAACTAATGGAGGGAAATCATTCTGACAAGTCCCCTAATCATCCAAATATAAACTTGCAATCTGGGTTGTGAATCAACTTCGCCCACAATGCTCTGGTCCATCTCGACTCGCCTGAACATCCCACTCACCCTTGTATAGAAACTCTCCACCCTCTGGTGACAGAAAACGCACCCTGCGACGATAGCATTCTACAAAGGCTCGAAAGGGAACCAACCAGTCCATCCTGAGAATGACATCATACCTTGTCATCCTTAAGACATAGTGGTCCCAAAGAAAGTGACACCCACCAACCTCAAGGGGGCACTCCTTGCACTGACGCACACCAGCCGTTCTAGTCCCCAACGGAGTGTCTAGCGTCATAACAGCAGAAGAAGAAGAAACACAGAGCCCAAGGATCTCCACAAAGGGAACAGATATGAAACTATGTGTAGCACCCGTATCGAAAAGTACTGAAGATAAGACAGAAGCTACTAGAATAGTACCTATGACAGTAGAAGGTCTGGGATCCTGCTCTTGTTGGGTCTGTTGCACTGCATATGTCTGCCCAGTGCCGCGGCCCTGCAACACAGCCTGGATACCCTGAGCTGTCCCGCCCTACTGCCTCTGAGATCTATGTTTCTGGCTACCACGGCCATAACCACCACCTATGCATGTACGTCCTGATGTATCCCAGTTCCCCGACTGGTAAAAAGATATTGGTCCTAATCCCACACATGGAGTCTGCACAGAACCCCTATCACTAGCCACTGGTAGAAAAGTCCTGCAAAACCGTTGTAGATGACCCATCTTTCCGCAAGCTCGGCACTCCACTGGGTCATGTGGACACTGCGATCTCTTGTGCCCCTATTTACCACATGGGTAGCACCTGACCGGGCCACCTAAAGTAATCGTCTGGCTAGTATTGCCATTGTGAGATAAACTCATCTGTCGGTTCCTCTTACCGGCAGAAATAGTACCAGAAACTGGTGTCGAACCGCCCTGGCCTACACCACTAGCTTTCCTAAGGTTCCTCTCTGTAATCAGCACCTAGTTCACAATAGCATGTACTGTAGGCAACCTGAAAACATTCACCAGTGCTCGGATGTCATAACGAAGACCATCCTTGAAGCGTCTGGGCCTCAACATCTCATCACCCACCAGAACGGGTGCAAAACGCTGAATCTCGGTGAAACGACTGGAATAATACATCACCGACATAGCGCCCTGCTGCAGATTCATGAACTCTCAAGCTCTATCTGCCCTCAGCATCTCTAGGAAGAAGAATTCATAGAAATCTGTCTGAAAATCTTCCCACGCCATGTCTCTGTGTTTCCCTGTCTGAGTGGTAACATCCCACCACATCTTGGCGGAATCACGCAGCATATAAGTTGCGAGCTTGACCCTCCGCCTAGGAGGCGTCTCAAGATGGTCGAAAATAGTCTGCATAGACTCCAGCCAAGACTCCACAGCCTTTGGTCTGCCATCCCCTGAAAACGTAGGCGGATGCTGCTGCTGGAATATACGGGTCAGCTCAGCCATAGATATGGCAGCCGGTGGTGCTCCCTGAAAGGTCTGAATGAACCGCATAAAGCCTTCATAGAACTACGCCTCCGCGCCTGTGTCCGGTATAACAGTTGGCACCGCATCTGGCTCTACAGGAGGATCCACCGGTAGATCATGGCCCACCATATCTGGAGTATAATCGTTGTCGTTCTCTTGGAGAACAATGCGTGGTCGTCTCGGCGGCATGACTCTACAAGGTCAAACCCACACCTTAGATCAAGATTATCAAAGACTGAAAACGAAGGAACCAAAAGGGAAACAGGAGGAAGAAGGAATTCATGATTTTCAAAACAAGACTACACGACGTGTATACTAACTACACGGCATGTACCTTACTTTTCTTCCCCTGCCTCGGTCCTTATACACGGCTAAGCCACACGGCTCCCATTGAACAAGACTACACGATGTGTATATAATCTACACGACGTGTATGGTGAAAATTCCAACTTCCCGTGTCGTTCGTGAAATGGCTGAATACTCGGCTTAAACTACACAGCGTGTTACACCCGAACATGGCATGTACACCACCCCATTTTCCCAGCCACATGGTCAGGTCCACATGGTCTGTCACTGGTCAAAACTACATGACGTGTCCCACGGGTACACGGCATGTACTAGATGAGCTTCGCCGACCCATGTTGTTAGTTACCCGGTCAGATACACGGATCACACTACACGACATGTTCCATATACACACAGTGTGTACACGAAAGTATTACACTGACCCATGTTGTTAGTTACACGGCTGGGTCCCCAGTCCAAACTACATGGCGTGTTCATCATTGGCACGGCGTGTACTATGGAAGATTCCACCAACCCGTGTTTGTTAGTAACATGGCCGGACTCCGGGTCAACACTACACAGCGTGTAAATCCAGTACACGGCGTGTTTTTCCCAAGAATTTTCCTTCCCTATGTCCCCACCAACATGGTCCTTGACATGGGAAGTGACTACACGGAGTGTACTTAGGGTACACGGCATGTACTCAAAAAGTTTTTTTTTCTTCCTGAACAGAAGAACACACGACGTGTGTCTAAGGAACTACACAGCATATATACTGGGTTTTCCAGATAGTATGCCTCTGAAACTACTCTGGAACCCAGAAAATACTGAAAACAACACCTAAGTTCCAAATTCCGATCCTTGAGGGCCCATACTTCCTGCGACTCAAAGTTTGGCATCTTATATGTGTTATAACAAGATAAACAGTTAAGGATCCACCAAATTCCGGTCAATGAGGGCCCATACTCCCAAAAAACAAAGGTTTGGCATCCATTCTATCAACAGTCTCACACGAAAATACCCTATCACATAGCAGGTATTTATCAAGCAGCTATCACAACAGCATTCTTTTCTAGCACAACAACTATCACAACAACATGCACTTTCTAATGCACCTACATGGCATGGAACTATGCATGGCATGTGATTTCTAGCATGTTCCTAAATGATTAATGAAATGGAATACCTTCATATCATCGGGTTTTAAATAAATAGAACTCATGCATAAATTATAAACAGCACAATCACAAGTGTGTCACCCAATGGTGAAATCAAATCAACAGTAAAATTTGCAAAATCAGAAGAATTGCAAAAATACGAGGTAGACTTGCTTTTCCCAATACATGGGTTAGCTACTCCCATGCATATCTTATTACCAACTACCATTCCCATCCTATCCCTGAATAAGGCTCCAAATAGTAAGTCAATGAAAATAACCCCTTTGATACCACTTTGTAATGTCCCGGATCCGGGTGCCACTAAACGGGTGCCCCGAAACCGGTTGGTCACATGACCTCAAGCGCATTTCCCAAAATTCCAGAGGCTGCCAACTAGCAGTGAGGGCCCTGGTCTGATAGGGGGGAAACTATGCCCTCATTTGTCAAAGTGTAGCACAGCTGAATACTAAATAAAACATACAACAACAGCAGAAGCAATAAACCATACACATTTAAAATAAACAACTGCAGTAAAAGAGAACCAACAGTTGTATAGATAATGATGCAACATGTCTCAAGTTCTAAGAAAACAGCCATAACATGTTACACAGTAGTACAATAAGATACAATAGAAAGTGCAGGTACAACAGAACAAAACAAAACAGCTGGCAGCATCGTGAGCCTAAGCTCGGTCTCATGCTCCCCTACTCCTTTGCTACAATCATGTACCTATATAGGGACCATTTCCCTTATCCACACCTTCAGAAACGTAATCTATTATGGCCAAAGACATGACCCAAACAGGGTGTGAGAAATAAATCCCAGTAGGTACCCACCAAAGGCCCGTGCCCAACTATGTGAAAATATGAAACAACAGTGTGCAGCAATAAAATGCAATAAACTAAGCAGTACTCAAAAGTAACTAACCTTACCAGTTATATTTCCATTTTTATTATTCATTTAACCTTTCAATTTAATAACATTCCATGCTCATCAGAACCATGCCCTCATGCTAATATAATATAACCACACCCTCAGGAATATAAAGTAATCACACCCTCAGGCTATAAAATATCCACACCCTCAGGCTATAAAATATCCATGCCCTTAGGCTATAAAATATCCACGCCCTCAAGCTATAAAGTAACCACTCCCTCAGGCTATAAAATATCCATAACCTCAACCTATAAAGTAACCACACCCTTAGGCTATAAAATATCGACACCCTCAGGCTATAAAGTAACCACGCCCTTAGGCTATAAAGTAACCGGGCCATGCCGAATATTTAAACATGCAATTATTTAAAATTCCTCTCAAGGAAAAATTAATTCATAAATTAAACATGGAAAACCCTCGGGTATCCTCGCCAAATGGCTAAATAGAGGAACGCACCCCAGGGGTGGTCCTAGATCCAAGCAACGATCCCAAACAATAGTTTATTATCACATTTAATTACCTTTATAGTTATAAGTATTCAAAACATCCACGACCTCAGTCACATGATACCCCAAAATGGGTTCGTAGCACAATGGTACACAAAAAATGCACAACAGTTGGAATTTAAACACCAATCCACCTACCTTAAACGCCCTTGAATGGTATATTTGAATGTCGCTTCCAGAAATTCCCAAAGACAACGTAGATCTGGGGTAGAAGAAATCCCCATTCAAACTCAAATAACTTTACCTCGAGAAAGAATTAGTAAGAACGGCTTAAGGAGAAGGACAGGCTTACCCGTACGGTCCCAACGAGATCGACAGAGGTGGAAACGGATTCCTGACATGTGATCTGGAGCTCCTTGAAGGTTCGGCCCTCTCTCCTGACTCCTCCTCCATTTCTAAGCCTTCCCTGTGAACAGGGGAGGCTACTGCCCATTTTAAGTGAAAAAACAGACTACACGGCATGTACTATTGGGTACACGGCATGTAGTTTTCTTTTTTTTAACTGTTCCTTCGGCAGCTTCTCACCAGCGTGGCACTGTTCATCTATCGACATGACTACACGGTGTGTATTCCCTAGCACACGGTGTGTACTGTCGCTCAGCTGGCCATCGCCTTACTGTTTTCCTGCCGACTGACTACACAGCGTGTAAATACCCACTACACGGCGTGTAGTCGGTTTTTACACCCATCTTTGTCGACCGGCCTACACGCCCTGTGTACTCTTTCCACACGGCAAGAGTACATGGCATGTGGAAAAGTACATGGCATGTAGTAACAAAATTTAGGTTTTTCTCCCATTTTCCTTATTTTCTCAAAAGCACTTAAGGAAGAGAGAAAAGAAGAAGCCCTTACCTCAAGAATAAGAATCATGTTCTTACATATAACATCATACGATTGTATTTGGGGTAGGAAAAGATCCCCACAGAACTGATGTGATCCCATCATCAGTCTACATCCCCAGCACACATCGAACAAGCTGTTTTAACCTCTGACTGGTGTACTCAACACCAAGGGAATGGAAAGTCTCTCTATGTCTAGTCCGAGATCATGGGCTAGACTAGGTGAAACAAAGGAGTGCAAAGTTCATAAATTAAACAAGAAACAAACAATATTACAGAACAAGATAATCATAACTCAAATGATCACTAACCTTGCTGGAACTGTCGCCTATGCGGCATGTAACTGACCACTCCCTGCTCCTATACCACTATGTTGATGACTGCCTCCTTGACCACACCCAGGTCGAGGTCCCTAAGGAACACCCTGAGGTCAGCCTCCACCTACTCTGTCTCTCCTCGGTGGAGTAAGAGCCTACTATCCCTACTGCTAAAATGGCTTGGTCGGCAACTACTATTGAGGCGGGCACTAAACCATCCCACCTCCACCACACCAAGCTTGAACCGTTATCGGGAACTAAATTTAAAGGTTCCCACAAACTCCACAGATAAAACACATCGACCCCAAGCCTGCAGGATAGGCATGAGGACTAAACAATAAAAAAAGAAACTACTAAGTTCGACTCCGTGATAGCTGAAACCTCAAAGGACCTGGCACCTAAGACCTTCTACTAGTATCATTTCCCTTCAAAGAACCCTACTGGATCCCCTATCATGTTATTCCTCCTCATGAGTTCATTCTCTCAACCATCTCCTCCTTCTTCTGGATGTCTAAGCATGTTGTCAAGGTGAAGGGAGTAACCGAGTACTAAAGAGAAGGATGATGTGCCTTCTCTAATCATCTCACCTGAGACTCCTCATCCATAAAGAGATATGGAGAAAAACAAATGAAATACTTGAACTTGATCCCCAACTCTCGTACTGACATACTCCCCTACTTGAGGGATAGTAGTTCCTGTCACTTCTCAGCCTTCATGGTTGAAAATGGAATTCTTCCTAGAACTCCATCTCAAAATAGACCCATAGAACATCAGCCTCTTTGATCTCTCCTAGGTATAGTATCTACCACTGAAGCACAGATCCCCACATCTGGCTCACTACCAAAGGAAATAAGTACTCCATTGGAGCCCAGATCAAGCTAAAGGTGATCACAAGCTTCTTGAGCCAACTCTCTATCTCTGTCTGAAACACTGCCCTCATACTTTCCCAAAGTCTATCGCTGGAAAGCACGTAATGTTTTATACCACTAGTCATCCTCCTCCACTAGCTCAACCCTTTTTCGATCATCTGGATCGGCCTACTGAGCCTCCACTACCAGAGCCACTCATGGACAATGATTGGGTTCTATATCTAAAAGGTAAACAAAGAAGTCATAAGCCCGACTAGTATGGAATTTTATTTGAGATTCATTTTAACTTTTTTTATTATTTAAATTCCCGGAAATTCATAATTCAAACAAGAACACAAGTCATCATTATGCATGTACCTTTCCTAAGGTATCTACCTTAAAAATAGTGTAGCCTCACTTGGTCATTTGGTAGACTCATAGTCCTTTCATTGGATCATAGGGGGGGCTAAAATCCCATGTCCTAACTGGTCTTCCCTGACCTATGTCACACACCAAGATCACCTAGCACTATTACCCTACCAAACCATGAAATCCTCACTATACCTAACTCCAAACTTCATCCTATCTCTAATCCATCACCTCTAATACCATTATGTCATGACCCCCTCCCTCCAAATATTCCCCTCTAGAGTTGGAAATAGAGAAAGAGATATAATGACCCCCAAGTCCCGACTCTAGTAGGCCTCGGGGTGGTGACCAGCACCAAGGGTATACAAATATCACAAAATGGGAGGCATATATATATATATAAGAAATTAGAAATCCATCCCACATGCATGTTTAAAGTAAAACTAATAGAAATACAATGAAAAGTTCCAAAATAAATACCAAAAGAACAAAGCTAAGCAGTGACACAACAGCTGTATCAACGTCTGAGCTAGTAATGCCCATCATGGTCCCTGTAGTCCTCCTAAAAACCTGAAAGTGGATTTATACACATAGGGTGATCATAAAAGTATACTCAGTATGGTAAAACCAATGTCTATAATGCACAAGTAGACAAGCATACTAATTCCCCCACGAGAAAACAGAAGAAACCAAAAGCACCTAACAAGGTATACTAACCACCCCATCCTCACCAAATGAATATTCACCAAATAATGCAAGTCAAGTAAAGTAATATAGAGCACATCAATGATAGGGTACCCTAATTCACTTTCCACCTGATTAGCCACTCTCATACTCTAACGGCAAACATCCTGGTGATCCCACCTCTTCTGAAAGAACCACGTCACAACCCACCCGCACACACTTGGGACCCATAACTACATCTCGCCCACAGAAACTTGGGACACATACCACAACGCATCCCACCCGCACACACATGGGCCTCACAAACCACTACCTATCCAAATAATCTTGGCATATCACTTCCTGGAAGAGGGGGAATAGAAAATCTGGTGGCCATCCATCCATCCTCCAACCATGATGTTTGTGAAAGATACCCTCCCCATGATAATGGGGGTGTTTGGAACATAGAGATCAACTAGGGTGGGTGCATATAGAAATCACAATGAAATACATGTATTTATATAGGTACCAAAAACTCCTCCCAGACTATGGGTTCCTAAAACAAAAAACCAATCCATAAAACTTGCTTTGCTACAACCTCTAAATGTGTGTATCAGGAAGAACCACAGTCACTTATAAAGTTGAAAAAAGTAATCCACTTAACACACAATAATTTTTATATTATTAAGAATTTACCATTTATTCCATCCCTACCCAATAAACTAAAAACCGCAGTACACAACCAGCCTCACAACCAAACCAAAGAGGAATAAAACAGTGACAAAACACACCACTTCACACTTCCTCCCCACTTTGCACCCAAGACAACCACTACCATTATCATTCTTCAAAGTAATGTTTCCATATCCTTTCTCTCAACAAGAAAAACCCCAACTTACATCCAAACCCCACAACTCACCTCATCACAAACATACTCGACAACCCCACTGCATATCCACACCACACATATCATAGCCATAAACATCCATCTCCCCCAAACACAACCATCCAAAGCCCCTCTGCATAAACATACTATTCCCCAACAACCATAACACAACCCAAATATATTCCCACTCCATAAAAACTTCATCCATTCAATAATTAACCAATATCTCAAACTTTGATTCCATTACACCACCTATGCCACCCCATACACACAGCCACACCAAACACTCAAATTGTATTCAGATTTAGAAGCACTTGTTCTTTAATTCCACTTTCATTATTCATGGGTGATCACCGAACAAGTTCAATCCTGAGGCATCCATTTATTTAACCAGGTATATTTAATTAGTCAAATTTCCAAATTTATAATAGTAATTCACAATCCATACAGGTGCTCAAACAGAGACCACCAACGGCCATGATTTTTAGAAGGATACAACCTATAAAATTCACAACATTGATCAAAGATAACAAATAAAAAAATAATGATCATCATCATCTTCTCATCCCCTCATTAATTACTAAGGTAACAAAACCCGTTATCATAACAGGTCTGTTCATCTTTACAATATCCTTAATTGAGATTGGGATTTGACTACATCCTAAAAGAGACATCATCTTACCACCCCGCATAATACAGAATTAAAATAAAGACTAAGGGATCCCTACCTCATAGAACATACAATCAATATCTCCTCCTTGCACCAAAAAAGGGGGTGCGTGAGTAGCAGGAAGACTCCAAGGGGAAATTGGTTTAGAATTTCACAGCATATCATATGACTCCACGAGAAAGAAATATTATGGGCACACCAATATAAAATGGATGGTTTCAAGGAAGATAGGATCTTGTCTTTAGAAAAGTCCAGATCTTATATCAATGGAAGGGAGATGGTTTCAAAGTACTTAAAAGACATTTTATTGAAAAGACCATGAGTCTTGGATATTTCAAAGTCTCAAGGTGTTAGGATATTAAATATATAATTAATATCCTTTGAATATGCTTCATAATCCATTAAATATGGTTTTAAACTCAATTTATGTCAAATAAAATGTAAGAGGGGAGAAACTGGAAAAAACTGGGAAAATATGGAAATGAATCACTGATGTAAATGACTCACTGATGGGTGAGTCACTAACACGAGTCACCAATGTGACTCATCGACATAATTCATTGACATGACCCACTTACATGAGTCACTAATGCCACGTATTGATGCCTGACTCACAAACACCACTCACCAATGCCACCTATCGATGCCTGACTCACCGAAGGCACTCACCAACACCACCTACTGACACCTGACTCACTAATGCCACTCACTAATGCCACCTATTGATGACTGGCTCAATGACTCCACTCACCAACACCGCCTACTAACACCTGACTCACCGACACCACTCACCAATGACACCTACCTTTTTATGGCTCACCGATTCCACGTACTAACACAAGCCACTGATACGACCCACCGATGCGAGCCACCGACAGTGAGTCATCGATGCGACCTACCGACATGAGCCATCAATAGTGAGTAACTGATGTATCCTACTAATGCCTGACTCACTGATGGGGAAATTGGAAAACTGGAAGACTCTTGAAATGAGTAATCGTGACCTCCCAAAACATCTCAAACACTAGATTTTCACAAAGGAATGGACCAAAGAGGTCCAGGACATTACATTTTATCATTATGTAAAGTAATTCATATAAAGAGAAAGAAGGAATGTTAACGAGATTCATTATGGATTGTGATATTAATGAAACATTTAGTGATATATTGATAGGAACATTAATTAAACTTATACTTTTTGAGTTTTAATATTCAACCAACAGGAAAGTCAATTTGAAGTGACATAGTGTCAGGATCCCATCACAGGTAGCAGTGGTCTGGTGTTATTGGTATTACTAGACATGAGTCATTGTAACTATAGAAACTTCTAGGAATTTTTATTTCCATGCATACACTCCATTGAAACATGTGCCTCTACAAACATCTCATAGGAACCATATGTTGATACACTATACCAACTTAGTGCAATTTTTAATTTTTATAGAGAATCGTGGATGCATATTGGAGAGTTTCTATATTTCCCAATGTTTAAAGATCAGTCCACATTAATATCTGACATCAACAGGTTGTGACAATGAGGTTGACCAATGTCCAATAAGATTCGGAATGAGATGGACTAGCCTCAAGAACAAGTCCAGCATTTGAGATGTAGTATATTTCATAAGGAAGGTCATCAAAGGAATTGATACCCTAACATTTTTGGAATGAGTTCTCATTCTCAACCATCATGATGTATTTCCTATAAATAATGTGATATCCTGATTCTTTAAAAAATTATTAGGTTATGACCACGGTTTTTCCTTTTAGGTGGTTTTGTAAAAGTTTAAGTGATTGAAAATCAACCTTTGGAAAATATATTACATATCTATTTGAAAATAAACATTATTAAAATACTCAATCAACTCATGTGATTGTTCAATTTTACTAAAAATGTTTCTTACAACTCTCCTAGTGATTCTTTAGAATATTATAATACTATTAAAAGTGATGATCTAAGAAAACATGTAAAGTGTTTAAAAATACTCATTAAGAAGATTAATGTAAAATAATGAAACTGGTTTTCAGGATTGATGAAGGTGTAATTATATAATATTGTGACCAAGTGGTTCATTTGTTGTTAATAAGTTAATATATATTGGTGAGTGAATATGAAGTGGTGGTTCTTGTAGAATTATTATGGATTCATGAAATGGAATTGGATGTCAGGATTGAGCATTTCTATTTATTAAGTGTAATGATTTTTGTGTTTTTCTTTTATTCTTATGACATGTGAAAATGGAGTTTTAAGAAGTGTAAATTGTTTAAAATATATTAAATAATAAGGCGAATTGAAGAAGGGGATGAAAAAATATATTATTTCATAAGGAGTTTTAATTGTAAAGTCCATGAAAAATATAGTAATATTTTTCATGATGAATATTTGAAGAAGAATTTTTAGATATTTGTCTTGGAATTGTATAAGAATTTGGATAAGTGTTTTTATGGAGTCCAATACAAAAAAAACAACCAGCTAAGACAAGGAACCATCTTGATCAAATGCATTATAGAAGGAGGCCTCAACCACATGAGATATTCATATCACTAAGCTATCTTGGAGTCATGGGATTGTGAGTTCTTGCATGGGCAAGCTGGAAGGAAGGTGTATGGGTGGATGCATAGTACCCATAGGAACATGCTTAGATGAGAGAACATGGTATTGGGTGGGTGGTCCTACATAGGGAGGCACAAATCGTGAGCTCATGTGTGCAGTGTGATTCTTGGATCAAACCCTAGGTTACTCACATTGAGAACTCTTTGGATTAGAATGACTTAAATGGAAATGATCTACCATGAAGATATTTAATGAGGGATGGGTGAAGCCCATGGGTATTGTTCCCATGTTAAAAAGTCACCAATATATCAGTAGTCATATAATCAAATGATCTAAGCCATCATATTCAATTTTTCCCTTACTTAACCTTATTAAAATCCTACCTTGACTATGTGAGGTATTTTTAGTCTACAACGTCCTCCATCTCTAGTGATCATGTGACTTCCAAGGATCAAGCCAAGCTTGAGAGAATATGGACATTCATTACACATTCATTCATGAGATATCAGATATGCATCCATGCAAATATGATCCATTGTCAAGCATCTAATGGAATTACAACATTCCTTGCATGCATGTATGAGTTCAATCATTTAAAAAAAATATGAGTTACATCATTTTCATCACGTGTACATGAGATATTTACCGTGAAGAGACTCAATCTCTCATAATCTGAGACAACACCTTCATCAATTTTTCATGATAAAAAAACTCACATTTGAAGAATATATAAATGTTGAGGTATTTGGGAATTAAAAAATAGTTATTGATGTAGCATAAAACTCAGAGGACCTAGTTAGTGAACAACCTCTATAAATACAAAGGGACTAAGACTGAGAAATTTTTTTTTTTTTTTGATCGAGATAATTGAGTCTCTCATTTTATAAAGGAAAAAATGAGTGTTTGTGAAAGTTTTTATCATAGGGAAAAGTTTCGTGAAGCTTTCTTCTTTCATGAGGAAAAGTAAATCACATGGCCTCTTAACATGCAACTCCCTCACTCAAAGGTTTCATGAAGAAACTAAGACACCTCTGTGATACTCTTACATGAATCCATTTGGGTTTGAGAAATACCCTTACATGAAGTGCTTTGAAATACTTCATACCATTATATGAATAACATTGAGGATTTTCATATACTATTTTCATGAATAAGGTGATCGAGTGTTCATGATTTGAGTGTATACATAAAAGAACATTTTGAGTGTCTTTTGTGAAGTGAAACAGTGAAGCAGCATAATGTATGTGTTCTTGAAAGGTGGTGTGAAACTAAAATAGTAGTTAAATGGTAAATGAGGTGGATTTCATATACATGAAATAATTCATGCATAAAAAATGAGAATATTGTACACTTGTATTGTTTCACATAGTAAAATGAAATTGAGGAGTCCATACAATGTATCCTACATGCATGAAGTAATCTTATGATATTTGAGAATTATAGAAGAGATAAGATTGATTTGAGAAAGTTTATTCTTGAAAAAAATAATATATAAGAATATTTTTTTCTTCACATGAAAAAATTGAGTGAGACTAGTCATTTAGTGTACTGAAATTATCATTGAGTATCAAAAGATGAAAATTTCTAATATTTGAATGTGAGCAAGGCTAATAGTGACTCTAAAGAAGATTTTTCAGCATGGACTTGAAATAGATCAAGGCCAATGTGTACACAACATCATTAGGAAGAAGTAGTTAGAGAAGTATTTATAAGAGGTTGTGAAGACCATTTAAGAAATAGAAGGAATACAGTATAAATAACTTAATATTTTTATGAGATATATCAACTAGTTAGAGTCTATATAAAGAACACTAGTAGAATGGAAATCTAAAGATTCTATCGGGATACGGCCCACTATAGTCATCAGTGTTCATACATTACGAGAATTTTTCTATTGGGAATTTTAGGAGATTTTCTATACTTGTAATCACTTTACTTTACTAGTGGAGAATTTGTGTCTCAAATCATCTTGAAAACAATAAGGACATGGTCACCCACATTTGGGGAAACTTTGTAAAAATACTCAGGTGATTTTCTGTGATTTTATTTGTTTGTATACAGGAGAGGTGAGACTTTAAAAAATGAGTTACCACATTATTAACCAATTATTGAGGTTTATTTGGAAGAATAAACTTTAAAAAGAACATCAATAATTCACCCCCTTCCCCTCTCAGTGATATATCCAAACCTGGATATTTCAAATGGTATTAGAGGGTGATATTACCTTTAAAAATAATCAACCTTTACTGGATACTAATGATGGAGAGATTGAATTTATTCAATAGTTGAGAAGTTAATTTATTCAATGGAAAGAACTATTATGTTCAAAAGAACAAAATGATTCCATATCTTCTTTTACAAGTCCTTAAATTTGGTGATTCTACAACAATTGGTTTTATCCTACCTAAAATAGATGCTCCCATGAAACATGTCGATAAGTGAAATATAGAAGTAGATGGTAAATCCATAAATTCTATTTTTTCATCCTTGTTTGATAAATTTTCTAATAAGTTGATTAGACTAAAAACATTCATGGAGAAGTGGGATAAACTCAATAATATGTATGAATGAAATATAAAGATTAAAGAATCCAAAATAAAAATCTAGGGAGATAAGTTTGAAGATATATGAATTGTTGATAATGATATTTTAGATGATTATTTTACCACAATAAATGAGATAACAAGTCATATCATGGGTTTTGGAGATGTTTTATAATATTTATCCATTTTCAGGAAACTTATATACCACTTTCCTAAAAGATTTTATCCAAATATTTCTACCTTGGAAAAATTTAGAGACCTATCTCTTGATGAGTTGTATAATAAACTCCTCAATTATGATATGAGAAAAGTGAAAGTTTTAAAAAAGAATGCTAAGGAGTAAATGTATTTCAAAGAAATTAAATATCTCAAGTTTAAGGAAAAGAAATATGAACCATTCTAATATTATGATGTGGATGAGGTAAGTGATACATATTATAAGAGAGTCGTGTCCTTTATTTCCAAAAGGTTCGTAAGAGGAAAGGGAAAAGTTAAAGGTTTATTCATTTAATGTACTCTAACTATGGTCAAATTGAACATTTTTTACTTTATTGTACAAATAAAGAAAAATATTATTCTAAGAGTGATGAGGAAGAAGAAGAAAACACTAAAAGAAGATTTGGAAAAACTAGAAAACGTGATACTAGAAAGAAGAAGAGTTTTCAAGGAAGTACAAGGAAAATCTGATGAGTAGAAAATTTGATGAATACTTTTCAGAATATATTGAATTATAAGATTAAGGTTAAACTAAAAATCATAAAACCTTCATAGTAAAAGTTCAGAGACATGGAAATTCTTTAAGCAGTGATGAGAAAGAAGAAGAGATCTACCATGAGTACATATTGAGATATGGACTAGTAAAATTTCTATATCAAAACACTAAACTCAAGAAATGAATCAAATTATTGTATAAATATAAAATAAATGAAAAAAATAAGGATAATAATCTTATTTAGGAGGTCAAAACTTCCAAGGTGAAATTGAATAATGGGATAAGATGTTGAAATATCTCAATACAAAACTGGCTACAAAGTAAGTAAAATGGAATGAGACATATTATAGGTTTCTTAAAGTATAAAAAACCTTGAATATGATGAGAGATGATTTTGATAAATTAGTGGATGTTCAATATTAATCATTCAAATTTTTTTTAAAGATCAGTCCAATGAATAAGGTGCATGTTATTTCTGATTATTCTAGTGATTCTAAATATTTTTCATCTAGTGGTGTAGGTTCTGACATAAAAACTGGAAGAATATGGATTGATCAAGATAGTGGGAACTTAAATGAGTTAGTAAAATAATTTTCACCAAGACTGAGGATAAATAATGATAGGAGTGTATCCAGGTAGCAAGTATTTTATCACCAACATAAAATTCATAATTATATAACATAGTGTTTCAGATATTACCACTGGTGTTGTGGTGCATTTGTACACCAAGATTAAAACTACTGGTATAATATATCACTTCCTCAGAATTATCATACATCAAGGGGGATCTATTATATAAAAAAATAAGAAACTTTTTGACAAGGATTAATAGTCTTAGAATGAAAAGGTTTATTACTGAGAAATCAACAAGTCTTCCAACTCAGAATAAATTTTATTTTCTAAAAAATCATTGAAATATATGACCAACAAGTCCATTATTCTAAAACTTACAAGACCACGCTTATAGGATAGTTACTTTAGGCTTCTAAATAAAATAATTATCTAAGAAGATAAAATATCTCAGACCATTTTGATTAAATAAATTCTTACCATGAGGGAAATTGAAATAAATAAAAGAATTTTTTTGTTAAATATAGACCAAATAATTCACTAGATTTTGTTAAGACCCATATGAAGTTTCCAAAACATAATATCCATAATTATAATGTGATTTTTTGTATATGATTCAAAAAAACTATCCATATTTAAAGTAACTATGTGATTTTTCTACCTACACAAGAAAGGAAAACAAATAAATTAAAAAAGAAATCATATAATGATGCATATTATTTTATAGATCATATTAGGAATAATAGGAAAACCATTTCAACCACAAATTATCAAAACAAGAAAGTCAAATGAGGTGTTATCATGAAGAGAACTAGAGTTGGATTGAAGAGAGTTTATGGGTTGAGAAAATATCAGCCATGTTTCTCTACATTAAAATCGTTGTAGAACCTCCTTATTCCCTATTTTTTGTTCTGATATAATATGTAGGGAATTGAAGGAGAAGTTCAAGGTTGTCACCGATATACATCATTAGGATATTTTATTCATGGTGTCTACTAACTACCATGAAAACAGAAGAAGATGAGTAAATCCCTTAAGGGGGAAAACTCTGAGAAGAATCCGTCATTACAAAATTCAAGTGAATTTGAAATTCTAGAAAGAGTTAAAACATGAATTTTAAGGTATGAGAATAAAAAATATTTCCATTTTTCATGATTACATTAAATACACATATTAAGGGGGTTTTGTTTATGAAAACATGAGGAAAAAGTGGGAGTTACATTTCTTGTGCTTAAGATTTATGATGTGTTTTCTAAAGTGTGAAGGATTATATGTTTCTTGGTAAATCTATTTCATACAGCCCCCATTTTATAATTAAGAAACTTTGATCATGATATCATATGATTTATAGTTAATGGACTATATAGACAACCTTGGTTGTATCTATCTTGTTTTCTATACTAGGTTATCCCATATATACTTATAGTATGCCAATTAAAGTTACTTTACTAAGAGAACCATGTGGTATTATCCTTATCTCAAAAATTGGGAATAGAATCCTAAATTTATTAAAAGTAATAAGAATATATGATAACAACTCCCACTTACCCTGGTAATTTGATTTTCATTAAGGGGGATAAGGTTCGAGAATACATATTGACTTTAAAAAATGTGAAGAGATACTGACAACAAAATAAAAAGGGGGGATTTTTGTTTCCAACCATTTCATTTGTTGTTAATAAATCAATATGTATTTGTGAGTGAATATAAATTGATGATTCTTGGGGAATTTTTATGGATTCATGAAATGGAATTGGATGTCATAATTGAGCAGTTATCCTTATTAATTTTGATGATTGTTGTGTTGTTCTTTAATTATTATGACATATAAAAATGGAGTTTTAAGAAGTGTACACTATTTAAAACATATTGAAGAAGAAGATGAATTAAATAAGTCCATGAAAAACTCCATTATTTCATGAGGATTTTTAATTGTAAAGGTCATACAAAATATAGTTATATTTTTCATGATGAACATTTGAAGAATAATTTCGAGCTCTTTGGCTTGGCATTGTATGATAATTTGGATAAGAGTTTTTATGGAGTCTAGTAAAAATCTTGGCTAGTTGGCCATGCAAAGAAACTATATTGATTGACTACATTGTTGGAGGAGGACTCAACCACACGGAAGAGCCATCTCACTGAGCTAAAATGGGGACATGGGTGAGTGAGTGCCTATATGGGTAAGTGGGCAGCCAAGTGTGCGGGTGGATACATAGAGACCACAGAAGTGTGATCAGGTGAGAGCGCATGGGAGTGGGAAAGTGATATTTCTTAGGGAGGGATGGCCCATGATCCCATGTGTGTAGTGTGATTCTAATAATGGACCTTGGGTTACTCTCATTGAGCACTCTTTTGAATGGAATGACTCAAAAAGAAGTGCTCTTCCATGGATATTTTTTATGTGAAATGAATGAAGTGTGTATATTGGTAATCATTCAATAGACTGATCTGATCCATCTGATTCAATTATTCCCCATGTTCAACCTTGTGGTAACCCTACCTCAACTGTGTGAGGTATTTCCAGGATGCAACATCCTCCATCTCTGGCAATCATGCGACTTCCAAGGATCAATCCATGGTCGATATAAGATAGTCGTATATCAAACATTCATACATGTGATATTATATATGCATCTATGAGAAGATAATCCACTGTTGAGAATCTGATGGAGTTACAACATTCCATGCAAGCATGCATTATTTCGATAATTTAAAATATGATGAGGTATCTAATTTTCATCATGTTCACGTGAGAGCATTACCATGAAGAGAAAACTCAATATTTCATAAGCTGAGATTCCACCTTTATCATCATAGTATGATAAGGAAACCCATGTTTGAAGAAAATATAAATGTAAATATCTTTAGGCATTCAAAAATAGTGATTGATACGGAATAAAACTCCAAGGACCTAGTTAGTGAAAAACGTCTATAAATACTGAGGGACCAAGATCAAGGAATTTTTTTTTTATATAGATAATTGAGGATATTGTTTTTTGAAGAAAAACATAACATCTGTGAAACTTTTGGTTTGCATGGAGGATTTCTAAAAATATTTCTTCTTGCATGAGGTAAAAGAAAACTCACAACCTCTTGACATGTGACTCTCACACTCAAGAATTTTGTGAAGAAACTGATATGATTCCATTATAGATTTATGCAAATCCATTCCGGTTTATGTGATACCCTTGCACAAAGTGTTTTGAGATGCCGAGTACCTTTAAATGAATAAATTTAAGGATTAGTATATACTATTTTCATGAATAAGGTTAACATGTGTTTATGTTGGGAGTGAATACATAAAATAAACACTTTGATTGTTTATTGTGAAGTGAAACAACAAATTATTATAATGTATGTGTGCTTGAAAGGTAGTATGAAACTAACATGATAGTGAAAAATTAAATGAGGAAGATTGCATGTACAAGAAATAATGCATGCATAAGTAGTGAGAATCTTCTATACTTGTATTTTTGCGCATAGTATGATGAATTTAAGGATTCCATGTAATTTATCTAATAAGAATGAAATGTTTTTTGTGATATTTGATAATTACAAAAGATATTAGATTTATTTTTTTAAATTTATTCTTTGATAAAATAATATGAAAGAAGATTGTGTGCATCACTTGCACACATTTGAGTAAGACCATACATTCAGTGTACCAAAATTATCATTGGGTATCAGAAGCTGACATGTTCTAATATTTGAAGGTGACCAATTCCAATAGTGATTCTAAAGAATATTTGTCTATATGGACTTGAAATTGAACAAGGCCAACATGAACACTGCATCGGTAGGTACAAGTAGTTGAAGCCCTGTTCAAAAGAGGTTTTGAAGACTATTGAAGAACTAGTGAGATGGAAGTATAAAGAACCGAATCTTTTTAGGATATATTTCAACTGGAAGGAGTAAGTATGAAGAACATTGATAGGATGTTAGTCTAAAGATCCTATCGGAAGACGACCTATAGTAATCATTAGTTATTGGGCATTATGGTATTTTTTTTGAATCAGGTATTTTAGAATATTTTTTGTACATGCAATCATTTTTCTTTACTAGTGTAGAATCTATATCATAGATCATACCAAACACAGCAAGGACGTTTTCACCCACATTGAGGGAGAACCTTGTAAAAATACTTATATTCTATTTAGTGCTTTCATTTGTTAGTATACGGGAGAGGTGGGAATTTAAATAATGAGGGATCAAGATATTAACTAGTTATAGAGGTTGATTTAAAAAGAATAAATTGTAAAAATATCATTACTAATTCACCCCCTTCCCCTCTTAGTGATATATCTAAACTTGGGTATTTCATGTACAATACACTCTCTGATGAACAAATATAAATCCATGTTATCAACTTAAGAAAGAGAAGAGGGTTTTGACATAAGTTTTATATCCTACATTATACCTATCATAATATTATAATAACCATAACATTATATTTACATTTTATACTTAATAGTTATTTCATTTTTATGTGTAGAGATGGAGGATATTACACTACTCACTAAGCAGTATTGACATGTTTCGTGTGAGGTGTTAGTGGTTCATGAGGTTCAATGGGTTAGGGTGAATAGGGCACAACATTATCACTACATTACACCTCTAAGATCTATTATTCCATACCTACAACATTCTAGATTCTATGTCATCTCTATATCATATTATACATTTGTTGATCATCACCTCCTTACTTCCCTCACTAGGAGATGGAGACCAGAGACTCGCCTAATACACTTGCACAAGGGAGAGATGACCATCACCCTAGAGGATATAGTAGTTATACTTAGAATTTTTATCCAAGGTTTTTTAGTTATAGGACCCACCCATAGAGACTAGCTTGAGCTTGTACAGTGATTTCTAAGCTTCATCATTATGGGTGATGATACTTCTACAAATGGTAGTTCTCTATCTATGAGCTATCTTTACATGAACTTAGCATATTTACCCATTGAAGCTGATGAGTAGGATATCATGTGTTAGAACCATGAATATATATTTTAGATCATTGGAGGGTTAGTTTAATGAACCGATTGTTTTACACATATTATTACATTATTTTTAACATAAATATACAATAAAAACAGCCCAATGATCGAGCAACCTGGTGAATTTGGAAGATTATGAACATAAAACATCAAGATGAAACTAAAATAAAATGTATTTATTTTAATCTCCATAATGAGATCCTATATCCCCTTTGATATCCTAAAGATACATAGGATAGCCGAAGGAATACATAAAAAAGGATGAGCTAAAAATCCCAGTAAGGGAATAAACATGATAACAAATCATATCATATGAGTAAAAAGGCATAATATGATATCCTAAAAGATAAGGATCATGAATAATATTATGGGACCATAACATAAATAACATGGAATAATAATATCATGGAAGCATAGTAATGTTGCAACAATATGAAACATGAAAAAATAATAAGTCAAGGATAACTTCCAAGAAAACATCATATGGTGGATAGAGTCCCATCATGGAATAGGTTTACTCTATAATACCATACATATCATATCAAGAGTCATAAAAACTACCCAATTAATTGGATAACTATCTAGTCACTCTCACTATAACATGTTCATTATTATCTGTTCCACAAATTTAAATTAAAATTAAGGCATAAACATAAGAATTACCCATGGAACAAAATGGGTTGCATAATCTTGCCACATATCATAATCAAATGAGATTTCATAGAGATTCCAAAGAGAATAAGGAATTAAATATTTTTGTTTCTATATCTGAATAAATAATAATAGGTCTAAAATTTGGTGTTCATTTAAAAATAATTCATGAGAAAGTGTATAGAATTGGATATATAAATAAACTTTAAAAATGGTGTTTTAAGGAATCTGTTTAAGAATTTTGAAGAAAGAATGAACATGGTATTTTATTTGAAGAAAAAAGGTAAAATAGAATGGTTATCCCTAAAATATTACTTTATTAAATTAAATCATGAATAGAAATAAAGTATTTAAAATATTATTACAAAAAATTATTAAGTGATAGAAAAGTTCCCCTTAATCAGGTTTGATTTTAAAGAAGTCATTTGAGAAATGAACTTAAGGCATATATAACCCATCAAAGGAAGAGATAATAATAAAGGTATCCATGTAATAGAAATATATATATATATATATATAATTTTTAATCATTCCATAACATAAAATGTAGATGGAAATTGAGTTAGAGAGAAAAAGTTCCTAACCTAAAGAAAATAGGGTGGTTCGGAGAGATTCCTTACCTTATGTACAGATTCATTCTGAATTTGATCTTAACATCCTAAATAATAAAATTATGTTCATTAATTACTGAATTAATAACCTTTTCCATTTATATTTTATTTGCAATAATTATATAATTTTCATTTACAACCATTTAAATGAGATATAAAGTTTAATTTTGTTGTTCTAAGGCGTTCATTTCATGGTTCCAAGGTCAAATCAGTTATGAATAATTATTGGAGTTCTTTTAAAATGGGACTATAACTTAACAAGTGAAATTAAATGATATTAATTTAATTATAGAAATTAAAATGGTCCCAAATATCCATATTGTTTTCTACATAGTGAGGATTTATTTGTTGGGACCACTTTGTATATGAAGATTGTATTTGTTGTCAACTGTTGTCAATGCTGGTCAAAATGAAGGAGATGAAGAAGGAATCCAAAGTTAATGGATATCGACTGAAGTGAGGATGCCTTTAGCATTGTTATGTAATCATAACATTGAATGTCAGGCTTGGGCAACACTTCATGAAGCGAAATCAGACAGTGCTTTGCTGGTATGTATTTCACACAAATCATGAGTTAGGAGAACTTGTGATGCAAGCCTTATGAAGGAAAGGGGGAGAAATGATGATGCCATTCATATAATGTTTTGATTGGAAGGAATGATGCTGCTGGAAGATAGGAAAGATTCAGTTCCCATTGCAACTCTGATGATGCTTAAGATGATCTATCAAAGGATAAATATCACGATAGTGGGATTCATGATAAGAGCATAAGAATGGTTATGGGAAGCAGTAAAGAGATAAAATGGCAAAGCAATAGACAATCTGGGGATGGCAGAAAAGCACAGTTTAAGGTGGCGCTGTTTTCCAGTGTTTGCCAAATTTTAGGGCCTGGAAATCGGGAGATGAAGAAATGTTCTTGGCAATGGATGTTGCGCATAAGATTGAAGATGGTTTATACGTGCAAAAGAGTTATTCAAGGTCATAACGTTGAAAAATGACAAAGGAATGGAGTGTGCGGAAATTTAGGCATGTTTCGCGCAAAAATAAAGTGGTGCGCGCAATATCTGCGGGATGCGCGAAATAGTAGCGGGTTGCGCGAAAAATATGCGGGATGCGCGAAATATTGGCATGGTGCGCGAAATTGAGGAATGAAGTTTTTGCGCAAATGATGGTTCGAGATCAGAAGATCAAAAATTGGAAAAGGCATAAAATGCGCGAAATATTGGAGCAGTGCGCGAAATCTGATGTTGCAGGAAAGATTGGGTTTGCGCGCAATATAGAACGTGGTGCGGAATTTTGCGCGCAATTGGTGCTTCATGCTTAGAAGGATGAAAAATGGCAAAGGCATGAGGTGCGTGAAATATTGAAGCATGGCGCGAAATATGAAGTTTCATAAAAGAGTTTTTACGCGCATGGAGGAGGTTTTACGCGCAGGAAGAGGTTTTTATGCGCAAGGTCAAAACTGCCTATAAATATGGGGTGAACCCCTCTCATTATGTAAGACTCGACACTTAGACAAATCCCGAGCTCTGGCGTGCGGAAAATTGTAGTATAGAGCATTGCGCGAAAAGAAGAAGTGTTGCGCGGAAAAAGAATTGTTGCGTGAAATAGGATGTTCTGCGCGAAAAAGAAGAGTTGTGCGCGAAAAGGGTTTTTCACGCCAAAAGGTGTTTTTACGCGCAAGGCTTTAATTTTATGCGCAAGCCACCTAGAAGGTTGCGCGAAAAATTTGAGGGTACCACAGGCCTTTGATAGGTACAGAGAACTCTCGAAGCAGCCTTGTGGAGGAAAAAGAACTGTGAACCATTCGGTTTCACAAAGAGAAGTTGAACCGCACTCACACGACTGGTGTTTAACACTCTCGTTGTGCTTTGCGAAGTGAAGAAGAACTAGACGTGCAATTGAACTCATATCTGCACAAAGGAAGAATTCAGTATACCAATACACTCAGGTGTTGGTATTGAGAAGAGAAGTAAGAGAAGAAGAAGAACAGAGTATGCCCAACTAAAGGCTGACAATTATTCAGGGTAGTTTAATTCAGATGATGCTTTGTGAGCAGATCTTCAGTGATTGAATGATCACATTGGTGTATGTGATTCTAGCTAAAGAAAGAAGGTGATTAGTGCAGTCAGTTGTTGCACTAAGAGGAAGAAGGAAGAAGAACTAGTGCAGTTTTTTTTTGCACTAGAGAAGAAGAGAAAGAAAGAAGAGAATTGCTTGCCTACTGCATTGCAAGTAATCAAGTGAAGATCACTACAATAGATCAAGAGCAGAACCAACCTTTTGAAGAAGGAAGAAGACTGTCTCGATAGGCAGTATAAAGAACCAGCTAGAGGTGCAAGTTGGACTTGGCTTTCACCAGTCCAGGGAAGAGGATTGTTTCCCACCCCCCTCCAAAGTGTAGGGACTCACACTGGCTAGAGTATTGTTTTCCTAGCCACTCCATTGTAACAACATTTTACTTTATAGTGGAGAATCCATGCAGTGGTCATACCCATGCATGGCAAGGACGTATCCACTCTTATTGAGTGGTGAACCTTGTAAAAATATCGTGTGCACATTTTTACTGCTTTCTGTTATTGCATGCGACAGGGAAAAGAGAATAAGAGAATCAAGATCCTAACAGGTCTAGAGGTACAGGGATAAAAGTTGGAATTGGTTTAAAAAGTCCCCAACACTGATTCACCCCCCCTCTCGGTGTTAGGTATATCCCAAACTGGTCCTTTCATTATTTAGTATAGATGTTTTCATTATACAATTTGTTCATTTAGGCGGTTTTAGCGACCATCATGAACTAGATTTGTTTTATTTAATTAAATGGTTGCTAATAAAATAAATAATAATGAAATAATTTATAATATACTTAACAATAATAATATTTTTATAATTTTACTTAAAGGTAGTGGAGAAAAAAAAGTATTTTTTCTTGGAGGCATTCAACCAATAATATTATGAACAATGTTTTCGTTTAAGAATGAATTAAGGTGGGGGTATAAGATGTATATTCCTACATAATAATAAAATATAATTATATTTAGTATATTGATTTTAATATTATTATCTGGATGAAGAACATATGGTGTTGGTATAATAAGAATAAAATTTAAAGAGTTTTAGTCGAGAATTTTACCTCTTTCTTTGGTAGTCTCCTCTTAGGGTACCCCTTAAGGATCTTTGAAAGAATCTTTGGTGAGACCAGCAACAATAGGATATGAAGGAAGGGATTGGGAGGTGTATTGGGAATATTTTGGGTAAGCTCCAAATCATAGAAGGTGTGAGGAGAAGGCGTGGTGAGGGGTGGTTTTTCTAAGGGAGGAGAGGTGTGTTTTTAAATATTATATTCATTAGTTTATTATTTTACCTCAAGACTACCAATATTGATTATCCTTATGACTATATACAGTAATTATTTCATATGAGGTTAATCCAATGTTGACTTACATTAGATATGATTCATTTATGCATGTATTTTTCTTATAATGTGAATTATCATATTTTTTCATATGTTACTATTCACAAAAAAATCAATTATTTTAGAAAAATACCAAAAATATTCTTACCATTTTTTTATGTGTAAATTCCAAAAAAGAAATCCATTTTATGAAAATAATTTTCTAAATATAAGAAAATTAATTTTAAAATAAAATACTTATTTATTTAAAAATATAAATTTTAATATTATGATAAAATTTCTGACCCTTTGAAAAATTATTTCATAAACTTTATTTTAAATCATTATATTTTTTATAAAAAATGAAAATAAAACATTTATGTTTTACAAAAATACAAACACTTATTTTATCATTTTTAAAACATTTATTTAATTGTATCATGATATAAATATTTCATATTTTAATTTTATAAGGCAACTAACTATTATTTTACACTTCCATAGGTGAGGATCTATTCTAATGGTCTGGTTACTATTCTTGATGGTCAGATTACTATTCCAATGGCTAGATTTGTAATGGTTATATAGTTTCTTTGATTTATATAAATACCTTATATTTCATTCACTCTATATTCATTTTTATTTTATATCAAGGTTTTATATATTTTCATTTTCGAAATGAATATTTTATTACTAAATTTTCTTTTATTTCTACAGTTTTGTTCTTGAGTTCAATTATTCTATTAGATCAATCATATCCAAATTTTCATATTATGGTTATCTTATTTTATATTTTTTATCACATTGTAATATTTTCAATAATTATGGTTATATTTATTCTCTAAATGTAATGTTTAAATTAATATAATAAAATGTTTCCAGTTTTCATTATGTGTTTCATGTGACATAATACTATATTCAACGTAATTACATGATTAGAAATGGAAATTCTATTGATAAAATTTTAGGTCATTACATTATTCCTCCCTTAAAAAATTTCATCCTTGAAATTTAATTTTACATACTAAGGTGAAAACATATGATGGTGCTTATTCTAAATTGATTCATCTAGTTCCCATGTTGCCTCCTCATACTTATGGTTCTTACAAAACACTTTGATTGGGTGAGTTGTCTTATTGAATAGAACTTTGTATCTACAGTCCAAGATTTTTACCAGCTTCTCCTTATCAGATAGATCATTTTATAGATGTACCACCTCTGAATTCAGTACATATGAGGGGTCGCATATGTACTTTCTCAAGAGGGATACATGGAACACATCTTGTACTTAGGAAAGGGATGATGGTAGGGTTAATTGATAGGTCACAACTTCTATACGATCAAGAATTTCAAAGGGGATAATGTATAGTGACCCAAGATTCTCATACATGGATATTACATATTTTTATATGAATATTCATTACATTATAAAAGAACACACATGATGACTGTAATAGTTTAGTTCCTTTAGAAACTTATAACACAATCTTATTAATTCATGAAAGATCTTAAATGTCTCCCATAAATATCTCCCCCTTTAGTACTCCTACTTAAAAACCATTCTTCATAACCTAGGGAAGGAAACATAATAATGGGTGAGGTTAAATGATCATTAAGGGTAAACATAATAGATATCAACATATGATCATATGAAATCACACACTACTAGAAAATAGATCTATAGCCATGGTTTTTGGAAAAATGTAGCTATAGACTAGACCTATAACCATGATTTTCCAGAAACTATGGCTATGGGTGATTGTTCAAAGGATATAGTCATAGTTCATTGAAACTGTGTCTATATAATGTACCTATAGCCATGGTTTCAGTGAACTATGGCTATAGATTTCTTATTTTTTACCTATAGCCACAGTTTTAGTGAACCATGGTTATAGGTTTCCTGCCCAAGCACAGGAAAAATATTTGGTGGGAAGTTTGTGGGAATACCTATTTTTGTGATTTATTTCCTATTTCCATGGTTTTAAAAGATATATATAACAATATATATATATATACACACACACACTGTAATTCATTTTTAGTGTGGAGGTAATGCCACTGTATACCGATAGCGGGGGTATGGAGATCAAACCCATCCAGGTACATTATATTTTAATCCTATATACATGGTTTAGTCGGGCTATATCCACAATTTTCCACCATGTAAATAGTGGTTATAGATATGGTTTTATACCGTGGAAATAGGTCTATTTCCCTAGTTTATATCCTATAAGGCGGTTGCCACTATTTCAAAAAACATGGATAAAGATTCTACTTCCATAGTGGAAAACCACTGAAATATCTCTTGCAGCTATTGCTATAGATTTTTTCAATAGCCACGCTAATAGGTTCCACAGCCTTCTAGAACCATAGCCATAAGTTATATCCATGGTTTTTATGCATATAGACATGTTTTATTATCATGGATATAGGTGAAATTTCTATTTGTGATAAGATAATCATGAGGGAATGTGATCGTGAACATAACTTGAAAAGTTCATAATTAACCTTTCATAGATCATAAACATGAGTCATGGTATAAAAATTTATAATTTCTGAAAACATGGACTATAAGTGCGATAAATCATCATAAATTAATCATGAACCATAATCTCGTGTCAAAAAAGTATATCACCACCATAAATATTTGAAAATATTTCATATATCAAGGTTAACTACCAAGACCATCAACATAGTGGATCGAGACTCTTCACTTATTTCCCATTGTGGATCAAGACACTTCGGTTTCCTATAGTGGATCAAGACACACTTGTTTCCCATAGTGGATCAATCCCATCAACTTGTTTCACATTATTATCTCATGAGATATAAAGCTTTACCCACTGCATTGGAGAGATATATATTCCCAACCCATCACAAAATGAAAATCATACATATGTGTGCTAAAAGATAATAAAACATTCATCATATCATAACCCATGAAATGGGTCTCATAAACATCATATCATAACCTTTGTAAAAGAGACAGGTTTCAAAATCATGTCATCATTTCATCATAGCATAACCCATTTAAAAATAAGTATGTTTAAAAAGAATTTTATCATGGTATAACCCGTGGAATAGAATCGGTTTTCATAAATATCATGTCATGATAAACCATTCAGAGAAATAATAATAATGGTATCCTTGGTTCATATCCACAAAAAATCATAACTTAAATTAAAGGATTTCATCTTCGATAGAGAAAGATTTTGAAAGATCACTTGGAATAATTCTTGAGGAAAATAATTTTTCTTTAAAAACAATTTTTTTAAACTAAACATTCATGAAATATTTTGGAAATCATTTTCTTTGAAAACAACCTTGAAAACTTATAATGAAAGCTTTAAAAATCATTTAAAACATTTCTTGAGGAAATTATCCTTTCCGCTTTGAAAAAAAATTTAAAACATAAAATAATTTGAAAATACTTTTATTTGAAAATAAACTTGAAAATTTATAAAGTAATCTCCAAAGAAAATAATGGTCCTGATGAATGGAAGTTTTTTCATGTCTTACACATTAAAACAAATATTCCTTTCGCATTTTTGATAAAATACAAATGGGAATTTTTTGGAAAAGGAAATGAAGATTCCTTTCAAAAAAAATTCTAAAAAGAAAAACATGGGTAAAAATTTATTTTAAAAATCATAGGATAATATTAAAATATTTTTGAAAATATTTTTATAAAACATGGTTTTGGAAGAAAACGGATTTCTGACCGAAGAGAGAAATGAAGTAGGATTTTTTTAATAAAATTTTGTCAATTATTTTAAGTTTAAAAGATTGAAAATGGTAATATTAATTTCATGAATAACCAGAGTAGAAGAAAACTTATGAGTTTCTTGATAAATGGATCATAATAATTTATCATCAGAAACATAATTATAAATAATCTAAATAAACAATGGGATTGTAACATAAAATCATTAGCACTTTGGAAACTTTGAAACATAAGAACTATGAAGGAACATAATTAAATTAAACTTAAAATATAATGAGGATAAATAAATTTATGAAAACACATGTTAAAGGGGCTTTATATACACCTTGTAAAGAAATATAGGTTCATAACATAACATATGTCTTAATGAAGGAAAATTAAGACAAAAATCCCTTACCACATTGGTAAATTTTGAACCATAAACCCCATGAAATAGATATCCACAAATGGATATTTAAATACCAAAAATTTTAATTATAATCATCATAATATACTTTAACGGTTATTATTTACACCACATAAAATAAATATGTGGTGAATATGGCATGTGTCTCACAGAAGTAAAAAGTGAGACGGAAATCCCTTACCGCTTTAGTAATGTTTTGAATCATAAGACCCAATAAGGAATAACATAAAATTAAACTTTTAATATCATGAAAATTATTATATTCATGATATAACATGTCAAATTGTTAGTATATATACCACAAAAAATAAATGATTGGTGAATTTTCATATGTCTCCCAAAAATAAAAGAGAGACTATAAATCTCTTACCTTAAGTCTTGACTTATTTCGTACATGTTAAAACCTAATTTATAATAAATATAAGTTTATTATAAATCTATTACATAAATATATTTAAATATATCATACCATATATTATTTTCATATGACCTTTTATTACTCATTTATTAACAATTCCATGTTTAAGTTACGTTTTAGGTAATAACCATTTTATTTCCCGTATATGATTTGATTTGTTATTTTTTGTTATATTAATTTTATCATAATTTAATAATATCAATAATTTTAACCATGATATAAATATCATATATATTCATTATATATTTATTTAGAGTAATACATAAAATTTAGTGATAGAAAATGAAATACATTGTTTATGGAGACGGTGGGTCGTACGTACGGATGAATGTTGCTTCCATTTTCTTGTTGGATTGAATGAAAGAAAGGTAAACAATATATTATCATTAAAGAATCATTTTTATGTCATATATATTACATATTTTCATTAAACCATCCTTATTACTTTCCATGTAAAGTGTGAACGAATCACATCGCTTCGCAAGGCGGTAGTCCGATGTACACACGAGCGATGTTATCGTATTCCCATAAAATAGAGAGTATGAAGGTATGTATGATATAATAATTATATAAGTATAATAATATAAGAAATATAATATATAAATAATAAATCCATAATTATTTTCAGCCTTGATATGTTGTAATGGAAAAATTAATGACATCGATTCACGAGGCGGTAGTCCACCGTACACACGAATGGTGATTTCATAAACCATTTGATAGAAGTGGAGATAGTTGTAGGTTATTACATCAACATAATAACATTTAAGTATATATGAGATACTGGTGTTATTATATTGGAATTTTTAATACATAATTGAATGTAGAAAAATAATAAAGAAAGCGAAGGAACTTAGTGAAGAAAATTACCTTTTCTTAGAAGTGCCTCCATTGGATCTCTTCTTAAGGACCCTAGTATTGGTCTTTTGGGAGAAAAATATACTCTAGAACATGGATAATGATTTTTGGGATGTATTTTGGTAGGTTTTTTCCAAAATATATTTCTTGATATGTTTAAATAAGTGAGGGGTGGCGGTGGTCTTTTATACATGGGGGAAAGGAACCCACTTGGAAACTACTTGGAATTTCCCAAAATAATCCAAAATGATATAGTCATTCACATGAAAAAGTATTCAAAATGACCCAATATTAAAACTTTGTGAGTATAATATTGAAATATTTCCATATAATAGGAATTTTACAAGTGTTACAGTCATTTTAACCCTTATCTTCTTAGTTTAACTCCTAACAAACCCATTTCTACCTTAACCATGGTAATTAATTTTTACTGTTTTCATAATTAATTTTTGTCAAAAATTAAGTTTAACTTATCAGATAATATAATTACTCTGATTATAAATAATTAATAAATTTTTCTAAATTCAACTCATAGACATGGAAAATTTTAATTTAAAATTAATCTCAGAGACACGACGAGAAAGCGGGTTTTCAAAGAGAAAATGATCAAAAGTTTACAATGTTTTTATACTAAAATTAAATATGAAAATGATTCCAATGGACTAAATTGGGTTAATTGATATATAATTTAACTAATTCTAATTTAAAACAAATTTAAAATACAATTTAACTTTATAAATAATTTAAATGAAAAGATAGTTTTCAATTAAAATTCAATATTTTTCACTATTCGTCAAAAGATTAATCTTTCCTAGAAATTCTCAAAAAATCACCAAAAGATAATTTTTAAAATTTGATTTAAAAAATGAATTATATTTTCTCAAATAAATTTTCTATAAGTTTCAAAAATTATTTTTAAAATAAGTGCGCAAAAATGCAACAAAACTGCTTTTTAGATAAATATAGTTTTAAGCGTAAAATTGGATTTATTAGTATCTCTTGTCTAGAAAATAGATAAGATTGATGTTAAAATTTTGATTGAATATATACTATATATATTTCATTATAAAATCATCAAAATTGTCTTTTTTAATTTATCGATCTAAAACGTGTTTTTTTTCATAAAAATAGTTTTTCAGAAAAATATTTCATTTATTTTCAAATAGTTTTTATTTTCATTTTTAATGAATTAGTCGCCAAATAATTCATTTTATGTTCATGTTTAAACCGTATATTTTATTAATTTAGTTAATATTATTCATACCCATCATTCCAATAGCTAAGTGATAGCTATTATATTAAATAATAATATTTTAATAGCATGTCATGTTTTGTTTAAATTTGATGTTGTGTGTAATGAAAGCTACACCTAGTGTTGTGTGTAAAAAAATATAAACTCAGTTTCATGTGTAATGAAAAATATCAAAAATATTATATTTTTTTGAAACAAAAATCACAAAATCTTGGGGCGTTACATTTTACCACCTTAAAATGAATTCCTCCCTCAAAATTTATCACTTTGGTACCAAAAAATGAGGATAATTCTACCTCATTACATCCTTAGGTTCAAACATAGATTCCTCAAGTGAGTGGTTTCACCATAAAACATTGACTAGGTTAGTGGTCTCATTTCATAGAACCTTTTATATTTGATCCAAAATCTCTACTGGTTTTTCCTTATAATAAATATCATGCTTTAGTGGTACAACCTCTAATATTAGTACATATAAAGAATCAAGTATTTACTTCCTCGGGATAGGTGTATGGAAAAAATCATGAACCTGAGAGAGTTTTGGTCTTAGCATAAAATAATATGCTATTGTCCTGATATTATCAAGTATTTAAAAGGGACCGATATACCTAGGGATTAGTTTTCCCTTATTTCTTCTAAGGATAAATTCATAGAAAGACCTTCTTAACAATTCAATTTCTAGATCGAGTCAATGATTATCATCATAACATTTTTGTCAACTTTTTTTTCTAACATGTTACTGAATGTATCTAACCTTATCTTATATCCCATAAGCTTTCTTAGGTCCCAATAGATTTCTTTCTTCAAATTCATTCTAGTAAGTTGGAGATCTACACATCTTTCCATAAAGGGATTTATAATGATTTTTCTAAATTCCTGAGTGAAAGTTATTATTGTGATAAAACTAAACTAGAGTAATGTGTTGATCCCAACCACATTTAAAATCCATATATTAATATATTATCATATCCTATAGGGTTTGGATTTTTCTCTTGGGATGACCATCAGTCATAGGATGATACACAGTGCTAAAACTCAACTCTATATCAGGATCTTGTTAAAGACTTCACCAAAACTTCAAGGTAAACTTCAGATCCCGATCAGATACAATTTAATGTGGTACTCTATGAAATATCCTTAATTTATATTATGGATAATGTATCTAGAGAGAAATATTCTCTAATCACAATATAGTTTCCTGAATTCATAAGTCGATCAACTACAACCCATAATTATCTCAACTTCAAATATAAGATAAACCCTAAAGGTTACTAGTACCTTTAATCATAAGTCCAAAAATTGTAAATACATTCCTTCGAAATAACAATTTCACTAAAACATATACAAACCCAAAGGGTTTTATTTTGATAAATGTATCTCAAAATATCCTTAATCTTGATAAACTCAGGTAATGTAAAACCACAAGAAGGGAATCCAAGACTTTGAACTTATGATAAACCTTAAACTTATAAACCTGTGATGGAATCGATAAATCTTACATTAATCTTAAATAGATACATATATGCTTCCAAAAATAACATAATCCTTATATGTTTCAGGATTCTTACAACCCAAATACCATTGGAAAGATACTTCTAAAACATATCTATGGAATCCCAATACATAAATACTTAAATACTTACACTTAAATGATTGACATGGAATATTTCATTCCTTATTCTAGAAATTAATTCTTAGGTTAGGGCATTGAGTTAAATAATACCCAGGTTTTCGACATATAATACATTGAAATCCTTGACAATTTTTTACTTTATGACCTTTTTTCCAAACAGATAACAACTTCCCCTCCATTTGAGATATTCTTCTAAGTGATTCTTCCCACGTTCTTGACGTAGAATAAGTTGAATCTTATTTCCTCTACATTCACTACCACATGAACTTTCATAAAAGTTAATATTCCTATTATTTTTTGGTTTAGAAATCTCACTAAAGTTTATGTTGTTAATCATATATCATGATAGATGATTAGGAATAATAACAATATCTTTCTATCCGATGATTGTCCAATTTGGTTGCTTATAGTCACCAAATTATCTATCATATTCTATGTTAAACTGATTCCTTCCGGTTCTATCCATTAACTAAAACCAAAAAAAATAGTGTGAGAAACACTAATCAGAGTGGAAAACCACATAATCATGAAAATCACTTATAGAACATCTAAATCATGAAACATTATTTTTAATCTATGATGACTTAGGTTTATCCTAGGTCATTTATAATCATCATATATTTAAATCCTTTATGAAGGTTCATAAAGCATCTGAGAATTTACTAAAAATATCCCCCGAAAGTTTCAAACCATGTGTAGAGTAAGTTCTATTTTAATGCATTGGGTGATGATTGAGTCCAGCTCAATGCACACTTTTTAAAGTTATTACCCCTAGGTGCCTCTATAGTTTATTAAAATACACTTGTAGTATCCTGATAGAGATGTAATTACTTGGAAAACACTTGTTATATCCTTTACCAAAATACCATGAAATTTTTCTATACTTTGACTCATCCTTATACTTATCTTTTGAGACATACTTAGACATGTCCTTAAAAATATCCCTAGGGATCTCACTAAAGTTTTATCAACCTAGTTTCCAAATTTTAACTAAACCTTTCCTATGATACCAACTATAGCGATCCAGGATTATTATACATGGATATTACATCTTATAAGATGAATATTCATTACATTACAAAAGAACACGCTTGAGCACCATAATAGTTTAGTGTATTTGGAAACTTAGAACACAATATTATTAATTCATGAAATATATACAATGTCTCCCATAAAGATCTTCTACTTTAGTACTTATAATTAAAAACCTGTCTTCATAACCAGGGGAAGGAAACATAAGAAAGGGAGATCTCAGATGATCGGTAAGGGTAAACATAAGCGATATCAATCTATGATCATATGAATCATAAGATAAGTATAAGGGTATGTGATCATGAACATAACTTACGAAGTTCATACCCAACCTATCATAGATCGTAAACATGAGTCAAAACATAAAACTTTATCATTTCTAAAAATATTTCTTATAAGGGTGATAAATCATCATAAATCAATCATGAACCATAAGCCCATGTCATAAAAGTGTGGCACTATCATAAGTATTGAAAATCATTTCATATTTCAAGGTTAACTACCAAAAGCATAAACATAGTAGATTAGGTCTCATCACATGTTTCCTATTGTGGAGTAGGACACACCTGTTTCCCATAGTGGATTAAGAAATACATGTTTCTTATAGTGGATCAAGACACACCAGTTTCCCATAGTGGATTAGGACACATCTATTTACCATAGTGGATCAGGACACACATATTTCTCATAGTGGATCAATCCCATTGATTTGTTTCCCATTATTATATCATGAGATATAAAGCTTTAACCAATTCATTGGAGGGAGATATAGGCCCCACCCATCACATGATGAAAATCATACATATGCGTGCCATAAGATCATATAAAATTCATCATATCATAACCCATGAAATGGGTTTCATAAAAATCATATCATAACTTTTGGAAAAGAGAGAGGTTTTATAATCATTTCATAATTTCATCATAACATAACCCATGGAAAAAAATATAGTTTCATAATAATTTTATCATGGTATAACCCATGGAATACAAACAGGTTTCATAAGAATCATGTCATGATAAACCATTTAGAGAAATAATAAGAGTGGTATCCTTGGTTCATATCCCCAGAAAATAATAAGTTACATCAAAGGATATCATCTTAGATGAATAATTATTTTGAAAGATTACTTGGAATAATTCTTGAGGAAAACAAATTTTATTTTAAAATCACTTTTTAAAACTAAAAATTCATAAATATTTTGGAAATACTTTTCTTTTAAAATAAACTTTAAAACTTATAATGGATGATTTAAAAATTATTTAGAACATTTATTGAGTAAAATATCCTTTCCTCCATGAAAAATACTTTTTAAAACATTAAAAAAATTTAAAATCCTTTTATTTTAAAATAATCTTGAAAACTTATAAAGGAATCTACAAAAAAAATAATGGTCATGATGATAGGAAGTTACACTCATGTCATACATGTTAAAACAAATATTCCTTTCAAAATTTTGGTAAAAGCCAAATAGGTATTGTTAGGAAAAAAACTTTAAGATTCCTTTCAAAAAAAAATTAGTAAAAATTAAAAAATAAGTTAAAATGGTTTTTAAAAATCATATGATAATAGTAAAACTTTTTTGAAAAATATTTTTTGAAAACATGGTTTTAGAAGAAAACAAATTCCCGACTGAAGAGAGAAATAAAGTCGTATTTTATTAAAAACATTTTCTCATTAATAACCCTAGTATAATAAATTCATGTGTTTATTTATAAATGGATAATAGTATTTTATCATCAGAAACATAATTATAAATAATTCTAATAAAATATGATATTGTAACATAAAATCTTTACCACTTTGGAAAATTTGAAATATAATCACAATGAAAGGACATAATTAAATTAAACCTAAAATATCATGAGGATAAATAAATTCATGATATTACATAACAAACAGGTTTTATATACACCTTGTAAAGGAAGACAGGTGTATGACATGACATATGTCACAATGAAGGAAAATTGAGACAAAAATCCCTTATCGCTTTGGTAAATTTTGAACCATAAAACCCATTAAAGTGATATAATAAAATTGATATTTAAATCCCCATAATTTTATATATAATAATCATAAGATATATTAATGGTCAGTATATACATCACATAAAAGAAATAGGTGGTGAATATGGAATGTGTCTCACAAAAGTAAAAAGTGAGACCAAAATTCCTCACCGCTTTAGTAATATTTTGAATTCTAAGCCCCAATAAAGAATAAAATCAAATAAAAATTTAAATATTCTTAAAATTATTATATTCATGATATAATATTTCAAAAGGGTAGTATATACACGACACAAAATAAATGAGTGGTGAATTTTCATTTGTCTCCCAGAAATAAAAGTGAGACTAGAAATCCCTTACCTAAAGTATTAACTTTCATTATACACATTATAACCTCATATATAATAAATATAAGTTTCTTATAAATCTATTATATAACCATATTTATATATATCATACCATATATTATTTTCTTATGACCTTTTTATTACCCATTTATTAACAATTCCATGTTAAATTTATATCTCAGGTAATAATTGTTTTGTTTTTCGTATATGATTTGATTTTTAATTTTTGGTCCTATTAATTTGATCATGATATCATCACATATAAAATTTTAAACATGATATTAATATAATATATATTCAATATATATTTATTTAGAGTAATCCATAAATCTTAGTGATAGAAAATGAAATACATTGTTCATGGAGACAGTAGGTCGTGCGTACGCATGAAAGTTGTTTCCATTTTCTTTTTGGATTGAAAGAAAGAAAGGTAAATGATATTTTATAATTATAGAATAATTTTTATGACATATCTATCACATATGTTCATTAAAACCATACTTATTACTATCCATGTAAAATTTTAATGAATCGCATTGCTTCGTGAGGTGGTACTCCATCGTACACGTGAGTAACATTATAGTATTCCCACAAAATAGAGAGTATAAAGTTATGTGTGATATAATAATTATATAAGTATAATAATATCATAAATATCATATATAAATAATAAATCCATCATTATTTCCATCCTTGAGAGGTGTTAATGGAAAAATTAATCACATTGGTTCACAAGTCGGTAGTCCACCCTACATATAAATGATAATTTCATAACACATTTGATGGAAGTGGATATGGTTGTAGGTTATTAAAAAAACATAATAAAATTTAATTATATATTATTATTATTATTATTATACTTTAAGTTTTAATACATAATTAAACGTGGAAAATAAATAAATAAAAAAGAAATATCTTATTGAACACAATTACCTTCGCTTAGAATCACCTCCTTTGGATCTCTTATTAAGGACCATAGTGTTGGTATTTTGGAATACCAACAGCTCAAGAACATGGGTAAAGATTTTGGGTATGTATTTTGGTGAGGTTTTTATGAACTATGTGTCTTTATAGATGTGAATAAGTGAAGTTTTGTGGTGACCTTTTATAAGTGGGGGAAAGGAACCCACCTAGAAACAAGTTGGAAATTTCCCAAAAGAATCCAAAATGATAAAGTCATTCACATGAAAAAAGCTTTAAAATAACCCTAGATTTAAAAATTTTATGTATAATATTTAAATATTTCCATCCAATAGGAATTTGAAAAGTTTTTTAGTTATTTTAACCCTTATCTTCTTGGTTTAACCCCCCAGTAGACCCATTTTTACCTTAATTGTGGTAATTAAGTTTCACTATTTTCACTTCTCATTTTGGTAAAACTTTAAGCTGACCTTATAAGATAATATAAACTATGCTTATTCAAAGTATGAAATCCATTTTTAAAATTTTAATTTGCATAAGTGGAAATATTTAATTTAAAATTAATCTCACAGATGCGATGAGAAATCAGGTTTTCAAAGAAAACATGGTCAAAAGTTTACAAGGTTTTTATATCAATGTTAAATATGAAAATGATTCCAATTACCTAAATTGGATTAATAGATATATAATTTAACTAATTTTAATTTAAAAAAATTAAAATATAATTTAACTTTATAAATAATTTAAATGAAAAGGCAGTTTTCTATTAAAATTCAGTTTTTCACTATTCATCAAAAATTTAATCATTTCAAAAAATTATAAAAAATCACCCTAATATTATTTTGAAATGATAATTATAAAAATTAATTTTATTTTTTAAAATAAATTTTCTAAAATTTTCAAAAAAAAAAATTAAAATAAGTGCGCAAAAAGGTTACAAAACTGCTTTTTAGAAAAATACAATTTTAAGCGTAAAATTGGATTTATTATTATATTTTATCTAAAAAACACATAATATGTTTTTTAAATAGTTCATTTAATATATAATATACATATTTCATTAAAACCATTCATCAAAAGTTTTTTTTAATTTATCAAGGTAAAATGTGTTCTTTTCATAAAAATAGTATTTCAGAAAAAGATTTCCTTTTTTCGAATAGTTTTTATTTTCATTTTAAATTAATTAGTCAACAAATAATTCATTTTATATACACGTTTCAACCATATATTTTCATAATTTAGTTAATATTATTCATACTCATCATTCCAATGGCTAGGTGATAACTATCGTATTACATAACAATATTTTAGTAGCATGTCATGTTTCGTTTAAACTCGATGGTGCATGTAATGAAAGATACACCCATTTTTGTGTGTAACACAAGAAAAACTTAGTGTTGTGTGTAATGAAAAATATCTAAAAGATTAAATTTATTTGAAGAAAGTATATTTAAAAAAATCTCGGGGTAATATATGATGTACCTAGGACTTACCTTTCCCTTATTCCCAAATCTCATGAGTCTTATATAGAGATGTGTGGAGGAACACTTTATCTCTATCCTAAAACTTTGGGTCACTTCAATGGTTATCATCGTATATTTTTTCAACTCTGAGCTTCCTGATGTTTTAATGAATAGTTTTGACCATTTCTACCATTTCTTAGACTATTTCAGGTCACAGTAGCTTATGTTCACTAATTTCATCCCATCACGTAAGTGTTCTACATCTCTTCCCATAAATGGCATCATGTGGAGCCGTTTGGAAGCTTGATTGAAATTTAATATTGTATGAAAACTAGACCAGAGGAATATATTTATCTCATCCTCATTTTAATTCTATTTTGTATGCTCTCAAATTTTCCTTAAGTGTCTTGATAGTCCACTCAGATTGGCCATCAGTTTGGGGGTGATAATCCATACTAAAGTTAAACTCTATGTTTAAATAATATTGGATACTTTTCCAGAAATTGGACATAAATCTCTATTCTCAATAGGATACAATCGATAGTGGTGTCTTATGCAGCTTCACCACTTATCTGAGGTATATCCTTTCAAGTTGACTAAGTGAGAAGTTATCTCGAACTAAAATGAAGTGATAAGTCTTTGTAAGATGATCCAACACAACCCATATAGCATCATTTCCTATTAATGTATTAGAGAGACTAGTGAAAAAGTATATGGTGATTTTTTTTCCCATTTCTATATAGGTATGGGTAATGGTTTCATCATACCCTTAAACTTTTTCCTTTCATCCTTCACTTTCTAGTATAAAAGGAACTTTGATCTATATTTGATGATCTCATTATTTATATCATCCCACCAATAGTTCTCTCCAATATCCTGATACAACTTTATACTCCCTAGGTGGATGGATAAGTTCGATCTATGTGAATCATTATATAACTTATTTATCTCAGGATTTGATGGAACACATAGTCATGACCCAAATCTTTCAAATACTTTTTCATCAATTTTGAACTATGAGGATTTCCCTTTTATTATAGTTTCCACCATCTTCTATATTTTCCACATCATCCCATTGAACATATTTTATCTTCTCCAAAAGGGATGGTTGATAAATAATTTGATAAATAAATGATGAGGTTACTTCCTTTAAGATCCCCATGTCCATCCTTTGAAAGTATAAGAATATTGGATCCTTATTAATTCTTATCATTGATCAGGTTGTCATATCCTTTCTACTTAAAGTATCTTCCACTTTATTTGATTTCCTAGGATAGTAGTGTATTGAGTAGTCATATTCCTTGATCATCTATAATCATATTTACTGACACATATTAATATTTTTCTATGTGAATATATATTTGATACTCTTATGATCCATATATATTTCAAACTTCTCCTCATAGAGATAATGTTGCCAAATCTTTAATTTTAAGATTATTGTATCCAATTATAGATCATGCTTTGGGTAGTTATTCTCATGAACTTTCAACTGCCTTAAGGCATAGGTTATCACATTTTCATTTTACATCAATAAACATCCCAATCCCTTCTTTGAATAATTGTTTTATACCATGAAATGTTCTCCACATTAGGGTAGTGTGAATACTAGTGCATTGATAATCCTCTTTTTCAATTGAATCACTCTTCACACTCATTGGTCTGGAAGAAAAATCACTCCCATCCAAGTCATCTTGGTTAGTGGGTTTTACAATCATGAGAAATTTCTCAAAATTCATCAGTAGTACCTAGCTTATCCAAGGAAACTATGGATATCATTTACAGATACGATTCTAGTTCATTACTCAATCACCTTGGTCTTATAAATGTACAAATATAGTCTTTTACCGATGATAACATGCTCTAATAATTATATTTCCTCCATCAAAAACTCATATTTACTATAATTTGTATATAACTTATCCTTTTAAAAAAAATTTAACATAGTATTCAAATATTACTCATACTCCTTTATTTTGGATTATATCAAAATATCATATATAAATACTACCCCAAATTTTTCAAGGTAATCTCTAATGACTCTATTAATTAGTTATATGAATATTTTTAAATCATTGTTGAGTCCAAAGGGCATCACTATGAACTCATAATATCCATAACTTCTTCAAAATGTAGTCCTAGGAATATCTTATTTTTCACCTTTAATTGGTGATATCCCAAATGTAGGACCACCTTATAGAAGTACTAGTCCCCACATATTTTATCAAACAAGTCATCAATATTTGGTAGGGGATACTTATTCTTTATCGTGATTTTTTTTAGTTCATCATAATCAATGAAAAGGCCCATTGACTCATCCTTCTTCTTGATATATAGGATCGGTACACCCAACGGTGATGCACTTAGGTGTATAAAATCCTTTTTTAAATTATGTTGTAACTGCTTCATTCAGTTATTCCAACTCAATGGCAACCATTCTGTAAGGATTCTTGGATATGTGCAGAGATCTAGGTATAGGTTAAATTCATAACTGAACCCATCGATCTTAAGGGATCTAAGGAAACTCTTTAGAAGATATATCAGTATAGTCCATCACAATGGGCACGTCTTTAAGCATGATTTTATCCTTTATCTCAATCATTTGAGCTAGGTATGCTTGATAATAAGGCAATAATATCCATGATTGAGAAGAAGATTCCAAATGAGATTCATTATCATCCTTACACTTGTACAAAATGGGAGGATGACTTGGGATGTAAAGAGTGATCTCCCTCTCCCAAAACTTTTTTTTGGATTTATATAAGGGTATCCAATCTATGCCCAATATAGCATCAAATTCCACTAAAGAAAGTATGAAAATATTTTCTAGGAGATTCGGTCCAAAAAACATTGACTGGGGAAGAGTTATATACTTGAGATACAATAATTTCCCCATTTGTTGTTCTAAAAAATAACTAAACTTCCATGTTTTGAGGTGGTTTTTGAATAATAATTCAAAACTTGAAAGATATAAAAGAATGTGTATAACCAAAATCAAATATTATGTTTGTTATTCTTGAATGAATAACCAGCATACCTGTCACCACATCATTGTCGGGATCCACCTCATTAGTAGTGATAACATATGACCTTCCTTACTCTCTAGGACTTGAAGGTTGTTTTTATTCATTATCTTAAACAACCCTTGGATTAGGTACTTTACTTGTATAATGTTTGTGGTCCTTGTAGTTGAAACACTAGACCATAGGCTGAGTGTTAATTTAAACTTTCTTTTCTTCCATTGTAGTAGTGGGCTTCTTCATCTCCATTTGGTATTGATTAGCCTAATTCCCTTGTTTTCCACACTTGAAGCATCTCTAGTTTCCCTTGATACAGTTTCTAGGATGTTTCTTCCCACATTTTTAACATGTGGGTAGTTGTGTTTTATTTCCTCCATGGGATTTATCCATTGATCCTTCCAAATTAAACTCTATTTTATTCTTGTTATCTCCAGTACCACGAGACCATTGAGAGTCTACAATCTTCATATAGACCTTAAGAGCACAACAGATAATCTCTTCACAACTATCAAGTTCTAAAATTTCCAAATATTTTCATATACTAGGCTTTAATCCATTAAATAAGTGGTCCACTATACTTTTAATGTTAATGAAAAAGTCAAAGGCATATCGTGCAGTCCTATGAAGTTTGCCTCATGCACCCCAATAGACTCATCTCCCTTTTACTTTAGTTTGAGGAACTCCCTCTCCATTTTAAGATGGAGAGTGAGGGGAAAGTATTTATTGAAAAATGTTTTATTTAATCCTTATTATTCCATGGAGTCAATTCCCTCTTTAAAATTTTTGTTCTTGATCAGTGTCCAGCACTGATCAACTTCCACCTCCATGTGATAAATGGATAGTATGAATTTCTCTTTATTCAAGCATAATAGGAAATAGAATATCTTCTCAATGGATTTAATATATTTTTCCATGATGAGGGGATCAGAAGATCCACTAAAGGTAGGAGGACCTTTTTGAATAAAGGACTCGATCTCAATTTTCTCTTTCTTAGGATAATAAGGGAGTTCTATGCGATTAAAGTTATTATTCATAACTTGAGTTAGCTGAGTAATTACTTTCATGAAGTTATTAGATCCCACTCCCATAAGTTTATGCATATCATTAGGGAAATAACTACATTTAATGTCACATTTTTTAGCATGGTTCCTTCTATTTCCAACTATTAGCTAAAATAAAGGAAATAAAAAAATAGGGATGAGAATACTCAAAATAAAAATAATATAAAATGGAAACTATGAACTTAGAAGAAAAAAATTATAAATGAAAAATATATCCTAACTTATGAGTCCCTAGGTTTCAATATAGGCTATCCATGGTAATTTACTTATTAGGTTTTATAACCTAACAATATATTCAATTCCTTCAAAATGGTTCATAAAGTGTTTGTAAGTTTTCCAAGAATATCCCTCGGGAGTTCCAAACTAGGTGTACAGCAAGGCATCTTTGTCATGCACTATGTAAATGTTGAGTTAATACCCAACAAGACCTTTTGGGGTTATTACCCCTAGGTACATATTTTTAGAGCCACATCCACTTGTAGTATCTAGACATAGATGTAATTTCTTGGAAACCATTCGCTCTATACTTCATTGAGATTTCAGGATGTTTTCTTATACTTAGTCTTTCCTAGGGTTATTTAATAATTTATTATTTTTCTAATCCCTAACAATATCTATAACTTGATCTGATACCAACTATATCAACCCAAGTCTTTTACATATACTATTACATTATTTTTAACATAAAAATCCAATAAAAATGACCCAAATATCAAGAGGCCTAGTGTATTTATAATACTAGGTAATAAAAAATCAAGATAAAACTAAAATAAAATGTTTTAATTTTAATCTCCATAATGATATCTTAATTACCCTTTGATATTATAAAACTGCATAGGATAACCTAGAGAATACATAAACAAAAGTGGTGAACTAAAAAGCCCAGTAAGGAAATAAACATGATAATAAAGCAGAGCATATGAGTCAAAAGGCATAATATGGTATCATAAAAGGCTAGGATCGTGAATAATCATATGGGAGAATAACATAAAGAACATGGAATTATAATATCATGCAAAAATAGGAATGTGTCAACAATATGAAACATTACATAAGCATAAGGCTAACTACCATGACACCATCATATGGTGGACCAAGTCCCATTATGTATTAGGTTTACTCCCTAATCATATAAATATTGTATCGTGAGACATAAATGTTACCCAATGAATTGGATTTCTATCTAGGTGAACTCATCATAACATATAAATTCTTATGTTCACAAAAAATGGAAATCAAATGTAAGGCATAAACAAAAGAATTACCCGTGAAAAGAAATGGGTTGCATAATCTTACCTCATATCACAATCAAAGGAGACTTCATAAAGATTCCAAAGAAAATATAGAATTAAATATTTTTTGTTTTTATATATAAATAAATTATAATAGTTCTCAAATTTTGTGTTAATTTAAAAAAACATCATGAGAAAGGGTAGATAATTGGGTATGGAAATGAACTTTCAAAACAGTTTGTTAAGGAATAAGTTTAAGACTTTTGAAGAAAGAATGAACAAATAATTTTCATTGAAAATTAGAGGTAAACTATAATGGTTTTCCTAAGAATGTTAATTTATTTAATTAAATCGTTAATGAGAACAAATGCTTTAAAATAGTATTACATTAAATGATTAAGGGATATAAAATTTCCCCTTAATCAGGTTTGATTTTAATTAAGGCATTTGAGAAATGAACTTAGGGAATGTATAAACCCATCAAAGGAAGGGATAATAAGAAAGGTATATATCTAAGAAACATATATAAATAATTTAGAAGAATTGTATAATATTAAATAGGGATATAAAGTGATTTAGGTATATAGAATTAATAACCCAAATAAAATAGGGTGGTTTAGAGATATCCCTTACCTTATGCCCGGAATCATTTTATACTTTCTCTTAACATCTTTAATAATAAAATTAGATTCATTTATTACTTAATTAATAACTTTTTACATCTATATTTTATTTACTATAATTATATTATGATCATTTACAACCATTTCAATGAGATATAAATATTAATTTTTTTGTTCCAAGGGCATATATTTCATGGTTCCAAGGTTGGATCACTAGTGGATAATTATTGAAGTTATTCTTAAATGAGACTATATATCAAAAAGTAAAATGAAATGATATTCATTTTATTATATAAATTAAAATGGTCCCAAATATCCATATGTTTTCTGACATAGGGATGATTCATTTAGCATAAATGTTGTCGTTATACAATTAGTTCATTTAGGCGATTTTACCGACCATCCTGAACTAGATTTGTTTTATTTAATTAAAAATATATTAATAGATTTAAAAATCATGAAATAAGTTATAATATAATTATTATCATCATATTTAACAATAATATCATTTTTATAACCATCCTTGAATGTAGTATAGAAAAAAGAAGTATGTTGTTCATGGAGGCGGTGAACCAACCATATCGTGAACAACGTTTTCATTTAAGAATCATTTGAGGTGGGGGTAAAAGATGGATATTCCACAATAATAATAACTTATCCATATATTTAGTATATTTATGTTTTTATTTTTAGGTGGATAGAGAACATATGGGGGTGGTGGAATAATAATAATATTGAAAGAGGTTTAGTAAATAATTTTACCTCTTTCTTTGGTTGTCTCCTCTTAGGATGCCCCTTAAGGCTCCTTAAAATGGTTTTTGGAGAGAGAAGTAGAACTAGGATGTGAGGGAGAGGATTTTGAGGAAAATTTGTTAGATTTTGGATAATATTCAAGGATTATAATGTGTTAGGATAAGGGGTGGTGAGGGTGGTGAGGGTGGTATTTATAAGGGGGAGGTGTATTTTTGAATATTATATTCATTAGTTTATTATTTTTTTCACAAGATTAACAATAGTGATGATTCTTGTGACTATATATAGTAATTTTTTCATGTCATACTGAGATAATAGTCACTTAAATCAATTATGATTCATTTATGCATGTATTTTTCTTATAATGAAAATTATCATATTTTTTTGTATGTTACTATTCACCAAAAATTCAGTTATTTTAGAAAATTAAAAAAAAACACCCTAATAATTTTTATATGTGTATATTAAAAAAATAAAATCCATTTTATGAAAATATTTTTCTAAATATGATAAAATTAATTTTTAAATAAAATCCTTATTTATTTGAAAATTTCAAATTTTAATATTATGATCAATTTTACGACCCTTTGAAAAAATTACTTAATCTCATTAAATTATATTATCATTATAATATTAATTAATATTAATTTATAAACTCATTTTATGAAAATAATTTTTTTTTAAATCATTATATTTTTTATAAAAATGAAAATAAAACATTTATGTTTTATAAAAATACAAACACTTATTTTACCATTTTTAAAACATTTATTTACTTGTATCATGATATAAATATGTCATATTTTCATTTTATAAGATAAATAAATATTATTTTACACTTCCATGGGTGAGAATACCATTCTAACGGTCGGGTTACTATTCCTAGTGGTCAGATTACTATTCCAGCAGTTAGATTTGTAATAGTCGTATGGGTTCCCTACAATCTATAAATACCTCATATTTATTTAATTATATATTAACTTCTATTTTATCTCATGGTTATATATATTTTTATTTTCAAAATGAATATTGTATTACTGGTATTTTTTTATTTCTACAGTGTTGTTTGTGAGTGTGGTTATTCTAGTGAATCGAGCAAATCCAAATTTTCATATTATAGTTATCTTATTTTCTATTTTTTATCTCATTGTAATATTTTCAATTATTATGACTATATTTATTCTCTAAATGTAATATTCAAATTAATATAGTTAAATGTTTCTAGTTTTCATTATGTGTGGCATGTGATACATTACTAAATATGGAACAATTATATAACTAAAAGGAAAATTTTCATTGATAAAATCCTAGGTCGTTACAGTCAGTGTGCATCGATCACTCCTGTATCCATGTCCAAATGATGTATTTTTTAGGCTAGCGGAGGACTTTGATTGGGTTGAGAGATACATCTAGGAATTTGTGTGCTTATTATACATGTACATAGCATTATGTACTGTATACCGATCAGATCATATGGATCTTGGGGGATGTGTCGTCCTCATTCAGATGTGGGCATGAGAGTGCATCACTCTCCTAACCCCTATTGTTTCTAGTTGAGAGCTTGATATGAATGTGTTTCATGACGCCCCGTTTGGATGATGGTATGATTACTCGTTTTTATTGTTTTCTTATGCTAATATAATTTATTGTACTCAATTTCTTGTTATTTATCACTTTCTATGTTGTATGTTACAAGTAGAGTTAGGAACACCAGTTCATTGGGACACTAAGACACAATTTCGGTGCATATCATTTTATGTTGGACAGTCTACTGCTCACCGATATAATTATATAAATTCTTTTGTTGACTAATCAATTTCATAATATTATCATTTTTGGAAATTAGTAACAACATATTTTAACAAATTTTACATTTCATTTTAGATTTCATGGGTACTATGTTGGGCTATATTAGACCAACTACCTACATATTTCACTATTGGGAATGATGATGTCATGGTTTTAGTGTCTCTCATACACTTTCATATTGTTGAGTGTGTAGGTTTTGGGCACAGTAGAAGCGTGTCATGAGTTATGCCCAACTTTTCTTTTTGTCATGATTGATGATCAATCTGAGATCTATATGATTATAAATGTTGTGATCAACAGAATTGGATCAAAGAAAAAAAGACAACGGAAATCATCCCAGAACTAGAGGGAGGATCATCACATATTATTTATAATTAATTTAATTAATTAAAGAATTGCCTTGTTGGAATTATTTCTTCATTGATGAATCCTACAATAGATCTGTGTTGTATAGTCATTGTGTTATAAGAATCAAAGCACATTCCCTCCAGTAGTGATCCACACGTGTTTCCAAAAATCTCTAAACATCACTGTAGGAATCTTCAGGTGCTATCACAGTCGATCATATCGCTTGCGGCATTCACCTTTTATCACCTCAAGAGCTGCTTCCAAATCATTCTCCTTAATCTCTCTTGACTTGAGAGTTGGGGGTGGAGGAAGATCACTCTCCATTTTTGGGAGCGTTCTTGAAGAAGGGTGATCTCTAGGGATTGAGAGGATTCTCCAAATTTGTTATGCACAACCAAAAAAATTAATTGGCTCTCTAATAAAAAAATATAATTGGGTTTATATATCACTGGAGTTAAAATAAAATAATTTCACAAGTGACCTTTATTAATTATTTAATCCCTACAGAACCTCATGTCAAATAATATTTTTATTATTATTATTTATCAACATGCGCTTAACTTGTGAATTAAATTAAATATTATTTAATAAAATAATATTCAATATTTTTTATTTCTCACTGGAACATTAAACACGGTATGTCATTCCTCCACAATATTTATCTGGCCTTAAATAATGACTATTTATTTATTAAATAAATATCACTACATTATTCGTCAATAAATAATTAAATATTATATTCACTAAATAGAAAATAAATATTTATTAAATATTCCACTCACATTATATTCTCTGGAATAACTGGTGATGGAATATATGTGATCAAGTATACATGAATAATTATTAAACCATGTGTGGTATTAATATTTATTCAACTTTTTAAATAATAATAATATATTATTTAACTAAGATTTTAGATACACTTAGTGTGTGACCCTATAGGACTCTTTCTTAGTGGCAATGGAAGAAGGAGCCTAAAGTCCATGTTTAGCATCTATAAACATGCCAAGTCACCCATAGAAAAATAATTTAATTTCACAACGACATGATACCTCGTATGAACACTTATTGTGTAATATAATCCCTTTATCATGATATCTCAAATCAAGTAGGTTGCATGTTGGTTCCATCAACCCATGTGCTTGATGTATCTTTCTTTGACTTCCCAGAATTGAACTTTCCTATATAACACCATGGACATGGATTTATTTAGGCTATATAATTTCTATCAAAGGGCCAGAGATATCAAATTTTGTTAAAGAACAAAAGGGAAAATATTTTCTCGCATTATTCATTAATGCAATATTACTCATGACGCACCCAATGTATCCTACCTTTTCGTGAACATATGTCATCATATTTTTCATCGATACATCGAAGTACACGACTCATAATACCTATTAATAATAATCTTAAATTCTAAGGATCAATACACACATCTGTAGATAGGAACATCCAATGAAACATATAAATGTAGATTTCCTGCTGGCGGGTCTCGTTCTCATAATATCCTACTGGATATTTCCAAGGGCATACACCATGATAAGGTTCCTCAAATTTCTATGAGTCTCCACCCCTGATAATCTATATCATTTATGTCCCTAAAATGATATCATTCATCTATAGAACATATATTTAAGAATATTTTCATATCACTTTAGTGTTCTCATCATAGCGGACAATTTCTATGAACTTTCAGTGCGATAGCTACTCTTAGGACATTATCACATACTATGTTACATAGAAGAACAATCATGATGTGATGAGAAGTTTATTAATATTCAAAACTATGAATACTAGTTATCATAAAGTACCCAGAATTTGGTTCTAGGGAACCAACTCCAACAGACTCCCATTTTCACTAGATCTAACTACTAACAACCTTCATTCTACTATCTCTCACATGATACACATGATTATATTGAGATAGGCCATTATTTAAGGGGTCTACCATGTTCTCTTTTATGGGTACTCTTATTACAACAACTTCACCCCCTTTGATAAAAATCCCTCAATAGGTGATTGTAGTACCCCCCCCCCCCCCCGGTTTCTAGTTTGTGACATCCTTTTACCTTGATCAGGTTAGTTTTCAAAATTTCCTAAGTCCCCTTTCAGTTAAAAATCCTTTTATGTGATTTTTCTGGGCTTACTAAATACTTCAGAACAGGTACACATTGTGTACTTGGAGCTGGTTTCAGTTCGTTAATGGTGATATCACATTATAAGCTGGTACACGTTGTGTGCATGAGGTACATATCGTGTAGGGGATTAATAGCATTTTTTTTTACCCAAGGCAATGGGTTTTTTGACATACTTATCCAGCGTGACCTTTACATCATGACCAGGAGGTACACGTCATGACCCGTAACGTGCCCATCATAAAGTCATGTGTTTGGTAGTTCCACTCAGGCTATTCTTTTCAAACCTCTTGGTTATCGACCCTAGACTCTACCTAGGCAATTTTTAGAGGCACTCCTTCCGGATCGATCTGATCGACTTTGGATCTTCGTTGTATCTGCAGCATGTCTCTATGAGTAAGTGTTCTATTAGATACACTTCTCCTCTCATCTTGGTTCTAAAATCTATGCCCATTATGGGTAGATATAGGTTTTTTTTTCAAATAATTTGAGATTTGGCTTTGTTGTTGATAGGAAAAGGGATCTAAGGTCGTTTCTTTGAAAATCAACCCATTTTTTGTGAGTGTTCTTCGTTTTTTGTTGGGTTTCATCAAAACCTTCAAGGTAGGTGGCTTCACTCTCGACTCCTATTAGTAGAATTGATTGGAATGCTTTAAATTGAATGTATTGTTCTGAATTTATTGTGACTTGATTGTTGAACACTTGTTGGAAACCTTCTTGAGTAATGGTTTGTGAAATTTGGAAAATTGGGTTAATGTGGAAAGTGATTTTGTTCATACTTTTTAAATAGAGATTCTAAAATGGGTATTTTTCTAGAATTTTGGAACATTAATTGTATTTGATGTTTTAAATAAAAGGTAAAGTTTTATTGAAATGAAATATTGCTTTGAAATTGGTTGTGATTTGGTTTTCAATAAAAGTTTAGTTTTATTGAAGTGGTTTATTTTGGTATTGGAAATATTTGGCATACATGGTGTCGATGTGAATTAATTCTTAACAGGCCCTAAATAAGGGATGAGTACCATTGGGGTACAAGGTACGTGACCCTGGATTAGGGGAGGGTATCAGTGGGACACAAAGTGATTGGACAAGAGATCGTTCATGAGTATGGAACTGTCGAATGAAGTATGCATTTGTGGGTGTATTGTGAACTATGGAACGGGTATTCCAAAATAATAATCAAAATTTGTTTATAATCCTTGATTAGTTATTTTCTGGAAAATAACTTTCTGAAAATTGGTTTCATTTACTTTTTTTTCACTTGGTTATAATTAGTTTTTGAACTTTTTTATATTTGGTTATAAATTGTTTTGGTAAATTTTTGTATATAAATTGTTTTATGTAATGTTCTAACTATTCTATACTAGTTGTGTGAGTAGGGAAGTCATTGGGAAAACCTACTAAGTTTTATACTCACCCCTAATTTGGAACTTTGGTGCTTTTGCAGATGATACCTTCCAGGACTTGGGAAAAGGTAAATTATCACACTTCTTTAGCACTATGTCGTGATACTTTGGACTACTTGGTGATGTTGGAGCATGGAGCTTGTGGAGCATGGAGTTTTGTAGCCATATTGGAGTTTATTCATTGTCTTTTCTCTATTTACTTTGATGTTGGGTTGTCTTCCACTGTAGCATACCTTGGTTGGTTATTTTAGAGTGAATGATTTGAAATGTCTTAATTTATTTCATGCATCATATAGTGAGTTGTTTTTGGATGGTTTGTTGGGTTGTTGTTTTTTGAAATTAAAGGGTAAATCATCCCCCACTTTCTTTGAAACCCTTTGGCATTTATTTTCAGATTTTGGCATCTTGGGGATTTCTCTTAAGGCCTGGTAATGACTCATTGTACTCTCAAGCCAGTGGGAATTAGCAGGTTATTACAAATGGTATCGGCTTGTTCATTCCTTTCCTAACAAGTATTCATCGGTTTTCTTGGTCTTGGAGTTGAAATTACTTCTTGTCTATTCTTTGGGTTGGAAACTTAGAAAGGTGTAGGATTATTGGAACTTGAAATGTATAGAATAAAAGGATGTAGCTAACCCTCTTATGCTAAACTTCAAGTTACCAGGGATTTGGGGTATATAAGTGTCTTTGCGATACTTATAGAATGTTGTAAATCTCATTGTCATGAGTTTAGCCAATGAGACGAGCATGACATGCATTGTAGAGGAATGAATTCCCACTAGGAGTGCATACATCATTTCGAGTAATGATTCATTTTGTGTAAAAAGTGTTGATTTTTGAAAAAGTATGAAACTGTTTTCAAATGAAAGACTTTGAAAAATAATGGTCGATATATTTTGAAAATGGTTTGATTTTCAAAAACAAAAATGAGATTTTTTAAATATGGTTGAACGTGGAAAAATGATGTTTTTGTAAAATAATGTTGTGATAATTGATATGATAGAATTTGAAATGCTAAGCCATTAATTTCTAGAGAGTGATATTGATGGAGTTTGTTGTTGGTTTATAAAATGGACCTCAGTAGGCATCGTCGAAACCAACCTAATGAAGCTGCGGAGAATGTGGTTGCACCTAAACCATGGGTGAACTGAGAGCTAGTTCAGAATATTGTCTAGGATTTTCAAGCTGTGGATATGGGAAACCGGAGGAATAACCCAAGGCATGTGGATCATACCATCCAATTCATGAAGCAGAATCCACCTAACTTCTGAGGTGATGCCGAACCCGAAAAAGTGGAGGTGTGGCTGGGTAGGATGAATCGTATCTTCAATTTCATCGGCACACCATTGGAGCTCAAAGTCAAGTTGGTGACTTATATGCTTGAGGATCTTGCACACCAGTGGTGGGATTTAGCGGTGCAGGCTAAATTGGATGAAGGCCTTACATGGGAGGATTTTGATGAATTGTTCAACAAACAATTTTATCCTCACATGTTCAAGATCTATAAAACAATGGAATTATTCAGCCTAAAACAAGAGACTCTATCTATCACAGAGTACGCAGCTAAATTCCTGAATTTAGTGCACTTTTCACCAGAATTTGCAACAAGTGTGTCTTTAAAGGCACGCATCTTCAAATCGGTGCTAAGGCAGAATATTCAATCAAATATTGTAGTGCTCTGTATTATTGATTATAAAGAGAGGGTGAATAGAGAGATTGTGGTTGAACATGATATCTTGGGATCTATGGGAGGAGGTATAATGATACCTATAGGGAATGGTGGGAATTAAAATGCTGGGAGAAATCGGAAAAGGGACACCTATTTCCAAGGTGGAAGTGGAAATTAGAATCAGACGGTTGGATCATTGAACCTTCCTCCACGACCCAAGAGTAAAGCATATTGTTTTCAATGTGGTTTGCTTGACCACATAAAGTGAGTGTACGGAACAACCTAGAGCATGCCATAACTTCAATCAAATGGGGAATCTTTAACATTATTGTCGTAGTGCTCCAAGGTCAAGTGCTCGAGACACTTCTTAGGCATCGCAAGTATCGTATGCTTCGATAGGGAAAGGAAAACAGAATCAGTCTCAGCAATAGAGCAGATCTATCCATGGTGATTCTAGAAATACCATGACTCCTAAACTAGGGAAATATCATCAAGGAAAAAAGAAGAACAATGCAGTGATGGAGCAATTGTATGGAGCTGAACAGATGATTTTTAATGATCAGGATGGACCATCTATGGTGAGAGGTACAATTCTTTTGAATTATACCCTTGTGCAAGTGCTCTTCGATATTGGTGCATCACATTATTTCATTTCCTCTCATGTTGTTGATTTAATGTGTTTAAATTTGGAAATGATGCCTTCTATTTTAAATCTGAAAACTTCTCTCGAGGAAAGAGAATGTCAAGCCTTTGTGTGTAGAGGATGTTTTATAACTTTTGATGGAGATAAGATAAAATGGGAATTCTCAGTGTTGGACATGGATTTCTATGACGTAATCCTAGGTATGTATTGGTTAAAAACATTCAAGGCTCAGATTGACTGTTATGGATGGAATTTTAGTTTCTTCAGTGACGATGGTAGTGGGAATCTCTTCATAGGAGAACAGGTTGTAAAGACAGGTGCAAAGATCTTGTTGGCACCAATGGTGGGAACGATCTCTTATCAGTTTGCAGTGTTGACTTTGGAATTAATGGAAGATATTGAGGAAAATATTTTTCCAGAAGTTGAGGATCAATTTCTAGATGTCTTTCCCAAAAAATTCTCAGGGTTACCACCTCTAAGGGAAGTAGAGTTTACGATTGATCTCCTTTCAAGTACCAGTCCTATTTCCCTTATGTCTTATAGGATGGAACCAACTAAGTTACGATAATTGAAAGTGCGGTTGGAGGAGCTCTAAAGAAAGGGTTTCATTCGGACAAGTACATCTATGTGGGAAGCACCGGTCTTGTTTGTGAAGAAAGAGGATGGAACTTTTTGGATGTGTATTGATTATCGTAAGCCGAACCAAGTTACGATAAAGAACAGATATTCACCTCCATGCATTGGGGATCTATTCGATCAATTAAGGGGAGATCAATGGTTCTCTAAAATTGACTTACGATTAGTATATCACCAATTGTGAGTTCGAAGGAAGATATTCCAAAGATAACTTTCAGAAGAAAATATGGACACTTCGAATATATAGTCACGCCTTTCGGTCTAACAAATTCACCAGCAGTCTTCATGGATTTGATGAATCGTATATTTCAGCAATATTTAGGTTCTTTTGTTGTGGTGTTTTTATATGAAATCTTGGTGTATTCAAAGACAAGGGCTGACCATAAGGAACACCTGGAAATAGTGTTATAAATTTTGTGAGATCACCATTTGTATGCCAAATTATCAAAGTTCAGTTTTTGGATATAGGAATTATGTTTTCTTTGACTTTTCATTTCTGAGAAAGGCATTTCTGTTGATCCTGAAAAGATAGAAGTTGTTATCTTGGGGAAACCACTGAAGAATGACTTCAAGATACGAAGTTTTCTTGGTCTAGTTGGATACTATAGATGCTTTGTGCGTGATTTATCATGAATATCTTCACCAATTATAGATCTAACAAATAAGAATACTCCATTCCAATGGATAGAAGAATGTCAGAAGTCATTCTAGGAGCTGAAATTTCATCTTACATCAGTACCTATCTTGATTTTTTTAGAATCAGGATAGGGGTATGTGGTGTACTACGATGCTTCAGGATCAGGGTTTGGCTATTTTTTCATGCAAGGATACCATGTGGTTGCCTATGGTTCAAGGAAGTTGAGGGTGCATGAGAAGAATTACCCAACACACAATTTGGAGTTAGCTGCAGTCATCCATGCTTTGAAAACATGGAGACATTATATCTTTGTTGATAAATTCACTATGTTTACGGATCATAAAAGCTTGAAACATATTTTCTCACAATGAGATTTTAATTTGAGGAAAAGGATATGGATGGAGTATCTTAGGATGTTTGACTTTGACTTGATGTATACACCAGGAAAAGGGAATTTAGTGGTAGATGCATTGAGAAGAAACTCATATGGTCAGTTGGTGAAAGAAGATTCAGATGAATGGTAGTTTATGTTGGTCCTAGTTGACATGCATGTTTAATTTGAAGACCAAGGTGATGTTGTAGTTTTCTTTTTATCTATTATTGTTCCTGATTTGGTAAATATGGTCAAAGAGGCACAAACATCTGATGGAAAAAGCCTAATTATTAGTTCAAAACTCAATGGTGGGGAGACCATTGAAGGATGGAAACTTGATGGAAGTGCATTTTTGCATTTCAGAGATCGGATGGTTGTACCTATGCCTTTTCAGGAACAACTCTTCCATGCTTACCACCATTCGAGGTGGGTTGTACATCCAAGAACATATAATATGTATAAGGTGTTGAAGGAGCAGTTTTTGTGGAGAGACATGAAAAGGAAGGTGGAAAAGTTCATCTCATGGTGCTTAACTTGCCAACAGGTTAAAGCGAATCATCAGAGACCTATAGGTATGTTGTAGTATTTACCTATTCTAGTGTGGAAATGGGATCAAATAGCGATGGATTTTGTTACAGGTCTTCCAAGAATAGTTCGGAAACATGATTCCATTTGGGTGATAGTGGATCGTCTTACCAAGTCGTTCTATTTCATTCTTATTTGTGAAACTCATACGGTGTAGGATCTTTCCAAAATTTATATCAAAGAAGTGGTGAAGAAGAATGGAGTACCAGTTCCAATCATTTCAGATAGAGATCCAAGGTTTACATCTCATTTTTTGAAATCCTTACAAAAATCCCTTAGGACTCAGTTGACTATGAGCACGATGTATCATCCTCAGATAGACGTTCAGTCTGAGAGGATGATACAGAAATTGGAAGACATGTTGCAGGATTGTGTGATAAATTTTTGTGGCTCATGGGAAGAGAATTTACCCTTGGTAAAGTTCCCATACAATAATAGCTATCTGACCTCGATACATATGGATCTGTTCAAAGCACTGTATGGGTGTCCTTGTTATTCTCCACTGTGTTGGGTGGAAACGGGTGAGACTTCACTAGTTGAGCCTTTTCCAAGAAACAACGGAGAAGATCTAGGTGATTATAAAGAGGATGGATATGGCTCAGAGTCATCATAAATCATATGTAGATCACCATTGAAGACTGTTGTCGTTCACCGTGGGTGATCATGTGTTCTTGATGATATATCCAAGGCTTGGACATCATCATTTTGGGAATCAGGGAAAGTTATCTCCTCAATACATAGGCATTTTGAGATACTAGAGAGGTGGCATATCGCCTGGAATTACCACCACAGTTCAAATCGGTGCATAATGTGTTCCATGTATCCCAGTTGAAAAAGTATCAGCCTGATCCTGACCATGTGATTAGATAGGATCACGTTGACCTAGAGTCGGATACTTCATTGATACATATCCCAGTTCATATTGTGGATAGGAAAGAGAAAGCCTTATGTGTAAAAATCATCAGTCTAGTGCATGTTTTATGGCAACATGGTCAGATTCAGGAAGAGACTTGGGAACATTAAAAGGGAATAAAAGATCAATGGTCAAAACTATTTTAGGGTAGCGAGGTTTTTCTACTTTCTAAAGAAGTAAATAATAATGGTTGGGAGAATATAGTATCCTCAATTTCTGGTTTGTGACATCCTATTACCTTGATCGGGTAAGTTTCCAACCTTTTCTAAGTCCCCTTTTAGTTAAAAAAAATTTATGTGATTTTTTTAGGCTTATTGCAGACTGCAGAACAGGTACATGTCGTGTACTTGGAGCTGATTTCAGGTCGTAAATGGGGAGATCACTCCGTGAGCTGGTAGACATCATGTACATGAGGTACACATTGTGTAGGGGATAAATAGCATTTTTTTACCTAAGGTGATGGGTTTTTCAGCGTACTTATCCAATATGGTCTTCTCGTCGTGACCAGGGGGTACACGTCGTGACCCAACCTCTAATCATCTTAAAGTCATGAGTTTGTCAGTTCCAATCGGTCTATTCTTTCCATACTTATTGGTTCTTCACCCTAGACTCTCCCTAGGTAATTTTTAGAGGCACTCTTTCTTCCATATCGATCAGATCATCTTTGGATCTTCGTTGCATCTTTGGAACGTCTCTCTGAGTAAGTGTTCTATTAGATCTAATTCTCCTCTACTCTTGGTTTCAAGATATTTACCCTTTATGGGTAGATCTAGGTTTTTTTTCTCCAAATAAGTTGAGAGTTGGATTTTTTGTTGATAGGAGAAGGGATCTAAGGTCGTTTCTTTGAGAATCAACCCGGTTTTTGTGAGTGTTCTTCATCCTTTGTTGGGTTTAATCAAAACCTTCATTCTAGGTGGCTTCACTCTCGACTCCTCTTAGTAGAACTGATTAGCATTCTTTCAATTGAATGTATTTTTCTGAATTGATTGTGACTTTTTGAACACTTGTTAGAAACCTTCTTGAGTGACGGTTTGTGAAATCTGGAAAATTGGGTTAATGTGGAAAGTGATTTTGTTCTTACTTTTTAATTAGATATTTTAAAATGGGGATTTTTTTGTAATGTTGGCACATGAATTGGATTAGATGTTTTCAATAAAAGGGAAAGTTTTATTGAAATGAAATGTTGCTTTGAAATTGGTTGTGCTTTGGTTTTCAATAAAAGTTCAGTTTTATTGAAGTGGTTTATTTTGGTAATGGAAATATTTGGCATACATGGTTTTGGTGTGAGTTCATGCTTAACAGGCCCTGAATAAGAGATGAGTACCATTAGGGTACAAGGTATGTGACCCTGGATTAGGGGCGTGTGTTAGTGGAATAAAAACTGATTGGACAAGAGACCGCTCATGAGTGTGGAACTATCGAATGAAGCATGCATGTGTGGGTGTGTTGTGAACTATGAATTGGGTATGCCAAAATAATAATCAGAATTTTTTTATAATCCTTGATTAGTTATTTTCTGGAAAATAACTTACTGAAAATTGGTTCCATTTACTTTTGTTTGTACTTGGTTATAATTGGATTTCAAACTTGTTTATATTTGGTTATAAACTATTTTGGTAAATTGGTTTATATAAACTATTTTATATAATGTGTTAATCATTCTATCCTAGTGGTGTGAGTAGGGAAGTCATTGTGAAAACCTACTGATTTTTATACTCACCCCTACTTTGGCAATTTGGTGCTTTTGTAGATGCTACCTTCTGGTACTTGGGAAAAGGTAAAGCATCACACTTTTTTAGCACCATTTCATTATACTTTGGAATACTTGGTGATTTCGGAGCATGAAGCTTGTGGAGAATGGAGTCTTACTGTCATCTTGGATTTTATCCATTGTCTTTCCACAGTTTACTTTTGATGTTGGGTTGTCTTCTATTGTAGCATACCTTGGTTGGTTGTTTTAAATAGAATGATTTGAAATATCTTCATTTGTTTCATGCATTATATAGTGAGTTGTTTTTGGATGGTTTGTCGGGTCATTGTTTTTAGACATTAAATGGTAAATCATCCCCCACTTTCTTTAAAACCCTTTGGCATTTATTTCTAGTCTTTAGCATCTTGGTAATGTCACTTAAGGCCTAGTAATGAATCATTGTACTCTCAAGACAATGGGAATTATCGGGTCTTTAAAGTGATACTTATGGAGTATATGCTTTGTTTGTTGGTGTGGTGTTGGCTCTTTTGTAAGAGCCACCACTACAATATTATTACAATACAATGTGATAGGGTTTTTACTGTTGGGTACCACATCCAGATCCTAGACAAAGTTCTGCATCCAAATAGCATCCTTGGTTGCATCCAAATCCACTATATACTCAGACTATACTATAGAATTAGCAACAAATAGCTTCTTTAAACTCTTCTATATCATAGATTCTCCACTGAGAAAGAAAACATGTCCTGATTACGACTTCAAATCATTCAGATCGGTCTAAAAACTATCATTAGTTCCATGACCCGTCCCATGGGGCCCGGATGTGACTACCCCAAGCCCACCTTCCATAGGCTAGGGGTTGGTGACTATCACCTAAAGGATTTTCCCGAATAGGGAAGGCATTGCCTTAGAGATCTATACACACTCAAAAAGATCAACTGAAGTAAACAACCAATAAAAGTAAGGTACAACCATGAGAGTAAATTACAACCACAAGTACAACTGTAAACTAAAAACAGTGGGCCGGAATACAAGCCCTAGAAACTGAGAGAAAGTAAACAGCTCTCACATCTTCCTTGGAGATCTACCTAGAGGGTAGTATCTATAATTATAAAGTCAAAGAAGAGGATCTCGACTTCTCTCATCACACCAAGATCCACCAAGTCCAGAACCTCCAAAGTCTGCCTCGGAGTGTCAGTAGTCTGCACAAGACACACACGTGCAAGCGGAGCTCGTGCAGGGGTGAGTATAACAACTCAGTAGGGGACCTTGAGACCCCATAAGGTCTCTCAGAAATCCACAAAGGAAAACATCACAAGAAATACCACAAATCTAATATCACAAGAATGATCTAAATCATGAAGTACAAAGCAAAAGAGACAGCTCACTCTAATGATATAACTTCAAGGTTACCGGGATAGGGATGACTGGTCATAAAGACAGATCATCCTATCCGTAGTAACTCTACTAATGACCCATATAGGTCACTATATGATTAACCATATTGGTAACAAGATGATTACCCGTATTGGTTGCTGGTGCTGACCAATATTGGTCGCTGGATGTTGACCTGTATTGGTTACTGGTGTTGACCCGTATTGGTCGCTGGTGCTAACCCGTATTGGTCGTCGGTGCTGACATGTATTGGTCATTGGTACAGAGTTAGGTATGATTATTCATATATCTAGACCATCCCACTCTGTATTTTCTGATGCTGACCCATATTGGTCGCTCTTCTTCTTCATGTCACAGTAAGCCACTAGATTCCCGCATGAAGCATGTCTGATCTCCAAAAGATTCTTCTCCTCAAGACATCAGTCATATTTCAACTGGTACGAAGTCCTGCAAAAAATCATACCCAAGGTACCTCCCCATCATAGGGGTCCCAACGTGACAGACGGTGCGTCGATCAGACGCTCGTTCTGTGAGATATGGGCACTTTTGTAAAAAAGGGACCAGTTGGATTCAAGTCTGATCCAACCCAGGTCGCGTGACAAAATCCATCAAAACACACTTAGAGTATCTCCAAAGGACCGCCTTGTCACAAGGGTCCTTATTCCATAGAGATCGCGTTGGTCGGACACCCAGTCTCTTAGTTATTGGCATAGTGCCAAGGGCCCGGTTGGATTCGAAGTCGATCCAACCTGGTCGTACTCTAACTTTCTCCAAAACTCTCATGGAGTATCTCAAAAGGATTGTCTCGCTCCAAGGATCCTGGTTCCATAGAAGTTTCTCCAAACAGATGCCTAGTTCACAAGTTATGGCCCTTTAAGAGTTTCTGGGCCCGAGAGGGGTCCGGGTCCAGTCCGACCTGATCGGATCAACCCGACCTGAGCCGACCCGACCCGGTTCTGTGCAACCCATCCCGGTTGGGCTGGGCTGCGGCAGGCTCATCCGTGGTGGGGCTGGGCCATGGCGGTCTTAGCCACGGTGGGCCTGGTCCACTGGTCCACAGACCGCCCAACCCGCCGGCTGGGCGCGGCCGGCTGGGCGCGGTCGGCCGGGCGACGTGGCCAAGCCTGCTAGCGCGCCCCACACGGGGCACACGGTATTCCACCGAAATGGCTCATAGAGCCATTCAGTTTCACCTAAGGGTGGTTCCAGGTGGTGCCACCTTGTCACCCGCAGGAGGCGGGTCCCGGCCTTCGCCACCGCCATGAATTCAAGTTGCGGCCCTTCAACGCGGCGTGTGACGACGCGACGCCTCCGCCTCCACTGCCGACCACCTATCTGACCACCGCGACCGACAGTTGTCGGCCACCACCCTCGTCTATCACCGCCGGTTGCCGCCACCTCCACGCTAGTGTCGCGCTGGCATTTCTTCTGCGAGCCACCAGGTGAGCCCCGGTGGTCCGTTCTTCCTCTCGGACATGCCTATGATCCTCTCAGGATGCTGCTGTCATTTTGTGGCCCTCAAAAACACCTTGTTGTCATGTTCGTTATTCCTCCATGAAGAACACACCAAGGATAAGTTTAGCGGAGGGTCCGAGCCTTGTTGGTTTCGGCCCACACCCTCTACGTTAGCATTTTAAACATGAGGAAAATTAATAATAAACAAAAGGAATAATAATCCCAGAATTTAAGATCCTTCAACAACCACATGCATGCCTTGACGAGACGCGGATAAACCCATTGGTCGGTTGGTCCGTGTTCATTATATTTTTTAAGAACAGGAAGAGAGGGAACGTCAAATCACGTAAACACCCTACCTCGAGATCCATTGGAGGTGTTGCGGATGCGGCGGTAGGAGAATCCACATTGGATGAAGTCGTCGGCATTTGTCGATCCCAAAACATTTCCACACGTGCTTCCATCCTCCATTGGTGGATATTCCTATATGACTTTTCCAGAGTTCCTCGCTTAAAGAAGTCGTGTCAAAACCCCACCCCAAGCTCCATTTAAATAGGAGAGGTAAAGGCGAGCAACGCCATGAGGAATTAATGAGGTTAATTAATTGACGTAATTAATGTGCCTCATTAATTGACGTAATTAATGTTCCTCACTAATTGATGTAATTAATGTGCCTCATTAATTGACGTAATTAAAGTGTCTCATTAATTACGCGGGAGGTGGTTACGCAACTAAAGTGTAACTGTGCAGTTAACACCCCATAATTAAAGGTTTTATCACCTATATGGTCCCCAACACCGCCGCTCAACAGGTGGTAGGAAAAAGAAAAATAAATAAAATAACAATTACATGTTGTTTTACTTTTTTTTTAATTCCAAAATTTAACTTTTCCTCCCAACCTACTACGGTTGAAGTGAAGATTACCTTAAGTTAATCCCAGTGATGCTGATTCAATGGTGCCCTCGGATTTTTGATCCGAGCACCGGTTCAAAAGATAGAAAACATCGCCCACATGTTTACTGAACGTACCTGAAAAAAAAAGTTCAGAAATTCATTCTGGGCATACCGGGCCTCGGAATAATGCACCGTCAATTTTCACAGACTTGTAAAAATCACAAATAATTAAAAAAAATATTGAATTTTTTTGATCTTTACATTCTCCCTACCTTAGGGATTTACTTCCCCAAAATCCAAACAAGGCTACACAGATAAAGAGGGGTACTTGGCATGCATACAAGCCTCTCGCTTCCATGTTCTCTCCCAGAGATTCTTGTGCTGCCACAGAATGTGCACCAGAGGTATCGACCACCCACGAAGGATATGCTCTTATCGATCCTTTATCTCCACCAAGTACTCCACAAAAGTCGTCCTAACATCAATCTCTAGCTCACCGTGGTCGATGATGTGATATGGGTCATGCACGTATCTCCTCAACTGGGATATGTGGAAGACACCGTGCACCCTCTCCAGCTGTGGTGGCAGTGCCAAGCGGGATTCCACCTTGCCAATCCTCTGAAGTATCAGGAACGGTCCGATAAACCTCAGTGAGAGTTTATCGCCTCGGCCAAATCTCCATAGTCCCTATCAAGGGGAGACTTTCAAGAATACGTGGTCCCCCTCCTAGAACTCTAGTGGTATCCATTGCCTATCAGCATAGGACTTCTATCGACTCTGTGCAGTCTTTATCCTCTCTCGGATGGCCTGCACCTTTTTAGTGGTAGCATGTACCATCTTAGGGACCACGAGTGTTGGTTCTCCAATATCTGTCCAGCACAAGGGTGATATCACAGTCATCTGTACAATTCCTCAAAAGGGGTCATACCAATGGTGGAGTGATAGCTGTTGTTGTACGCGAACTCCACCAAGGGTAGGTGGTCCTCCCAACTATGGCCAAAATCTAGGACACATGCACGAAGCCTATCCTCCATGGTTTGGATGCTCCACTCAGTCAGACCATCTCTCTGCAGGTTAAAAGTTGTGCTCAAGCGAAGATGATCCCCGAAAGTCTCCTGCAATCCTTTCCATAGCCGATATGTGAAGCGTACGTCACGGTCTGAGACTGTCGTTGAAGGTACCCTATAAAGTCTCATGATCTCTTGAATGTAGAGACGTCTCAATCTCTCTACTGAACCCTTCTCTCAAATAGCAAGGAAGTTGTCTGACTTGGTGAGTCGGTCAACGATCACCCAGATGGTATTGTGCCCTTTAGACGTACGTGGTAACCTCGTCACAAAGTCCATCGATATCCCTTCCCACTTTTACTCTGGTATCTCGAGGGTTTGGGTCAAGCTTGTTGGTACCTGGTGCTCAGCCTTCACTTGCTGGCAAGTGAGGCATCTAGAAACTAACTCTTCCATAGCTTTATTCATCCATGTCCACCATTACTAATGCTAGAGGTCTTGATAAATCTTCATCATTCCTGGATGTACTGCCAAGGGGGGTGTATGGAACTCCCTCAGCACCTCCTCTAGAAGTGACACTAGTACAACTGAACGACCTCTGAAAAGGATAGTGTGCTCCCCACCTTCAGAATATCTGTCAGGTGCATGGCCTGAGGATATTTGAGCACATGTAGTCTCGCAGTTTCTATCTCTGAGTTGCACCTCCCTAGCTCGCTGAAGGAGTGGAGGAGAAACTACCATTGACTAGAGGTAAACTATCTCGTCTCTATACACGTAGAATATCTGAAGTGAGGATAACTTCTCTGAAGCCTCATTCAATAGTTGCGAACTCGATCTTTGGCTAAGTGAATCTGCCACTACGTTCCCCTTCATAGGAGTATAGACTATCTCAAAGTCATATTCCTGGAGGAACTCTAGCCAATTTCATTGTCTCAGATTCATATCTTTCTATGTGAAGATATATATGAGAATCATGTGGTTTGGGTAAACAATGAACCGCTTGCCCATCAAGTAGTGTCTCCACATCTTCAATGCAAAGATTACTGATACCAACTCCAAGTCATGAGTCACATAATCCTTCTCATGATGCCTTAGCTGTCATGATCCATAAGCAATCACTACATCATCCGACATCATAACACAACTGATTCTGGTTCCTAAGGCATCACAGTAAACCACGTAGTCAGTTCCCTCCTTTGGAAACCTCAGGATGGGAGTGCTGGTCAAGCTCTACCTCAGCTGTTGAAAGCTCTAATGACATGTCTCTGACCATAGGAAGGGTTTCCCCTTCTTTGTCAAGGTAGTCATAGGTGTTTCTACTCTGGAGAAATCGGGTATGAACCTCTGATAGTAGCCTGTTAATCCAAGTAAGCTCTGCACCTCAGGAATACTCCTAGGTGGCTCCCAAGCAGGTATTGCCTCGATCTTTGCTGGATCCACTACAAATTCATCCTCTGAAATGATGTGTCCCAAGAATTGGACCTTCCGTATCCAGAACTTACACTTTGAGAGCTTCCCATATAACAGGTGATACCAGAGTGTTTCCAGAACTATCCTCGGGTGTACAGCGTGCTCTTCCTCAGATGTTGAGTACACCAAGATATCGTCAATGAAGACCACCACGAAGCGATCGAGGTATGTCTGAAAGATCATGTTCATGAGCCCCATGAACACTGCTGGAGAATTGTTCACACAAAAAGGAATCACTAAGAACTCGTAATGGACATACTGACATCTGAAGGTTGCCTTCGGTACGTCCTCATCTCGTACCCTAAGCCGGTGATAGCCTGATCTGAGGTCTATCTTCGCAAACCACTTCGCTCCTTTCAAATGATCAAATAGATCATCAATCCTCGAAAGATCATACTTGTTCTTCATGGTCACCTGGTTTAGGTGTAGGAAGTCCATGCATAGCCTCAAACTTTTGTCTGCCTTCTTGGCAAACAATACTGGGGATGCCCATGGATAAACACCGGGCCTTACAAATCTCTTCCTCTATAACTTCTCCAACTGTACCCTCATCTCCTATAGCTCCACTGGGGCCATCTGATATGTTAGTGTAGATATCGGTGTTGTTCTGGGGTACAAGTCAATGTGGAAGTCTACCTCTCTACGAGGAGGTAGTCCTGGTAAATCTTCTGGAAAGATGTCCTCATACTCGTCCACCACCACTGGGAACTATGGACTCGCCACATCCATCGTGTCAAAGTTCATGCAAGCCAGCTGATATGTAATCGGTTGCACCCTCCTGAGTGCAAGCCCATCTCGTATTGCTCTATTTTCTTTCTCACCAACAAAGGAAAACTGTCCTTCATCTCTTCATGTACATTGAACTGTACGTCTCAAGAAGTCAATCTATATGTGAACTGCTAATAGCCAGTCCATGCCTAGAATGAAATTGTAGGGCTTCAACGCCACTACTAGATCATCCCATCTGAAAATCTCTCCTCTGAGAGTAAGATCACACAATCAGCACCAGTGTGTGACCGTTGAATCTCCTCCTGTAGGAGTATCTAAAAACAAAGTTCGAACGAAAAGCTCAGTTGGAATCTCATAGTCTTGAACTAAGTCTGCGGAAAGGAAAGAATGGCTAGCTCCTATGTCGATAAGCACTTCTACTAAAGTAGAGAAGATACAGATCATACCTTGAATCATATCAGGGATGTCAAGATCATGAGCCTCTACTGCCTGTAGATGGGCCTATCTCCGTCCACCTGCTCCCTGAACTCATGGTGGACCTCCTAGGGGTGGTGGTGGTAGTGCCTGGTGACCCCGACCACCTCCCGCTGCACGTCTTTCTCCCCTGCCTCATCCGCCTCATGGTTGACGCTCATGCTCCTACCGCTGTTGTTGCCTCAGTGGCCCCTCCACTGTATGTCGATCATCCATGCGGGGAGTCGTACAGTCACGAGCTCTGTGACCCTATCCCCCGTAGGAAAATATATCGTGCCTCACTGGTGGCTCCCTCAGCCTCTCGATCCTCACACCTCTGACCATGCATCCCTAGGTTGCCCTCCGGAAGGTCTAGGCCACTTGGGCTTCTGCATCGTCTATCTACTGCCAACTGTAGATGACTCTGCTACCTGTAATCTGGTAGGGTCTCTCCCTACCGGTTCCTACTCGGCAAGGAATATCTACATCAGCAAAGATCACTCTAGCACCCCATCCTACATCGGGATATTGAGAGAAACTGTCACAGCTCTAATATCTTATCGAAGCCCCTTCTCAATAGTCTGGGCCCTAAAGTAAGGGTCTCGTACCATATCAGTGGAGTATCGGGAGAGGTCAATAAATATCACCGAGTACTGAGCCACAGTCTAGCTTCCTTACTGTAGATGCAGCAGCTTCTGAATATGAACATATCATAGTGTCGTTGGCATGAACTCCGCTCTAAAAAGGCTCTCAAAGTCTAGACAGGTGAGGGTCATCTCCTCATGCACCTGGAGCATCGAGATCCAATATCATCCTGTTGAGCCCTGAAGAAGGCTAGCATCCAAGATCTCCATTTATTCGGTGGGTGTCTCTACTAATAGAAAGACCCACGAAACCACCTCAATCTAGTCCTCTACTGCCTCGGGGTCCGTCTTGCCTTGAAACCTCTGAGGCCTCTATCTCTGGAACTCATGCAATGCGCTTAGCTGGCGTGCATGATTCACTGGTAGCATATGCTTCTCAACGGGTGGTGCTGGTGCTGGTGCACCACCCAAAGGTGCCATCACTGAGAGTGGTCCATGTACCGACGACTCATCGCTCGGTGGGCCACTGTCACGATCTCTAACCAGAATCCTGGCTAGTTGTCTTTATGGAGGCATCCTATAAGAAACAGATGCACCAAGGTCAATAAGTTATACCTAGTGATCTCACTCAATAAAGATAATGAAAACTTTTCAAATCACTAGCAACTTGTGTTTTCATGTACCGAGTCGGAAAACATAATTCAGAGTCCTGGTGTACGAATATGTCGGTCACCGCACCAACACTAGACTCACTGTTCTTAAAACCGAACTCAAGACACTTTACACCATTGCCTCATTAAAAGTAGAATCTTAGTTCTTCTGGTAGAACTGACCACCCTCTGATACCATATTGTCACGACCCGTCCCACAGGGCCCGGACGTGACTACCCCAAGCCCACCTTCCATGGGCCAGGGGTTGGTGACTAGAACCTGAAGGCTTTTCCTAAACAGGGAAGGTATTTCCTTAGAGATCTGTACACACTCAAAAATGGAAACTGAAGTAAAAAACCAAAAAAATTAAGGTACAACCATGAGAGTAAAGTACAACCACAAGTACAATTGGGAACCGAAAACAGTGGGCCAGAATACAAGCCCTAGAAACTGAAAGAAAGTAAACAGCTGTCGCATCTACCCTGGAGATCTACCTGGAGGGTAGTAGTTGTAATTATGAAGTTGAAGAAGAGGATATAAACTACTCTCATCGCACCAAGCTCCACCAAGTCCCGAACCTCCAAATTTTTCCTTGTATCGTCAGTAGTATTCACTAGACACACACGTGCGGGCGTAGCCCGTGTAGGGGTGAGTATAACAACTCAGTAGGGGACCCCGAGACCCCCTAAGGTATCTTAGTAATCCACAAAGGAAAGCATCACAAGAAATACCACAAATGTAATATCACAAGCATGATCTAAATCATGAAGCACAAAGCAAAAGAGACAGCTCACTATAACGGTATAACTTCAAGGTTACTGGGATAGGGATGACTAGTCATAAATCCAGATCACTCTATTCGTAGTAACTCTACTATTGACCTATATAGGTCATTGTATGTTGACTCGTATTGTTCGCTAGATATTGACCCATATTGGTCACTGGTGCTGACCTGTATTGGTCGCTAGATGCTGACCCGTATTGGTCGCTAGTGTTGACCCGTATTGGTCGCTGGTGCTGACCTGTATTGGTCGTTGGTGTTGACTCGTATTGGTCACTGGTATGGAGTTAGGGATGATTAGTCATACAGCTAGATCATCTCACTTTGGAGTTTTTGATGCTGACCCATATTGGTCGCTCTTCTTCTTCATGTCACAGCCATCCACTGGATTCCCGCACGAAACACACCTGATCTCTGGAAGATTCTGCTCCTCAATCCATCGTTCATATTTCAACTGGTAAAAAGTCCCGCAAAAATCATACTCAAGGGATTACCCCGTCATAGGGGTTCCAACGTGACGGACAGTACGTTGATCAAACGCCCGGTCTGTGAGATATGGGCACTTTTGTAAAAAGGTCCAGGTTGGATTCAAGTATGATCCAACCTAGGTTGTAACACCTCAAGATTTCATAGTATATTATTTCTTCAAAGTAATTCAATAACTTTCACTACACGCAACACTGAGTTCGAGCGCACCACGACTTACCAAACTAGCCATTCAAAAGCTGTTATGAATAGTATTAACTGGATTTTGAATTTTATATACTCCATATAATTTTAACTTATGTATTATGTGTTTCTTAGACATGTTATAAGAACAAATTCAAATTTTTAGATAAAAAATGTATTTTTCAAAAAAAATCAATTTTACCACATTTTCATGGAGAACCCTTTTTAAATCCAATATTTGGCCCTTTTACATATTCAATTTGACAATATAAAATTCTTCTTTAGAATCGGGACATCAAAATTTACTTTGGATGAAATTTTGGTATTTTTCTAATAATATTCATTTTATTTATGAATAGTGAAAAATACTGTATTTCAATTCAAAACTACCTTTTAATCAAATTTATTTATAAGGTTATATTATATTTTAAATTGGTTTTGAAGTGTAATTAGATTATATTTTTACCCTTTAATCCAATTTTGGTCATTGAAATTAATTTCACTTTGAAATTATACAGAAACAAGTGTCCATCTTTTGATAGTTATTGTTTCTTAAAAACATGTTATTTGTTTTGACAACGGAAATTAATTTTAAATTAATAAATCCAACTTCTATGTTTTGAATTTGGTAAAATAGATTTAATTTTTTAATTTATAATATCAAAATTATCTTAGGGTGAAATTTGGGTATTTTTCTGAAAACTTTCAATTTTTGATGAATAGTAAAAAAACACTAAGTTATAGTTCAAAACCGAATTTTTTTTAAATATTTATTTATTTTATTTAAATTTATTTTAGGTCAAAATAGATACATAATACCTATATAACTTTAATTTAATTCATTGGATTCAGTTTATAATAATTTTAGATATATAAAATTTTTATTGAACTTTTTACCGTCTTTTACCCACCTCCTAGGAGCACTTGCAAATTTACATAAAACTTAATTTTACCACTTCGGTGAGTTGAATTTCAAAAATTCGAGAGACGCGGTTAATATCAGTAAGTAAAATGTGGTTCAATAAGATGAAAATAATTTTTGTGAATAGTAACTTTTTACTTTTATTTACCACGGTTAAAAGTAAATAGGGTAATTAAGGGTAAATATTATATTATTATTACCCTAACACGTGTCCTAATTCTATTGGATAATTATAATTAGACCAAAAAAAATTAGGAATAAAATATGAACCTCTCTGGTCCACTTGGATTAGATTAGGACATTTATTATTATTTTATTTAAAGAAGAGTTAAAAGAGATAAAATCAAAGTTTAATAACTAAAACATTTTTAATATAGGGTTATACATAAGATAAATTCGACTATAAATATTAATTATAAAGATAAAAATATTTTCTGCATAATAGTATTTTATTTATAATTTTTAAACATTAAATAATTTAATTTATTTATGACACAATGATGATGCGGTAATTACCTAATTAATGAAATATTAAAATAATTGATATTATAAATATCCAAATAAATGTAATTTGATACTTTTTATGAATTCCACTAATTTTATAGGTTAATATGACATTTTAGAGTCGGTTATATGAATTCTTTTTGAAGTAATAATTCGGTTATGAATTTAGAAAAAACAAAATACCAAATAGTGTCAAAATTGACATAAAAGAGTTTTTAAAACAAATATTATATTATTAATTGATATTCTATTCGTAAAAATATAAGGTTTAGCCAAAAGACTTATATAATGATATTTGTATCATTAATTAACCACTTGGGGTTCTCTTGGAAGTATTTAGTAAGTTTATTAACCATATATTATAAAAATATAAAGAGACATGGTAAATGTCAAACTATTTAACTAATAGTTAAATATAAAAGATAAAGTTAATATAGTGACCCAAACCTGTATAAAACCTATTGGTTGAGTGGTTTTCGACCCATCCCCACATTATACTTTAAATAATTCATTTTTTATCCATTAGAAACCAAAAATTATTTTATTATAAAATAATATTTCTAACTTTTCTTAAGGTGCCCCTCACCCCTCTTATAAAAGGGAACTCCCCCTTCTCTCTAATTCACACCTTCAAAGCCATTGGATCAGACAAACCCTGCCCAAATACCCTCTAAAAAATCTTTCCTTCATCCTATAGGCCTTAATTTAGTCAAAAATCTATCCTAAGGATCCCTTTTGATCAAATCAAAAGGAAGAACCCAAAAAAGAGGTAAATATTTCATCACCTATTTCAAGTTCCTTTCTTCTTCCACTTCATTTTTCTTTTTTTTTCATTATATTATAATAACTCCGGTATATTCTGTATAATTTTATGTTATTATAAATATGGTGCAACCATATTCATTATTCTATCCATCCTTTGAATGACATGTCACCATATGTGCGTACGTACGGCTTATCGTCACCACGCCGTGGTGTAATTGTTATTCAATACATTATTATTTGGATGGGTATAATAATGATGTGTAATTTATGTAAATAATAAATATAACATGATAATGATTCTGTATATATGATATACCATCCAATTATATATTATTTTAAAATCAAAAGAATGATATTGTCGCTCGTACGTACGTACGAATTACCGTCTCCACGAACGCGATGAGATTTGTTCCCCATCGTATACATTCAAGACTAATTTTCATTAGATGATTAAAAATAATGTTTAAATACTTAATATCATTCTTAATATTAATAAGATACATCCTATCCATAACAAACATTACTTATGTAACAAAGCATATAAAGGAAAACGAATCAGTTAACACCTGAAACGAAGATAATACTAAGATATTATTAAAAAAGCAATATGAAAAGATCATATATGATATCATATTAATGTATATGATTCTTTTATAATTTAATAACAATTATTTTACCGTTATACAGGAGTTTAACCTACCCTCAACTAAGGAAAAGTACAAGTTAAGGGTTAATTCTACAATCTCTTTATTATCCGAGGTTGTTTTTACGTAAGTATCTACTGGGACCTCTTTATCATCCACATCCATGTTTCTTAAAAATGTATTTCAAAAAAAAAATTACCAGATAAAGGGGTAAAGTAATTTATAACCCTATTTAACTTTATATTTTTTGAAAGGAATCTTTCTGTCGTTTTCCAAACAAGGTACTTTATGACCTTTTCGACAAAATTAAGATAAGAATATTTTTTTAACTTATACAGTGGGTGCGGCTATTTTCTGTCGTTATAACATCATTGAATCTTACCTTACAAGCTTATAAGAATATTTTCAAAATAAATGTTTTATTTATAATTATTTGACTCTTAAATTATTTAAAAATATAAAGAGATATTTCTCTAAAAAATGTTTTGATTTCATCTATGTCAATATCCTTTGATGGATTTTAAGTTTATTTGAAGTTGATTTATTATGATACAATTCTTCCATATTGTATTGAAGGTTTTGTGATATATTTGACTGTGGATGTGCTATTTTTATACCATTCATGGTTTATGGTTAAAGTATTGATATTTCATATGCTAGTTTTAATACGAATGTTTATGTTATATTTCAACATTTTCATATGAGGAATGTATTGGACTTAGTAAGTGACAGGAGGAGCCCGTTATAGCTCCTCGATGCATTGGTAGGTCTCATTAGACAACTAGACGTGGAATTGTTCAAGTCCTTTCCCAATTTGATATATGTTTTTGGCCAAGGCCTTAATCATTTTTAGACGTCTTGGCCGAGGCCATGACAAAATGTTTCAGAATGTCTGGCATTATACATTCCCTCATTATGAAAATAATATTGATAGTTCATGTGGTCATTAGACTAGTAGAATACCCATGATTATGTTTTATTATGGAATTATTTACTCATCTCATATTCATTCCAAAAAAGTATTAATGTTTATTATTGGTAAAGGAATGTGGTTTCAATTATTCATCATGCTTAATATTTATGTTATCTTCTGCTGTATTTCTTACCCTTACTGAGCGTTTGAGCTCACCCATTTCTGTGTTTTATTTTTTCCAGGATGAGAAGAAGTATATTATGACTGACCTGCAGGGATAGTCTATGGGATCTCAGTATTGTCTATGGAAACAATGTCATTGTAGTTTTCCATTTTATGATGTAATGTAAACCTTATGAATGTATCTAGTACTTTCAAGGCTACTAAACTAATCGCTCTTTTGAGATTTGATCTTTTGTGATCATGCCAATGATACATAATAATGAACCGACTCTCGGTAATTGGGGTCAGGGCGTTATAGTTGGTATCAAATAAAGTTTAGTACAAACCTTGGAAACTAGATTTAGATAAACTATGATTAGAGCACATTACACTAAGATATCCTTTGAGGATTGGTATAGAATAACTTCCTAAAAAATTTGGTAATGTAGAGATTTTATGATTTTTCCAAACAAATATATCCTTGTTTGGATACAAGCAGATAGAGGAAGCTCTGTTACAGATGTACCTAGGGGTAAAACCCGAAAACACTGCTTTGAGCTAGACTCGAATGGGAACTGGTGCATGACAACGGGCCTTGCTGCACTCTTGGTTACGACACTCCCAAGGGATATGATTAGGATAATTATCATTTTCTTTACAAATCATTATGAAGGATTTACGAGTATGTACCTCCTCAAAGAAAATATTTTTATGATTATGGATTATATACATAAACTGTTCAATTTATGTTAGGTAATTTACAAGTATGGAATTATTAATTGCAATTCATAAACTAACCTAGTGTATGACATTGTATAGAAATGGCACCCAGTAGAAGGAATGAGAACTCCAGCAATACGTATGATCCAAAGAGTAAGAAGGATCATATCTTTCACAATATTAAGCCAACATTTAGAAGGGAAATAGTCTCCCACGTATTCTCAACATATAAAGAAATAGTATCATGAGTTAATGATGTGGATCTATTTTTACATAGTTTTGCCACATCTTTTATCTAATTTCTAATAATTTAATTATGTATTTTTAACACTTTTTAATAAATAATGGCACTTTTGTATTTTTATTATTAAATTTTTTATTTAATCAATTTTTATAATAATTTATGTATTCTAAGTCTTAAATTTTTTAATTTAAGTTTTACTTTATTTTACGAGTATAATAACTTTTTATTTAGTTTGTTGTTTTAGTCTACATGTCTAATAAATTAACATTAATTAAATAATTAATTAATTCTGATTTTTCACTTAGATAATGAAGTTTTAATTCATCATTTCATGTATTAAATATTAATTAATTTAATTTAATAGAATCTAAATATTTGATGTCATTTAACAATTCATTATTTATTAATTTAGTTTAATAAATGTTCTTCTCTTGTTTAATCTCATCAACTTAATTAATTAACATAAATTGATTAATAAAATAATAGTTATCTGATTTCTTTAATTAATTTAATTTGAAACAGTAGTCTATTTTAAATAATTAAACTCTGTTTTATAATTGTTTTAATTTAATATTAACTTTTAATAATTTAATTATTTCTAAATTCAATTTTTAGTATAGTAATAATTTAAGTTATGCGAATAAAAGTTGATAATAATTTAATTTAAGTTTAATAAGTTTCATAAATTTATTAAAGTTTATGTTGTATTTATATTTTCAATTATATTAATTAATAATTAGTTTTAATTTAGTATTTTGTTTGGTCTTTATTTAAGTTCCAATTTATTTCCCTATGTTTATTTTGCAGTATTACAGTGGCAGTGGTTTGACTCACGGTCTCACCATTTTCACCTGGCACCATAACCTTTTCCATCATGCACCGTATTCTTTTACTGTCTCATCGTAATCCTTTTACGGTGACACAGCTATCGTAAACCCTCCTAACACCATTTCAATTCCTTGTGCCGGTTCATTTTACTATCTCACCGTGATCCCTTTTCACAGTGCCACCGTCAATACTGCTTAATATTGTCTCACTGTTTCACTTCCTCATACCAGCACTGTTTCTCTTGCAATGCTCGCACCGTCTACATTTCAGGGTATCATCTCAGCCACTGCAACAGAGCTTCTCCACGACCATCTCCATCCCAAATCCACAGATTTTACCAATTGAAAATCCAGACTCTAACCAGAGAAATTATTCAACCACAACCAGACTCAAATTTGAAGTGAAACCTAGTTCTATGGCCCAAGCCGGATGTTTCACATGTTGATATCTACAACCCTTGATTCATAGGAATTGGAGACCCGTGGACCATCGATCTCACGCATCCACTGAAGAACTCTTCACCCTTGTGAACCAAAGAAGGATCACTCGCCATAAGACGTTGTGAGCTGAAGGAAGGATCCTCCATCGGTTTGAGCCAAGGCCAAAGTTGCTGTCATCCGTGGTTGAAGGTCTTTGAGGCAAGATGAGCCGCCCCCTGTTGGAGTCAAGCCCGAGCCGAGGGGATGAGCTGCGAGGGAGGGGAGATGTTTCATCATCGCTGGATTGAAGGAGGAACTGTCACGCCTGAAGGAGGTCGCGCCGCTACTGTGGAGGAGGCCGAGCCGAGAGGTGCTTCCGGAAGAATGAGTTGTTGCAGTTGAACCGATGCACTGAAACCCTCCCCTGTTGCAGCGCCGATATTGGGGGAGGAAGAATAAATTTTAATTAAAAAAATAATTATAAATTAAAATAAATCTATAATAAAAACATAACTTTAAAAATAACTAAATTAAAATCTAAAATAATAATAATTATAAATGTAAAATAAATATAGGATTTTTATTATTTATAAAACTTAATATTCAGTTTAATTAACTTAAATTAAACTATAAATAAAATTAATTAATAATAAATTCTAAATTAAAATAAACAAACGGTTAATTTGATTTTACATATTAATTATTTAATACTAAAATATATCAAAATGTTACTAAAATTTATAAATTAAATTAATTAACTTTTATAACTAACATAAATTAGTAAATAATATAATTTATAAAATAATAATAAACTTTTAGATTAACTTTAATAACTTTAATTAATAAAAATCAATAACTTTATTAAATATTTTTTTAATTTTTTCATAAACTAATATTATTTCCTTATCATTTTTCATTGTTCTATGTGTTTTTATTTTGCAGGTTCATTCAAGGGACTAAAACAAGTCCATATTCATCTAAATAACTCACAGGGAGTTAGTTACAAGGGAAATTATAGCATGGCATGTCTGTCGCGAAAAAACACACGTGTGCGGTGAAACAAGAAAAGACGAGTCCAAGTTGTTGGAAGCGAGAAGTGACATGTAGTATATGACGGTGGATATTAAAAGCAGAGTAGCAGCGTAATTTTAGGAGGGACTCTCTCATTCGTCATTATATGATCACATCAGACGAGAGTGAGGACGCTCATTCGGATTCCACGCCACACCATTTCTGGAGAGTGAAGACTCCCGGGAGATGAGAGAGCAGACATGGAGGCTAAGGAGCCCGAAGGCATAGCATTGCAAGGGGGGTTTACCTTTCCTCTGTCCCTAATCTTTTACTATGTTTTATATTGTTTTTTACTGCATTAATCAAGATGATCATAGGTTAATATTTTCTTAGCTTTGGAATTCAATTATGTTGGTTTATCTTTAGAACTTCTTTGATTAATTTATATTTTTCCGAATCATCGTCTATCAGCGAGATTGAATTTTGATTCTCTGTTCAGTTGATTCACCTCTCAATTGATTTCAAAATTTACAATTCAAATTTGACTGGCGAGGTTGTTTTTGAATGAATATTTTAGAACATTAATGTCATTAACTTTGGAAATTTATGGCGAGTTTATTTCCAAATTTAATCTCTTTTCAAACTTCTTAGAAGTTCGATTGAGTTTGGGTGTGGCGAACTCCAAAACTTAATCTTCTGCCTATTGAATTTCTTGGTGAAGGGGATTCTTCAGCATATTTTTGAGGAGTGATTTAATAAAAGTGTGAAGAAGTCAATTATTTTAACCGGTAGATTAGATTTCCAGAGTGACTTTTGAATATTTGAGATCCTTTGTATTTGCTGTTAAATATTAGTTTGCTTTAATACTTAAGTTTGACAGTACTTAGTATAAATTTTAGTTTATTTGTAGAGAATCTTGTTTCCTCATCCTGTTTTCACTTCATCATATAAATAAAAAAAATATAAAAAGTAAGAAGATGTTTTCCCCACTGCTGACAACAGTGGGGGTTTAAAATTCAAAAACCTTAGAATTCACTCACCTGCCTTATCTATGGATCGACCCTGCACCACTGTTCTAGTGTAGGTTAATAAATGTAATTTTGAGGGCCATGATGACCTCTGGCTTGTTCAAAATTTGGCGTCATTGTTTTTGAATGCATTCATTGAGTGTTTTAAGTTTTAGAAAATCTAAAAAATATATAAAAAATATATATTAAAAAAACTATTGTAAAATATGTTGTAAAAAACTGCTTCAATTGTGAAACTTTGAGTGTTTAATCTCACGTGGTTTTAGTTTAAAAATGGAAGTTAATGAAAACTGGGATCAACTGGGGCCACATTGTGTGTGTTGTGGCTATTATGGGCACACTGTCTGGAAGTGTGTCTATAACCAACCACAACAGATTGATTACATTGAAGAAAATGAGCAATATGAGTCTAATCCTGACACCCTAGCCAAAATTGAATTAATTTATTCTAAACTGGATGTTATGGTGGAACTAATTAACAACTGGTTAACTCAAACCCATGAAATTCAACTTAGATATTCTCAAGATCAAGATCAAAGAATGAAAATATTGGAAACCATGCTCTTGGAATTACAAAAAAGGGTTAAATAACAAGAAGAATTTGAAGAAAAAGAAAACAAAAATGTGTATAAAAGATTTGAAAACCAAATTGAATAAGAGAGTGATAGTGAAACTGGGAAAGAATCCATTCTCTTTGAAAAATCTAATTCTGTTAAACTAAATCTTGAAAAAACCAACTCTCTGAGTCAATAACACAACATTGAAAATCCATTAAAGAAATCTAATTATGTTGAGTTGGAAAATTTTTAAGATGAATTGAAACAGATTGAAAAAGATTGCCCAGTTCTCTTCATCATTCCTTCTTTTGAGAAAAAATCATTGTTTTAGGAGTTTTGAGAATGAGGTCACTCGGGTTGAAGTCAAACTTGATACTAAAAACTTTAATGTTAAAAACTCTTCACCCAAAATTTCTGAAATTCTGAACATTGAGCCTGAACTTGATATTGGGTATAATCTGGAAGAGAACCTTAAGCTGGAAAATATAGAATCTCAAAACTTTGAACTTGAACTGAAAACTACTCTTCCATGTTTTGAAACTCCAAACCCAATAATCTCTGAAATGTTGTTAGATGATGAGGATGAGGGAATGACATTTGAAGAAATACTAACTGATGAGTTCTCATTTCCCTATTCTCATAGTAATGAATTTTCTAAAACTTTGGGCAATGAAATAGAAATCGGTGTTGGCTAACTTGAGGATAATTGTCTTAATTTGAACATTTTGGAAACTGAATTTATTGAAACTGAATTGTACAATTATTCTCCTGAAATTGAATTGCAACACTCAAATGGAATGGTTTTAGAAAGTGATCCTTTTGAACATGAACTTAAAGTAGAGGTTGAACACACACTTGATCTAGGCAGAACTGATTTGTTAAAAGCAGTAGATGTTCAGTGTGAGTTAATAGATGAGGATCTTTTGGAAGAGATTTATAACATTGATAGACCTGAATCTGTTGGTGATAAAATAAATTCTCTTCCCTGCCTATCACTTCTATCCTCACCTGTGAAGGGTTCTGAGCCTTCTCATGATACTGATAGTAGTCTAGAGGGAGAATTATAGTTTATTTTCATTGTACATGATTCTGTTCAGCACTCTATTTAATCTCTTCTTGAACCTACTATTCAGTATTCACCTATTTGCAACCTTGAATTTGAACCTCTTAGTGTTGAGGTTAAGAGAGATAGCTCTAAGGTCAATGCTACACCCTTTGCAGCACCTAGATCTATGTTGTCCCTTCATGTGTATTCAAATCTTTAAATTTCTGAACTTATTTTGGAATCGGACAGCACTATACCCACTACTGTAAAAGGGTGCTACATAGGGGTTATTTCAGGTTATAAGAGTTTGGTTTTAGTCTACTTTAGTCTTTTTGCCCACAAATCTCATCTTTTTGTTAAAAATAATTGGGTCAAATACATGTGGTGGTTCCTATTAAGGAAACCACATCCACTTAGTGACTACAGTTAGTTGCTAGGGGAGTTCGGCTGGGGACTTTAAACCTAGCGTTGCATGGGAGGCAACCCATGGTTTTTCTTTTGTTTTCAATAAAAAATTATAATTAAATAAAGTCTAACAGAAGCCTTTAAATTCGGTGTTTCTTGGGATTAAACCCATGTTCTTTTATTTGTGTTTACTATTGTTTCTGTTCTTGTTTTACTTTGAATAAAGTGCTTCCATGTTGCCTTCTGTATGCACTGCCTATACTGATTAATTTTCTATGGTTTACATACTTTGTGCTTCTAGGATGATGCTACTGTGTCATTTAAGGAGTGGAATTCCCATGTTGAAGGATTAATGGAAAACCTAGTCAGGGAAGTATCTTACTTTTATTGTTTGTTTCATTTTTATTCTCCTTATTGCTTTAGAAAAAAAATTGCTACATTTGTATTGAAAATTTTGTTGCATGATTTGAACTGTATTAAATTTTTCTGTATGTCATTATGTAAATAAAAAAATCTGCATGTACTTCACTGCTGGAAACTGGATTGCATTGTTATTAAAATCTTTTCACTGCTTGAAACTAAGTGTGTGGGAGTACATACTACTAGTCTTTTAAATCTGATTAATGTTGGGGTGTTTAGCATGAACTTTGTCTACTTTATTGAATATCTAACTGAATAAATTTTGCTAAACTTGCTTACACCCAATTAATTATGCATTCACAAATTACATGATATATTTTAAACTTTTATGGGAAATCTTTGTCACTGGACATAAATGTTAATGCATATACTTTCTAATGAACCTGCTGATTATTTATTCATTGTGGAAAACAAGATTTTTGAACTTCAATATGACCTTTGTACATGTCATCAATCTACTTGATTGAAAATCTGTTTTTAACCGTAATTGCTAAATTGTTCTTATCCACTTTAGAAGTCAACTTTGGGGACAAATTTGGGTTTTAAGTGTGGGGGAGGGGGTTAATTATTGACTGTGCTAAAATATGCTTAATTGAAAGCCCATCAATTCCCACATCACTTCATTCTTTTTATTAAAAAATGGGTCAAATTTTTCGAAAAAAAATCATCATTTTAGGATGTTCACTATTTCTCATTTGGGTATTACCTTTGAATGATACATGATTGGTAGTTAATATTTTCTGTGAATCTGAAATTTATTAGGTTGGATGATTGTTGAGTGATATTGCTTGGTGATTTAATGGAAATTTGGTTTAGGGTCTATTTCTGAAAGTTATTAGGGTAACCTTTTAGTGGAATTATAATCATACCTTTGGAACTAGATGTTTGATTCTGATTCTAGGGGCCTATTTCATTTTTTAATTATTTAAAGTAATTACCTTAATGAGCCAATGTAAATGGTTTTCATTAAAATCTTTTGAAACTGGAGTAGTTTGGGCATCTGGGATCCCACAGTGAGTCTCTGAGACCCTGGATGCTGGGTGTGTTTCTGTTTACTATAGGCTCTCTGTACACTTTGAATAAGTGCATTGCACAGTGCTTATCACATGATATAAGGCTTGGAAAAAATTAAATAAAGTGTCTAGGGTCAAAAATGAGTTCATTAAGGTTAGGGGAATGATGAATTCCAAATGAAGAAGGGGTCAATTGGTTTTTATGGGAGTCATTTAGGTTGTATCATTGAGGTGATTCACAAAAAAAATATTTATTTTTGGAACCTAGGTGAAAATTTCAAAGTATAAAGTTCCTACTGTAAAGTTCTTAATTCCACATAAATTTTACCTTTGTTCACTTCTGGACTTTAGACTTGAGCCTGGATTGAAGTTAGTCACTAAGCAGTACCACATATGAGGCATGACATTTTCATTTTTTGTTGATTCATTACTCTCTTGACTACTAGTGAGAATTTGTTCTAGGCAAGGTTCATATGAGTAATTTATTTTCTAAAAGCCTATTGACATGTTTTTGAAGTCCTCTGTTAAAAGTGCTGGACATGTTACATTTCGAGGAAAATCATGAATATCGTACTTTTGTTTTCAAAGATAATAAAGCATGGGATTGTTTGAGGACAAACAATGCTTAAGTGTGGGGGAATTTTATGTGGCTCTATTTTTACATAGTTTTGCCACATCTTTTGTCTAATTTTTAATAATTTAATTATGTATTTTTAAAACTTTTTAATAAATAATGGAACTTTTGTATTTTTATTATTAAATTTTTTATTTAATCAATTTTTATAATAATTTATGTATTCTAAGTCTTAAATTTTTTAATTTAAGTTTTACTTTATTTTACGAGTATAATAACTTTTTGTTTAGTTTGTTGTTTTAGTCTACATATCTGATAAATTAACATTAATTAATTAATTAATTAATTTTGATTTTGCACTTAGATGATGAATTTTTAATTCAGAATTTCATGTATTAAATATTAATTAATTTAATTTAATAGAATCTAAATATTTGATGTCATTTAACAATTCATTATTTATTAATTTAGTTTAGTAAATGTTCTTCTCTTGTTTAATGTCATCAACTTAATTAATTAACATAAATTGATTAATAAAATAATAGTTATCTGATTTATTTAATTAATTTAATTTGAAACAGTAGTCTATTTTAAATAATTAAACTCTATTTTATAATTGTTTTAATTTAATATTAACTTTTAATAATTTAATTGTTTCTAAATTCAATTTTTAGTATAGTAATAATTTAAGTTATGCGAATAGAAGTTGATAATAATTTAATTTAAGTTTAATAGGTTTCATAAATTTATTAAAGTTTATGTTGTATTTATATTTTCAATTGTCTTAATTGATAATTAGTTTTAATTTAGTATTTTGTTTGGTCTTTATTTAAGTTCCAATTTATTTCCCTCTGTTTATTTTGCAGTATTACGGTGGCACTGGTTTGAATCACGGTCTCACCATTTTCACCTGGCATCGTAACCTTTTCCATCACGCACCGTCTTCTTTTACTGTCTCACCGTAATCCTTTTACGGTGACACAGCTACCGTAAACCCTCGTGACACCATTTCAATTCCTTGTGCCGGTTCATTTTACTGTCTCACCGTGATCCCTTTTCACGGTGCCACCGTCAATACCGCTTAATATTGTCTCACCGTTTCAATGCCTCATACCAGCACTATTTCTCTTGAAATGCTCGCACTGTCTACATTTCAAGGTATCATCTCATCCACTGCAACAGATCTTCGCTGCGACCATCTACATCCCAGATCCACAGATTTTACCAATTGAAAATCCAGACTCTAACCAGAGAAATTATTCAACCACAACCAGACTCAAATTTGAAGTGAAACCTAGTTCTATGGCCTAAGCCGGATGTTTCACCTGTTGAGATCTTTAACCCTTGATTTGCAGGAATTGGAGACCCGTGGACCATCAAACTCACACAACCACTGAAGAACTCGTCACCCTTGTGAACCAAAGAAGGATCACTCGCCATAAGACGCTGCGAGCTGAAGGAAGGATCCTCCGTCAGTTTGAGCCAAGACCAGAGCCACTGTCATCCGTGGTTGAAGGTTACTGAGGCAAGATGAGCCGCCACCTATTGGAGTCAAGCCCGAGCCGAGGGGATGAGCTGCGAGGGAGGGGAGATGTGTCATCGTCGCTGGATTGAAGGAGGAACCGTCACACCTGAAGGAGGCTGCGCCGCTGTTGTGGAGGAGGCCGAGCCAAGAGGTTCCACCGACAGAATGAGCTGCTATGGCTGAACTGATTCACTGAAACCCTCCCCCATTGCAGCGCCGATATTGGGGGAGGTAGAAGAAAATTTAATTAAAAAAATAATTATAAATTAAAAGAAAGCTATAATAAAAACATAACTTTAAAAATAACTAAATTAAAATCTTAAATAATAATAATTATAAATGTAAAATAAATACAGGATTTTTATTATTTATAAAACTTAATATTCAGTTTAATTAACTTAAATTAAACTATAATTAAAATCAATTAATAATAACTTCTAAATTAAAATAAACAAACGGTTAATTTGATTTTACATATTAATTATTTAATACTAAAATCTATCAAAATGTTACTAATAATTTATAAATTAAATTAATTAACTTTTCTAACTAACATAAATTAGTAAATAATCTAATTTATAAAATAATAATAAACTTTTATATTAACTTTAATAACTTTAATTAATAAAAATCAATAACTTTATTAAATATTTTTTTAAATTTTTTCATAAACTAATATTATTTCCTTATCATTTTTCATTGTTCTATGTGTTTTTCTTTTGCAGGTTCATTCAAGGGAATAAAACACGTCCATATTCATCTAACTAACTCACCGGGAGTTAGTTAAGAGGGAAATTCTAGCGCGATGTGTCTGTCGTGAAAAAACGCACATGTGTGGTGAAACAAGAAAATGCGAGTCCAAGTTGTTGGAAGTGAGCAGTGACCTGCAGTAGATGGTGGTGGATATTAAAAGCAAAGAGCAGCATAATTTTAGGAGGGACTCTCTCATTCATCATTCTACGATCACATCATATGAGAGCGAGGATGCTCATTCGGATTCCACGCCACACCATTTTTGGAGAGCGAAGACTTTCGGGAGATGAGAGAGCAGACATGGAGGCTAAGGAGCCCGAAGGCAGAGCATTGCAAGGGGAGTTTACCTTTCCTCTGTCCATAATCTTGTACTCTGTTTTTGGTTGTTTTTCACTGCATTAATCAAGATGATCATAGGTTAATATTTTCTTAGATTTGGAATTCAATTCTGCTGGTTTATCTTTAGAACTTCTTCAATTACTTTATATTTTTCTGAATCGTCATCTATCGGCGAGATTGAATTTTGATTCTATATTCAGTTTATTCACCTCTCAATTGATTTCAAAATTTACAGTTCAAATTCGAATGGAGAGGTTGTTTTTGAATGAATCTTTCATAACATTAATGTCATTAACTTTGGAAATTTATGGCGAGTTTATTTCCAAATTTAATCTTTTTCAAACTTCTTAGAAGTTCGATTGAGTTTGGGTGTGGCGAACTCCAAAACTTAATCTTCTGCCTGTTGAATTTCTTAGCGAAGGGGATTCTTCAGAATATTTTTGAGGAGTGATTAAATAAAATTGTGAAGAAGTCAAGTATTTTAACCAGTAGATTAGATTTCTATAGTGACTTTTGTTGATTTGAGCTCCTTTGTCTTTGCTGTTAAATGTTAGTTTGCTTTAATACTTAAGTTTGATAGTACTTAGTATAAATTTTTGTTTCTTTGTAGAGAATCGTGTTTCCACATCCTGTTTTCACTTCATCATATAAATAAATAAAAATATAAAAAGTAAGAAGATGTTTTCCCCACTGCTGACAATAGTGGGGGTTTAAAATTCAAAAACCTTAGAATTCACTCACCTGCCTTCTCTATGGATCGACCATGCACCACTGTTCTAGTGTAGGTTAATGAATGTAATTTTGGGGGCCGTGACGACCTCCAGCTTGTTCAGTTAATAAGATAAGTAAATAATTCTCTGAGTCCTATGGCCTTGAAGGGAAGCAAGATAAGAAAAGGATGGAAGAGAGAAAGATGGATAATGGGAAGAGGGGAAAGAAGGATTTTCCCATATGTGATAACTGTGGAAAGAATCACCTTGGTAAATGATTGAAGGGAATGGGAGTTTGTTATAAGTGTGGAGAAAAAGGACACCAAGTATGTGATTGCAAGGGTAAGAAAAAGGTTTCAAATGTACAATGCTTCATCTGCAAGGAGTTGAGACACTACGCGAATCAATGTCCAAATCATCAGAGTATACCCCAAATGATGCTATTGGATAATAATCAAGTTATGATACTACCGAAGATGAAGAGGAATGATTATATTTCTTATGTTGTTATTAAAGTATTGTGTCATTTGAGTATTGTATTAATGATGTACATGTTATAAGAATTATAGAGTATATAAAGATTGTACTGCAGTACTATTTCATTAAGGACTTGAGATTGTGTGGAACCAAGAAAAGTGACTCAATATCAGGTTAAATTTTTGGAAAATATATATTTGAGATAAAGATAATCCGTAATATGGTTCTGATACTGAGTTAGTGATTTTGGAAGAATACATGATTGATTTGGATAAATTATATTGGATATTCTTGACTACCTTGAAACTGATTAATGATTTGTACATTCTATCATTCTTGGAGTTTATAACATTTTTGGATAGAAGGAGTATATCCATTATTCTATAAGGAATAAGGGAGCATGAATTTAATCAATAAGGTTTTATGGTAATTCAGGATGTTTCGGTATTTTAAAAGAATACATGATGAAGGTGTTCACATGTTATTACGTGGCAAAAAGGATCTTCATTGTGTTTACCTTCCTTATAAATTATGTACTGTGGGTTTGGACAAAATTATTTTGGATAATTATAGTTTGAGATTATTTTTGGATTTCTATAAAAGGACAACCCGGAGGTCGGGCGGAAACTCGTCGCATCTGACAAGGCCGTGAGACTTGAACCCGCAACTGAAGGGCGACAAGGGTGTATCACCTACCACTCGCCCACGTGATGTCCTAAATTGAATAATGTAATTTTTTTTAAAAGGTCTGGTAGATGAATTATAAATTCATTTTTTTTTTGAACCCTATACGAATAGGATAAATAGAATATAGTTTTTTTAAGGTCTATTATCGTTTTGAGTGAAAGATTATTTTGTGGTAGAAATTAGTTAAAGGATGGAACACTACTTGTCAAGTATATATTTTTTTCTTCTCTTATTCTATGAATAAATTAATTCTTAAACTTTAGGTAAGATATCTTAAAACTAAAAATGTGTTATCCTAATACCTTATGTTTTTTTGAAAAGATGATATTTTAAATCATCATAGATTGAGGGCTTTGAGGCCCTTAATTCTACAATTATTTGTGACTGATGACCTCAATCACTCCCCATAAATATTTACGTTTTTCCTAAAATTATGTGTCTCTAATTTCCACCAATGTTCTCGTAATCGAGATCATAATTTTGTGGTGACTTTTTCATTCCCCTTTTTCTCTTATTAAGACTAAATTTTATTAACCCAATTTCCGATGTGGGTTTTCCCACAAAGGTATTTTCTATTTTCAACCTTCTATTTTCAAAAAACAATTTCAAATTTTGAGGATGCAATTTATTGAAGGAGGGAAGAATGTAACACCCCAAAATTTCATAGTTCGTTATTTCTTTAAAGTAATTCAATAACTTTCACTACACGCAACACTGAGTTCGAGCGCACCATGACTTACCAAACTAGCCGTTTAAAAGCTGTTATGAATAGTATTAACTGGATTTTGAATTTTATATACTCCATATAATTTTAACTTATGTATTATGTGTTTCTTAGATATATTATAAGAACAAATTCAATTTTTTAGATAAAAAATGCATTTTTCAAAAAAAAACAATTTTACCACATTTTCATGGAGAACCCTTTTTAAATCCAATATTTGACCATTTTACATATTCAATTTGACAATATAAAATTATTCTTTAGAATCGGGACATCAAAATTTACTTTGGATGAAATTTTGGTATCTTTCTAATAATATTCATTTTATTTATGAATAGTGAGAAATGTTGTATTTTAATTCAAAACTGCCTTTTAATCTAATTTATGTATAAGGTTAGATTATATTTAAAATTGGTTTTGAAGTGTAATTAGATTATATTTTTACCCTTTAATCCAATTTTGGTCATTGGAATTAATTTCACTTTGAAATTATACACAAACAAGTGTCAATCTTTTGATAGTTATTGTTTCTTAAAAACACGCTATTTGTTTTGACAACAGGAATTAAGTTTAAATTAATAAATGAAACTTCTATGTTTTGAATTTGGTAAAATAGACTTAATTTTTGAATTCAGAATATCAAAATAAGCTTAGGGTAAAATTTTGGTATTTTTCTGAAAATTTTCAATTTTTGATGAATAGTGAAAAACACTGAGTTATAGTTTAAAACCGAATTTTTATTTAAATAATTATTTATTTTATTTAAATATATTTTAAGCCAAAATAGATACATAATAATTATATAAGTTCAATTTAATTCATTGGAGTATGTTTATATTAATTTTATATATATATAATTTTTATTGAAGTTTTTACCATCTTTTACCCACCTCCTAAGAGTATTTGCAAATTTACATAAAACTTAATTTTACCGCTTCTGTGAGATGAATTTATAAAATCCAAGAGACACGGTTGATATCAGTAAGTAAAATGTGGTTCAATAAGATGAAAATAATTTTTGGTGAATAGTAACTTTTTACTTTTATTTACCACGGTTAAAAGTAAATAGGGTAATTAAGGGTAAAAATTATATTATTATTACCCTAACATATGTCCTAATTCTATTGGATAAGTATAATTCGACCAAAAAAACCTTAGGAATAAAATATGAACCTCTTTGGTCCACTTGGATTAGATTAGGACATTTATTATTATTTTATTTAAAGAAGAGTTAAAAGAGATAAAATCAAAGTTTAATAACTAAAAAAAAATTAATATAGGGTTATACATAAGATAAATTTGACTATAAATATTCATAAGAAATATAAAAATATTTCCTACATAATTGTATTTTATTTATAATTTTTATACATTAAATAATTTAATTTATTTATGACACAAGGATGATGCAGTAATTACCTAATTAATGAAATATTAAAATAATTGATATTATAAATATCCAAATAAATATAATTTGAGACATTTTATGAATTAAACTAATTTTCTAGGTTAATATTACATTTTAGGGTTGGTTAGATGAATTTTTTTCGAAGTAATAATGTTGTTATAAATTTAGCAAAAACAAAATACCAAATAGTGTCAAAATTGACATAAAAAAGTTTTTAAAACAAATATTATATTATTAATTGATATTTTATTCCTAAAAATCTAATATTTGGCCAAAATACTTATATAATTATATTTATATCATTAATGAACCACTTGGGGTCCGCTTGGAAGTATATAGTAAGTTTATTAACCATATATTATAAAAATACAAAGAGACATGGTAAATGTCAAACTATTTAACTAAGAGTTAAATCTAAAAGATAAAGTTAATATAGTGACCCAAACCTATCTAAAACCTATTGGTTGAGTGATTTTAGACCCATCCTCACCTTAGACTTTAAATAATTCATTTTGGATCCATTAGAAACTGAAAATGATTTTATTATAAAATAATATTTCTAATTTTTCCTTAGGTGCCCCTCACCCCTCTTATAAAACGGCACTTCCCCTTCTCTCTAATTCATGCCTTAAAAGCCATTTGGCTCATCCAACCCCTACCCAAATTCCATCTCAACTGTCCTCCCTTAATCCTAGAGGCATTCCTTTTGTCAGAAAGCCAACCTAATGATCCCTTTTGATCAAATCAAAAGGAAGAACCCAAAGAAGAAGTAAATATTTCATCACCTCTTTCAAGTTCATTTCTTCTTCCACTTCCTTTTTCTTTGTTGTTTCCATTATAAAATAATAAATCCAGTATCTTATATATAATTTTATGTTATTATAAATATGGTACAACCATATTCATTATTCTATCCATCCTTTGAATGACATGTCACCATACGTGCGTACGTACGGCTTACCGTCTCCACGTCATGGTATAATTGTTATTCAATACATTATTATTTTGATGGTTATAATAATGATGTTTAATTGATGTAAATAATAAATATAACATGATAATGATTCTGTGTATATGATAAACCATCCAATTATATATTATTTTAATATCAAAAGAATAATATTGTTGCTCGTGCGTATGTACGGATTACCGTCTCCATGAACGCGATTAGATTTGTTCCTCATCGTATCCATTCAAGACTAATTTTCATTTGATGATTAAAAATAATTTTTAAAGACTTAATATCATTGTGAATATGAATAAGATACATCCTATCCATAACAAACATTCCTTACGTAACAAATCATATAAAGGAAAATGAATCAGTTAACACCCAAAACGACGATAATACTAAGATATTATTAACAAAGCAATAATAAAAGATCATATAGGATATCATATTAATGTATATGATTCTTGTATAATTTAATAACAATTATTTCACCATTATACAGGATTTTAACCTACCCTCAACCAAGGAAAGGTACAAGGTAAGGGTTAATTCTACAATCTCTTTATTATCCGAGGTTGTTTTTATGTAAGTATCTACTGGGACCTCTTTATCATCAAAATCCATGTTTCTTAAAAATGTATTTCAAAACATTTTTTACTAGACAAAGGGTTAAAGTAATTTATAACCTTATTTAACCTTATATGTTTTGAAAGGAATCTTTTCGTCATTTTCCAAACAAGGTACTTTATGACCTTTTCGACAAAATTAAGATAAGAATGTTTTTTTTAACTTATACAACGGGTGCGGCTATTTTCCGCCGTTATAACATCGTTAAAGCTTCCCTTACAAGATTATAAGAATATTTTCAAAATAAATGTTTTCTTTATAATTATGTGACTCTTAAATGATTTCAAAATAGAAAGAGATATTTCTCTAAAAAGGTTTTGATTTCATCTATGTCTACATCCTTTGGTGGATTTTAAGTTTATTTGAAGTTGATTTATTATGATACAAAACTTCCATATTTTATTGAAGGTTTTGTGATATGTTTGACTATGGATGTGCTATTTTTATACCATTCATGGTTTATGGTTAAAGTATTGACATTTTTTATTCTATTTTTAATACGAATGTTTATGTTATATTTCAACCTTTTCATATGAGGAATGTATTGGACTTAGTAAGTGATGGGTGGAGCCCGCTATAGCTCCTCGATGCATCGGTAGGTCTAATGAGATAACTAGACGTGGAATTGGATGAGGCCTTTCCAAATTTGATATATGATTTTGGCCAAGGCCTTAATCATTTTTAGATGTCTTGGACGAGGCCTTGAACAAATTTTTCAGAATGTTCGGCATTATACATTATCTTATTATGAAAATAATATTGATGGTTCATGTGGTCATTCGACTAGTAGAATACCCATTATTATGTTTTATTATGGAATTATTTACTCAGCTCATATTCATGTCATAAAATTATTCATGTTTATTATTGGTAAAGGCATGTGGTTTCAATTATTCACCGTGCTTAATATTTATGTTATCTTCCGTTGTATTGTTTACCCTTACTGAGCGTTTGAGCTCACCCCTTTCTATGTTTTATTTTTTCTAGGATGCGAAGAAGTATATTATGATTGACCTGCAGGGATAGTCTATGGGATCTCAGTGTTGTCTATGGAAACAATGTCATTGTAGTTTTCCATTTTATGATGTAATGTAAACCTTATGAAAGTATCTAGTACTTCCAAGGCTACTAAACTAATCGGTCTTTTGAGACTTGATCTTTTGAGATCATGCCAATGATACGTAATAATGCACCAACTCTGGGTAACTGGTGTTGGGGCATTACACAGGTCACACGTCAAAATCTGTCAAAACTCACTTAGAGTATTTGCAAAGGACCACCTTTTCACAGGGGTCCTTATGCTACAGACGGCGTGTCGGTCGGACGCCCGATTTGTTAGTTATTGGCATTTTAGTACCGAGGGCCCGGTTGGATTTGGAGTCAATCCAACCCGGTCGTACTCAAACTTTCTCCAAAACTCTTATGAAGTATCTCAAAAGGACCGTATCGCTCCAAGGATCTTGTCACCACAGACGGTTCATCAAATGGATGTCCAGTTCTCAAGTTATGGTCCTTTGAGCGTTTTTGGGCCCGAGAGGGGTTTGGGTTCGTTCGGACAGACCCGGCCCAACCCGGGCTGGGCCGGCCCAGTTGGGTTGGGCCTCGGCGGTCTCAGACCACTGGGCCGTGACTGACCTGGCCCGCCTTGGCTGGGCTGGGCCGCGGACCAACCCGGCCCGCCAGGCGACGCGGCCCGACCTGCTGGTGCGCCCCGCGCGGGGCGCGCGGTCTGCCTTCTGAACGGCTCATAGATCCATTTGGTTTCACCTAAGGGCGGCGTCAAGTGGTGCCACCTTGTCACACGTGGGACCCGTATGATGTGGGTCCTGACCTTCGCCATCATTGTGGCTTCAAGCCGCAGCCCTTCAATGTGGCGCGCGATGGCGCACCACCTTCGCCTTCGCGGTCGGCCGCTACCGGCCACCCGTCCGACCACTACGACACTGAGCGGTGCCACTCTTCCACTATGGCCAGCGGTTGCTGGCTGCCGCCCTCATCCGTCGGCCCCAGTGTCGCGCCATTGTTTCTTCCGTGGGCCACCGGGTGAGCCCCGGTGGTCCGTTCTTCCTCCCAAACGCGCCTATGGTCCTCTCGGGATTCCATTGTTGTTTTGCGGCCCTCAAAAACACCTTGTCGTCGCGTCCGTTATTCCGCCACAAAGAATGCACCAATAACAAGTTTAGCGAATGGTTCGGGCCTTGTTGGTTTCGGCCCACGCCCTTCGTGTCATCGTTTTAAACATAAGGAAAATTAATAATAAACAAAAGGAAGAATAATCCCCGAATTTAAGATCCCGTAGCAACCACCTGCATGCCTTGATGAGATGTGGATCAACCCATTAGTCGGTTGGTCTATGTTTGTTATATTTTTCAAGAACGGGAATATATGGAACATCAAAGCACGTAAACCCCCTACCTCGAGATCCGTTGGAGGTTTCGTGGTTGCAGCGGGAGGAGCATCCACGTTGGATGGAGTCGTCAGCGTTTTTCAATCCCGGATCGTTGCCGCCCGTGCTTTTGTCCTCCATCGTTGGATGTTACCGTAGGACTTTTCCAGAGTTTCCTCGCTTGAAGAATCTGTGCCAAAACCCTACCCCGAGATCCATTTAAATAGGAGGGGGGAATACAAACAACTCCTTGAGTAATTAATGAGGTTCATTAATTGACGTAATTAATGTGCCTCAGTAATTGACGTAATTAATGTGCCTCACTAATTGACGTAATTAAAGTGTATCGTTAATTACGTGAGGGGCGGTTACGCAACCAAAGTGTAACCATGCAATTAACACCCCATAATTAAAGGTTTGACCACCTTCGTGGTCCCTGCCACTGCCGCTCAACAGGTGGTAGGAAAAATGAAAAATAAATTAAATAACAATTACATGTTATTTTACTTTTTTTTTAAAGTCCAAAATTTAACTTTTTCTCCCGACCTACTGCGGTTGAAGTGAAGCTTCCCTTAAGCGAATCTCGGTGCTGCAGATTCAACAGTTTCTTTGTATTTTTAATCCAAGCACCGGTTCAAAAGATAGAAAACACCGCATGCATGTTTACTGAACATACCTGAAAAAAAAGTTCAAAAATTCATTTCGGGCACACCGGGCCTCAGAATCATGCGCCGTCAATTTTAACAGACTAGTAAAAATCCCAAATAATTAAAAAAATACATGGAATTTTTCGAGTCTTTATAATTAGTATAACCCCTGATGACCAGATCCTCATCTCCTCCATACACTAAGAATGTATACTTAGTTCTCATATACTTAAGGATAGCCTCAACAGCAGACCAATGTTGTTATCTTGGATCTACTTGATATCTTCCTACCATACTCAATTCATAGGCCACATCAATTCTAGTGCATAACATGACATACATGATTGATCTTATCACTGAATCGTATGAGATCTTACTCATTCTATCTTTCTCATGTTGTGTCTGAGGACACATTTTCTTAGAAATATGTAAACCATGTGGCACTGGAACCAATCCCCTCTTGGATTATTCCATACTAAATCTCTTTAGTATCTGGTCAATATATTTACTTTGACTTAGTCTGATTAGCTTCTTAGATCTACCATGAATGATCTTGATCCCTATAATATAGGCTGCTTCACCTATGTCCTTCATGAAGAAACATTGTTTAACCAGTTCTTAACAGACTGTAAGACCAGTATGTTGTTTCCAATAAGCAATATGTCATCAACATGTACTATTTGGATAATGAATTCATTCCCACTAAACCTCTTATAAACACGCGGCTCACATTCATTCTTAATGAAACCAAATTCTTTGATAGATTCATTAAATCAAATGTTCCATGACCTGGATGTTTTCTTTAATTCATAAATAGATCTATACAACTTGAAAATCCTTTTAGAATCACTTGGAGTCACAAACCCTTCTGGTTGTGTCATGAAGACATCTTCTTAAAGGTTCCCAACAAGGAATGCAGTTTTAACATCCATCTTTCAAATCTCATAGTCATGGTAAGCTGCTATAGCAAGTAGAATTATGATGGATTTAAACATGGAAACTAGTGAAAATATTTCATTGTAGTCAATTCCTTGACGTTGTTTAAACCCTTTAGCCACCAGCCTTGTTTTATAGGCATTTACTTTACCTTCCATTTCTAGTTTCCTATTGAATACACATTTTCATCCTACGGTCTTTACATAAAAGGGTGCATCGACCAGAACCCAAACTTGGTTCTGATGCATGGAATCCATTTTAGAATTCATGGCTTCTTGTCATCTTACAACTTCTGAAATCTCTACTGCCTCTTTGTAGGAGAGAGTTTCATCATTGTCAACCAATAATTATTCACCATCTTCAGCGACAAGAAACCCATATCTCTCTGGTTCTCTTACCTCTCTTGAGCTCCTATGTAGTACTTGTGTTTCAGGAACTACTTATTCCACAGGGACCTGTGGAATTTGTTCATGTACCAACTCTTGTGTATCATGAGCATCAACTTCATCAAAGTCAGTCTTGCTCCCACTATCTTTTTTGAGTATGTACTCCCTCTCAAGAAATATGGCTTTTTCTAGCAATAGTCATGTTCTTGTCTTAGGGGTTATATAGGTAGTATCCCTTTATTTCCTTAGGATACCCTATAAAGATACACTTTATTCCCTATGATTCTAGTTTGTTGTCTGAGAAGGCCTTAACAAATGCCTCGCAACCCCATACACGTGTATGTGATAAAACGGGTTTCTTTCCACTCCATAACTCGAAGGGAATTCCATTTTCCATTTTAGTTGGTACTCAGTTTAATGTGTATGCCACAGTTTGTAATTCATATCCCCAAAAAGGATAATGGAAGATATACATGAATCATTATCAACCTTACCATGTCTAACAAGGTATGATTCCTCCTTTCACAAACATCATTCCACTATGGTGTGTAAGGTGGAGTGAGTTGAGATAGAATCCCAAACTCCCATAGAAAGTCAATAAACTCTTGGTTAAGATATTAACTACCTCGATCTGATCAAAGATTCTTTATCTTCTTACTAATTTGATTCTCTATTTCATTCTTGAATTCCTTGAATTTCTCAAAGGACTCAGAATTATACCACATCAAGTAGACATAACCATATCTACTCAAGACATCAGTAAAAGTTATGAATTAAGAATATCCACCTCTAGCTTCTACTGGAAATGGTCCACACACATCAATGCGTACCAATTCTAAAATATTTTTGTACCTTTCACCATGTCCAAAAATGGTGGTTTGGTCATTTTCCTTATAAACAAGCATGACATCTTTCAAGTGATTTTAGCTCAGAAGATCCTAAAAAACCATCTTGACATGGCTTTGTTAAATGCTTCTCGTTTACATAACCAAGACGGTGATGCCAAAGTTGGGTGATATATGAGTCGTGTGAACATGATTTGTTACAAATTTTCAATACTTCATTTTCATAATTTAATACATAATGATCATTATTTAAATGTTTCGTATCATAACATATGTTGTCCTTATAAAAGAAAAAAATTTTATTTCCAAACTTGAAAATAAACCCACCTATATCTAGGTATGATATAGAAATTAGGTTCTTGGTAATCGTACGTACATAATAACAATCATTTAAAACCAAAATCATTCACATTTGAAATGAAAGGTGGTAGTCACCAATGGCTAGAGAAACCAACCTCGCACCATTGGAAGCTCACAGATCCACCTCTCCTCTAGCAATCTTTTGGAATCTACTTGGTTCCTGTATTTGGATATAGATTTGAAAACCAAAAGCTATATCTAATACCCAATGTGTAGATATTGAAAGATTACACTCGATAAAAAACACACCTTTAGCTTCCCCTTGCTTCTAGGTGATGTTCCTATTCTAGTGGCTTAGCTTGTCACACATAAAACATACTGCCTCCTTTTCTTTGCCCTGCCTTTGGATCTTCCTCTTCTTAGAAGGATAGTGCTAGGGATATTTAGACTTGTTATGAGTCTTGGGCCCATTTTCCTTGTTCTTAATTTTCTTAATACCATAAGGATTGTGGTTTTATCATGCCCCATGTCCTTATCCACTTGGAGAATCAAAGTAAGAAGTTCTAAATGAATACTCTCATGATTTCTCATATTATAATTAACAATAAAACTGAAGAAGGTCTTGGGTGGTGATGAAAGTATGAGATCTGTATGCAACTCATCTGGGAATTTAATCCCTAAGATGTATAAGCATTCAATGTAGCCAATAAGCTTGAAGACGTGAGGCTCAGTTGGCGCAGACTCTCCAAGATTGGTTGTAAACAAAGCATTGGAGATCGCATACCTCTCTTGTCTTTCCTTCTCTTGATAGAGATCCCGAAAGTGATACATCATGTTATATGTATCCATGTCCTCATGTTTCTTCAAAATCTCATTGGACATGGATGATAGCATGAAACATTGAATATTTGTGGAATCATTCAAATGCTTCTCATAGAGTTTTAAATCTTTATCACTTGCCTCATTACCAAGCACATCGGGAATAGGTTCTTCCAACACATACAATTTCTTTTCATGGTGAAGGATAATGTGTAAGCGCCTTTGTCTCCCTTGGAAATTTGTGTCAGTGAGAAGATTATCATTCTCGATTATGGATCGTAGTGATATGTTTGAAGTAATTTTAATGTTGTTTCTACAAAATAAGATTCGCATAATTTTAGTACTTTATCTGATAAAATTTAAACAAATAAATAAACATTATATTTATTAATCTATCACTATTTTATCGAAACTCGGTAGCCCTCGCCATTGGATTCAGAATATCCTATTTCTTGGACATTCAAGCGGAAAGGATCCATATTCTTCTTATCATTACCCCAACTTTGGTCGGTCAAGCAACTTGAATGGTTTTAGGTAGACATTCCAAATGTCAACTACATTAACTAACAGTTCCTTGATCTGTTGAGTGGAATCCCCAATCCTAAAATCCTTGGATTTCCTCAACCTTTGCCTCTCATTTACACCAAGTCCTAATTTGGAAGTCAACCCTTGATGTGAACTAAGTTAAGTCAACCCAAACCTTCAAATTATAATTCCCTGATAATTGAAATCACCCCAACTTTGGATGGCCAATCACTTTGAATTATGGTTCAGTTTTAATCGAGGTAGTGGAAGGCTATACCGACTTAGTATATATTTTTGAGGGATTTTATCCTTTTATGCATAAATTTCCAATTATTATCTTTATCATAAGATTGTTAATATTAAGTGGATTTACTTAAGTGATTAACCATGTATAAGATAATATATGTGCATAAGACAATATATTTTAGTTCTATTTTTCATGCTCATTGATTTCATTAATTCATGTGATCTCGAAAAAAATATTCATGATGAAATAACTATGAAACTTGACAAAAATAAAATAATAAAGTGGTATGATCATTTTCTTTTACTAATGGTTAGTTTATCTAGCAGTTGATAAACTAATTGTTGACCTAGGGGGGAAACACCTTGAACCAATTAAGGGTTGTGTTACGTCTTTCCACCTATCCACCTATGTATCTCTCTTGGATTGGTTTCACCTTAGCTTCATGCTTGAACCACCTCTACTAGTTTGTAAGTTTCATCTATTACATATTATTTTACTCACATTCAGGTGACAATTTATGTTAGTTCTATATTGCATACTCATTAATTTCATTAATTCATGTGATCTCAAAAAAACATCCATAATGAAATAACCATGCAAATTGACAAAAATAAAACAATAAAGTGGTATGATCATGAGTTTTTACTAATGGTTAGTTTATCTAGCGGTTGATAAACTAATCGTTAACCTAGGGAGAAAACACCTTAAACCAATTAAGGTTTGTGTTACGTATTTCCACCCATCCACCTATGTATCTCTCTTGGATTGGTTTCACATTAGCTCCATGCTTGAACCACCTCCACTAGTGTGTAAGTTTCATCTATTACATATGATTTTACTCACATTCAGTTGATGGAAACAAAGGTTTACATAAAAGAAACTATGGGCATACAGACCCTTACATAATAAGAGGAGAGAAGGCACACAGGCCGAAAATTTAATTTAATAATAAATTAAATGAAACCAATCACATACAAAGGTCTGGTCTATGATCGTGATCATCCACGTGCATGCAACGAATTATGTATTTAATAAAACTAGTATTCACTTCTTAATCGTTCTTATTTAAGATAAATCACGCTAGAATCAATTAATTATCTTCTTTAATTGGTCAATTTTTTATCTTAATTCTCATCCGAATTTCCTTGAGATTCTCATCCATCATAATTTTAAACAAATTAAATAAATTTATTTAAAATTAACTTTGTACATAAATGTACCTTGGAGGTAACACGGTGAATACGTCTGATTCTACCCAACATGTATTATACTCGTATATTGTTTACTCTTGTGACATATGGCATAAACGACTTGTCACATGATGTGTCCTATCTTTATGACCACACGCAAGTACATGTCTCAAGGATTACATAGTATAATAAATAAATTTTAAATCTGCATAATTTGGTATAAGCACACGACGTGTACAGGAAAGCTACACGGCGTGTACAGGAAAGCTACACGGCGTGTATGTCTCTCACCGTGTATCTGAGACACATGCCTAGGGACTCGATGTGTAAATCGTTCCTCAAAAAATTGGAGTACATGGTGTGTATAAGCGACTACACAATGTGTGGTCTTTGAGTTATACGGTCACCAGTCAGGTAGGTCGTGTATGGTAATACACGGCCCGTCTGTGACTCAAAGGAACTACACACTGTGCACGTGGGCTACATGGCGTGTACTTTGATTGACTGTGCGCCACCCTATCCTGGTCCACACGCGGTGTAAGAACTAAATACACCACATGTTATCAATGCACACGCTTTGAATTAATTTTTGAATTAATTCTTGATGCATCGAACATAAGTAAATGACGTGTAACTCTGGTTACATGGCGTGTACTCCTGTGTTACCCGGCCAGAATTCTTGGCACATCCAGATGAGTTCCTCGATTTTATTTGGTTCATTAAATTAATCGATTTGATTAGATCTATGAGAAACAAATGAGGAAGAAGCAGATCTCGCAATTCAAATTAAAAGAACAATTAAACATGAATTGAAAACTAAATTACAAATGCGTAAATCAATCGACAATATTTAAATAATTATAAATAATTATGTGACCGATATGATACCATTTGTATGTTCAGGGTGCAGCAGAAGCATGTGATAGGTCGTGCTCAACTTTGTTTTTTGTCCCGATCGATGATCAATCTGAGATCTATACGACGATAAACGACGTGATCAACGGAATCAGATCAAAGAAAATAGACAATGAAAATCATGTTGGAACCAAAGGTAGGATCATCACGCATTATTTATAATTAATTTAATTAATTTAAGAATTACCTTGTTGAAATTCTTTCTTTGTTGATGAATCTGACAACAGATCTGCGTTGTACAATCGTTGCATTGTAGGAATCAAAGCATATTCCCTCTCGCGACGATCCATGTAACACCCGATATTTTTATGAGTAATATTTTGTTTTTATATCATCAAAGGAATCTTTCACTACACACTTTCTTGGCTTACTTTACACGCAATCACGACCTTCCTCGATAGCTTGCGTCGTACGCAATACCGAGTTTCACTAAACAACGATATGCTATTAAAATATTATTAAAACTAGCCGTTATGAATAGTAATAACCACTTTTTGAAATTTTATAAATTTTATTTTCTTAAAATGGACTTCATTTTTGGATTCGGAATACCGAAATTATCCTAGGGTAAAATTTTGGTATTTTTCTGAAAACTTTCAATTTTTGATGAATAGTGAAACCACTAAGTGGTAGGTTAAAAACTGAATTTTGCATAAAACTTAATTTTACCGCTTCTGTGAATGGAATTTTGAAAATCCGACAGACACGGTTGATATCAGTAAGTAAAATGTGGTTCAATGAGATAAAAATAATTTTTTGGTAAATAGTAACTTTTTACTTTTTTTTACCGCGGTTAATAGTAAATAGGGTAACTAAGGGTAAATATGATATTACTATTACCCTAACACATGTCCTAATTCTATTGGATCAGTATAATTCGACCAAAAACAACCTTATGAATAAAATATGACCATTTAGGCCCACTTGGGTTAGATTAGGACATTTATTATTAGTTTATTTAAAGAAGAGTTAAAATAGTTAAAATCAAAGTTTAATAAGAAAATCATTTTTAATATGGGGTTATTCATAAGATAAATTCGACTATAAATATTCATTATAAAGCTAAAAAGATTTCCTACATAATGGTATTTTATTTATAATTTTTAGACATTAAATAATTTAATTTATTTATTACACAATTATGATGCAGTAATTATCTTATTTATGAAATATTGACATAATTGATGTTATAAACACCAAAATAAATGTAATTTGAGACTTTTTATGAATTACACAAATTTTCTAGGTTACTATGATATATTAGTGTTGATTTAATCAACTTGTTTCGAACATATAATTCTGTTATGACTTTCACAAAAATCATATATCAAATAGTGTCAAAATTGACACAAAATAGTTTTTAAATCAAATATTATATTATTAATTGTTATTTTATTCCTAAAAATCTAAGGTTCGGCCAAATGACTTAGATAAGGATATATATATTAATAATAAACAATTTGGGGTTCGTTTGGCATGTTATAGTAAGTGTATTAACCATATAGTGAAAGAAAACAAAAAGACATGGTAAAAGTTAAATTATTTAACTTAGAGTTAAATCTAATTGATAAGGTTAAAATAATACCCTAAACTTGTCTAAATCCTATTGGTTGATAGGATTTCGACCCTTACCCACTTTAGCTTCGAAATAAGACCCTTTGGAACCATTATAAACCGATTTTGACTTTAATATAAAATAATATTTTGAGATATTCCTAAGGTGCCCCTCTCCTCCCTTATAAAAGGGCACCTCCTCCCCCTCCTCCTCACACCAAATTGAGCACTCAAGCTCGTCCAACCCCTGCTATTTTCTCCTCTCCACTTCCCTAGAATAATCCTAGAGGTCCTGGTCTTCTTCAAAGACCAATCTTAGTTCCCTAAGTGGAGGATTCAAAGAGGCGTTCTAAAGAAGAGGTAATATCCGTTACCGATCTTTTCAATTTCTTTCTTCTTCAACTTCTTCTCCTTTAGTTGTTTCATGATAAAGTAATATCATAAGTATTACTTACATACTAATATGTTATTATAAATATGAAACAACCCTAATTCACCTTCTATCCATCCTACGGAAAAATGAAATCACCGCGCGTGCGTACGTACGGAATACCGTCTCCACGCCGTGGTGTAATCTATTTTCCACCATCACTTTACAAGAATGGGTATAATGGTGTAATGAGTAACTATTTATGATTATTATAAAGTAATATTGATACTGAAATAATATATATATATACTCCAATACAATTCCACGATCATAGGAACGATGTCATCACTCGTGCGTACGTACGGAATACCGTCTCCACGATGTGAAGCGACTCGTTCTACATGATCATCATTACATAATAATTATATAAATGAATTGAATGAATAAATATGATATATGTTACACTAATACCATTCTGGATATAAGGTATCTATAACCTTAAAAGAAGAATAAGAATTTATTCGGCAAAACACGCATAAGAACAAAAGGCAATAAAGACCCGAGTAACAAGTAACAATGAAATATTACTAACAAGAAGCTAAGAATATGACCATATATGATATCATATCAATATTTATAATTCTGGAATAAGTCAATAACATTATTTAAACCATTATACAGGAGCTTCGGACACGTACAAAGCAAATCAGACCTAAGGTAAGGGAAAATACCACAATCTCATTTTTATCCGAGATTGTTTATTCACTGGGGTGTATTTTATCATCCACATCCATGTTCCCTCAATATGTAATATTGTTTCCATCCACTTACAATATTTTAAATCCAATTTTACCCTTCGGTGAGTTTTTAGTAAAGAATATGAAAGGAATCTTTTGTCGTTTTTTTTCGTACGAGGTACTTTTTGACTTTTCCGACAAAGGTACGAAGAATGTTTTTTTTTAACTTATACGACATGTATGGATTTTTAAAACATTATTTCCAAGAAGATTCCTTTACAAGTTTTCAAGTTTATTTTTAACCAACTTCTTTTATTTTAAAGTCGTATGACATGTTATGAAAGGAAAAATGTTTTTTTGAAGAAGAAAGGATATTTTCCTCAAGAATGGAGTTCAAGTGTTTTATCAAAATTATTTTCCATCTAAGATAATAAAGGGTTCTGTTTTTATCCCTATTATTACATTGATTTGATCATGTTGTGATTGAATTATTTTTATGAATTCCTTTATCTTGTATGAATTGTTTTATGATGTCATGATGTTTAAGATTCCAATTTGTATTACATGGGTTATGCAATGATGTATGATTTATGATTATGTGGCACACATAAGAAAGGATTCATTATAAGATGGGTGGGACCTATATCCCCCTCCAATGCATTGGGTAAAGATTTTATATCTCATGAGATAGACATGGCTGGAACGGAAGGTTATTTCGGTTCAGTGATACAGGACTGAAACGAGGAGTGAACTCGGTTCAGAAAGGGACTTTGTCCACTAAGATAGTCTTGGCAATGAGTCATGACTGACAAGAAATGATTTTCCATGATTATGTGTGCATGCCACAAAGTTTTAAATTTTATGTTATGATTATGGGGATCTCATTTTCACTTCTATGATTTGTTCCATGTTAAGATATTATGATCTCTTTTGCAGGTTATGATTTTCAAAAAAGATATGATATGATTTTTATTTCCTTTATTTGCCCTTGTTGAGCATTTGAGCTCACCCTTTTATGTTTTCTTTTCCCTGGGTCAGGAAGATGGATATTAAGTAGAATATGCTAAAAGGGACCCTAGATATGATGAAATAAATGGGAGACACTGTAGAAGATTTATGAACCAGTTGTTTATGTTTCCCAGTTTCTAAAGACACTATACCTATACGGTCCTTTGTGGTTTTGTCATATGTTGTAATAAGTGTGCTTCAATTTTGAAGTATTAACAATGTATGTAAAGTATGGGTCGTTATAGTTGGTATCAGAGGAAAGGTATAGTCAACCTTTGGAAACTAGGATGTGAAAGCCTTAGTAAGAACCCTAAGGATAAGTCTAAGCATAGAACACAATCTTAGTGTTTTAGAAATGGCCATGAATACCCTAGGATAAGACCTTAAGTGTGAAATTTTATCCTTGATTATGTGGTTTTCCTATTATAATTAGTGTTGCTCACACTATTCTTCTTGGTTTTAGTCAATGGCTGGAACCCGAAGGAACCGTGTTAATGCGGAATGCGATGGGCAATGCAATGATTATCCCTTTGAGCAACCAAACGATATGGGAGCTGGAATGCAAAATCTTGTATCCATGCTCACACAACTTTCTCAAGCTATGAATCATGCAGGACTTCCAAATGAGCAAAGGAAGGAGCAACATTCTGTTGAATCCTTCATGAGGCAGCGTCCACCTTCTTTCAGTGGGTCTACTGATCCATTAGTTTCTGAACAATGGATTAGTACTACTGAAAAGATATTTTCAGTTCTTCAATGTTCTGAACATGATAAAGTCATCCTAGCAGTGTATCGTTTGGAAGGAGATGTTGATCAATGGTGGAATCTTATTAAGAATACGAGGCAAAGGGATGAAATTGAGTCTATGGAATGGGACGAGTTCAAGAACTTATTTTTCAATAAGTACTTCCCTCGTATTCTCCGAACAAAGATGGAGAAATAGTTTCTTGAACTGAAGAAAAGGGATGATGAATCTGTTGGTACCTATGAAGCAAATTTTACAAGACTTGCAAGGTACGCTTCTGGTATTATTATCCAACCTGAGAGTAAGATTGATCGATTCTTTAGTGGCTTAAAACCAAGTCTTCGAAGGGCGTTATCCATAAGGGACTTCAATAGCTATGAGGAAATCGTTCGATGTGCTCTCAAAGTCGAGATGGAGATTGGAGTAACCCATCAGTCACATGGGTTTGATAAGAAGAGGAAGATGGAATTCAAAGGAAAATCTAAAGAGCACACTGAAAAGAAGATGAACTTTCCCTTATGCTCAAAGTGTGGAAAGAAACATGGAGGGAGTTGTCTTAAAGGGACAAGTAAATGTTTTAAATGTGGAAAGGAAGGTCATCGGGCATTTGAATGCCGCGATAATGGGAAGAAGATGTCTAATGATGCAAACAAAGGAAGGGATACACAGAATGAACCTACTACACTTCAATGTTTCAAGTGCAAGGAGATGGGTCATTATGCCAATCAATGCCCAAATCCAAGGGTTGATGATGATGGTCGACGTCAACAAAATCTTAAGGCTAAAGACAAAGGAAAGTCACATGCAATTTCTATCAGCGATGTGGAGTACGATAACGAAGTGGTGAAAGGTACACTTACCATCCACTCTAAAGTAGAAAATGTTTTATTTGATTCTGGATCCACCCACTCTTTTATTTCTGAAAAATTTTCTAAGGGTATCACCGTACTACCTCAACAATTAGATGTTGAGTTAGCTGTGACAACACCTAATGGCACAACAGTCGCATCAAAAGTTTATAATTCTTCTCCGATCGAAGTTTGTGAGAAAGTGCTTCCTGCAAATCTTGTGATCCTTCCTTTAGTGGAATTTGATGTGATTCTTGGCATGGATTGGATTTCTCTACATGGAGCTCATATCAATTTCCAAATAAGGGAAGTCACATTTCATATTCCAGATCAATCTACGATCGTCTATCAATGCAAGGATGAACATAACCTTCCAGTGGAAATTTCTTCCATCTTATGGGTATTGATTCCACTAAATGAAGGTTATTTATCTCAAATGGTTGGTGAGAAACTCACGATTAAGAATATGCCCATTGTACGGGAGTTTGATGATGTATTTCCGGAGGAATTACCGGGTCTTCCACCAAATCGTGAAGTTGAGTTTTCAATAGAACTCGTACCGGGCGCTTTGCCAATTTCAAAGACACCTTATAGAATGGCCCCAATTGAGTTGCAGGAATTGAAGAAGAAACTCCAAGAGAATCTTGATAAGGGATTCATACGCCCTAGTGCGTCACCTTGGGGAGCACCTGTTCTATTTGTTAAAAAGAAAGATGGATCAATGAGACTCTGCATTGATTATCGAGAACTTAACAAGATCACTATCAAGAACAAATATCCTCTCCCACGCATTGATGACTTATTTGACCAACTACGCGGAGCTCAATACTTTTCCAAGATTGATCTTCGTTCAGGGTATCATCAATTAAGGGTCAAAAGGGAGGATATACCAAAGACGGCTTTCCGTACAATGTATGGACACTATGAATTTAAAGTGATGCCATTTGGTCTTACTAATGCCCCTGCTATCTTCATGGATCTAATGAATAGAGTCTTTAGAGACTATCTTGATCAATTTGTGGTAGTTTTTATAGACGATATTCTTGTCTATTCAAAGAGCAAGGAAGAGCATGAAGATCACTTGAGAATTATATTGAAGACCCTGAGAAAGGAGAAGCTTTATGCCAAATTTACCAAGTGTGAATTTTCGCTTCAAAAAGTTGCATTTTTGGGTCACATAATCTCAAAAGAGGGGATATCTGTGGATCCAGCAAAAACAGAGGTTATCGAAAGATGTTCAAGAACAACAACAGTAACTGAGATCCGAAGTTTTCTTGGTTTGGCTGGATATTATCGACGTTTTGTAAAGGATTTTTCACGATTATCTAATCCACTCACCAAGTTGACTCGGAAAGGAGTTAAGTTTGTTTGGACAGAGGAATGTGAAGAGAATTTCAAGGAGTTGAAAAGAAGGTTATCCAGTGCACCTGTGCTCACACTGCCTTGTAGTGGAGAAAGGTTTGTGATCTAAAGTGATGCATCCAAGAAGGGATTGGGGTGTGTTCTTATGCAAAATGATATGGTGATAGATTATGCCTCACGACAGTTGAAAATCCATGAGCAAAATTACCCAACTCATGATTTGGAGTTGGTTGCGGTAATCTTTGCATTAAAGATTTGGAGGCATTACCTTTATGGTGAAAGGTGTGATATTTATACTGATCATAAAAGTTTAAAGTATATTTTCACACAAAAGGAGTTGAATATGCGTCAAAGAAGATGGTTGGAGCTGATTAAGGATTACGACTGCTCAATCCATTACCACCCTGGGAAAGCAAACAAGGTGGCAGATGCATTAAGTCGACAAGACCATGCTAGTTTATCCATGATGAGGATCACAAAGGATCCAATATTTATGGATTTACAAAGGATGGATCTTGGAATTATAATGGAAGGGGAAAAATCTTATCTTTCTCAAATGAATGTTCAACCATCTATACATGCGAAGATTAAGGAGGCACAGAAAGAAGATGTCGAGTTACAAAAGAAGGTGAGAAATGTTCCTGAATTCAACCTTGATTGTGATGGGATAATAAAGTTCAGGAATCGGGTTTGTGTTCCTCCCATCCCCGAATTAAAGAAGGAGCTGCTGGATGAGGATCATAGTTCTTCATTCTCTATTCATCCTGGAAGCACGAAGATGTATAGGGACCTGAAAGAGTACTTCTGGTGGGATGAAATGAAAAGATATGTTGCTGAATATGTCTCTCGATGCTTGGTTTGTCAACAAGTTAAAGCTGAGAGACAGAAGTCTAAGGGGATGTTACAACCATTACCCATACCCGAATGGAAATGGGAAAACATCACTATGGACTTTGTCACAGGACTTCCTAAAACATCCAAAGGCAATAATGCTATTTGGGTCATAGTTGATCGTCTTACGAAGTCTTCACACTTCATTGCTATTAGAGAGGATTTCTCTCTAGATCAGCTTGCCAGGATATATGTAAAGGAAGTGGTAAGATTTCATGGAGTACCACTTTCTATTATATCTGATCGGGATCCGAGATTTACCTCGAAGTTCTGGAGAAGTCTTCAGCATACTCTGGATACAGAGTTGAGTTTCAGTACTGCTTATCATCCCCAGACAGACGGTCAGTCTGAGAGAACAATTCAAACCCTAGAAGATATGTTGAGAGCTTGCTCTATGGATTTCAAAGGAGGTTGGGATCAACACCTACCTTTGGTGGAATTTTCTTATAATAATAGCTTTCACTCCAGTATTCAGATGGCTCCTTATGAAGCTCTCTATGGAAAGAAATGCAGGACTCCAACTTGCTGGGATGAAGTTGGGGAAAGAAAGCTGTTAGGACCTGATCTCGTTGATGAAATGGCAGAAAAGGTTAGATCTATTCAACAACACATAAGAGCAGCTCAGAGTCGACAGAAAATTTATGCCGACAACCGAAGAAAAGACCTAGAGTTTGAAGTGGGTGATAAAGTGTTCTTACGAATATCTCCCTGGAAGAGGGTTATGAGATTTGGAAAGAAGGGGAAGTTGAGCCCTAGATATATCGGTCCTTTCGAAATACTGGATCGTGTTGGGAAGGTATCTTACCGATTGGCGCTTCCACCGAATCTCTCTCAAGTTCACGATGTGTTCCATGTATCTCTCCTGAGAAAGTACATACCTAATCCTTCACATGTACTCAGCTCAGAAGTTGTACCGCTGAAGCAAGATCTTTCTTATGAAGAACAGCCGATAGAGATTCTGGATCGTAGCGAAAAAGTCCTACGAAACAAGACCACTCGCTTGGTGAAAGTTTTATGGAGGAACCACCAACTTGAAGAAGCTACATGGGAGCTTGAGGATATGATGAGGGAGAAGTATCCTCATCTGTTTGTTACAAAGTGACGAATTTCGAGGGCGAAATTATTTTTAAGGTGGGTAGAATGTAACACCCGAGATTTTTATGAGTAATATTTTGTTTTTATATCATCAAAGGAATCTTTCACTACACACTTGCTTGGCTTACTTTACACGCAATCACGACCTTCCTCGATAGCTTGCGTCGTACGCAATACCGAGTTTCACTAAACAACGATATGCTATTAAAATATTATTAAAACTAGCCGTTATGAATAGTAATAACCACTTTTTGAAATTTTATAAATTTTATTTTTTTAAAATGGACTTCATTTTTGGATTCGGAATACCGAAATTAGCCTAGGGTGAAATTTTGGTATTTTTCTGAAAACTTTCAATTTTTGATGAATATTGAAACCACTAAGTGGTAGGTTAAAAACTGAATTTTGCATAAAACTTAATTTTACCGCTTCTGTGAATGGAATTTCGAAAATCCGACAGACACGGTTGATATCAGTAAGTAAAATGTGGTTCAATGAGATAAAAATAATTTTTTGGTGAATAGTAAATTTTTACTTTTTTTTACCGCGGTTAATAGTAAATAGGGTAACTAAGGGTAAATATGATATTACTATTACCCTAACACATGTCCTAATTCTATTGGATAAGTTTAATTCGACCAAAAACAACCTTATGAATAAAATATGACCATTTAGGCCCACTTGGGTTAGATTAGGACATTTATTATTAATTTATTTAAAGAAGAGTTAAAATAGTTAAAATCAAAGTTTAATAAGCAAATCATTTTTAATATGGGGTTATACATAAGATAAATTCGACTATAAATATTCATTAGAAATCTAAAAAGATTTCCTACATAATGGTATTTTATTTATAATTTTTAGACATTAAATAATTTAATTTATTTATGACACAATTATGATGCAGTAATTATCTTATTTATGAAATATTGACATAATTGATGTTATAAACACCAAAATAAATGTAATTTGAGACTTTTTATGAATTACACAAATTTTCTAGGTTACTGTGATATATTAGTGTTGATTTAATCAACTTGGTTCGAACATATAATTCTGTTATGACTTTCACAAAAATCATATATCAAATAGTGTCAAAATTGACACAAAATAGTTTTTAAATCAAATATTATATTATTAATTGTTATTTTATTCCTAAAAATCTAAGGTTCGGCCAAATGACTTAGATAAGGATATATATATTAATAATAAACAATTTGGGGTTCGTTTGGCATGTTATAGTAAGTGTATTAACCATATAGTGAAAGAAAACAAAAAGACATGGTAAAAGTTAAATTATTTAACTTAGAGTTAAATCTAATTGATAAGGTTAAAATAATACCCTAAACTTGTCTAAATCCTATTGGTTGATAGGATTTCGACCCTTCCCCACTTTATCTTCGAAATAAGACCCTTTGGAACCATTATAAACCGATTTTTACTTTAATATAAAATAATATTTTGAGATATTCCTAAGGTGCCCCTCTCCTCCCTTATAAAAGGGCACCTCCTCCCCCTCCTCCTCACACCAAATTGAGCACTAAAGCTCGTCCAACCCCTGCCATTTTCTCCTATCCACTTACCTAGAATAATCCTAGAGGTCCTGGTCTTCTTCAAAGACCAATCTTAGTTCCCTAAGTGGAGGATTCAAAGAGGCGTTCTAAAGAAGAGGTAATATCCGTTACCGATCTTTTCAATTTCTTTCTTCTTCAACTTCTTCTCCTTTAGTTGTTTCATGATAAAGTAATAACATCAGTATTACTTACATACTGATATGTTATTATAAATATGAAACAACCCTAATTCACCTTCTATCCATCCTACGGAAAAATGAAATCACCGCGCGTGCGTACGTACGGAATACCGTCTTCACGCCGTGGTGTAATCTATTTTCCATCATCACTTTACAAGAATGGGTATAATGGTGTAATGAGTAACTATTTATGATTATTATAAAGTAATATTGATACTTAAATAATGTATATATATACTCCAATACAATTCCACGATCATAGGAACGATATCATCACTCGTGCGTACGTACGGAATACTGTCTCCACGATGTGAAGCGACTCGTTCTACATGATCATCATTACATAATAATTATATAAATGAATTGAATGAATAAATATGATATATGTTACACTAATACCATTCTGGATATAAGGTATCTATAACCTTAAAAGAAGAATAAGAATTTATTCGGCAAAACACGCATAAGAACAAAAGGCAATAAAGACCCGAGTAACAAGTAACAATGAAATATTACTAACAAGAAGCTAAGAATATGACCATATATGATATCATATAAATATGTATGATTCTGGAATAAGTCAATAACATTATTTAAACCATTATACAGGAGCTTCGGACACGTACAAAGCAAATCGGACCTAAGGTAAGGGAAAATACCACAATCTCATTTTTATCCGAGATTGTTTATTCACTGGGGTGTATTTTATCATCCACATCCATGTTCCCTCAATATGTAATATTGTTTCCATCCACTTACAATAGTTTAAATCCAATTTTACCCTTCGGTGAGTTTTTAGTAAAGAATATGAAAGGAATCTTTTGTCGTTTTTTTTCGTACGAGGTACTTTTTGACTTTTCCGACAAAGGTACGAAGAATTTTTTTTTTAACTTATACGACATGTATGGATTTTTAAAACATTATTTCCAAGAAGATTCCTTTACAAGTTTTAAAGTTTATTTTTAACCAACTTCTTTTATTTTAAAGTCGTATGACATGTTATGAAAGGAAAAATGTTTTTTTGAAGAAGAAAGGATATTTTCCTCAAGAATGGAGTTCAAGTGTTTTATCAAAATTATTTTCCATCTAAGATAATAAAGGGTTCTGTTTTTATCCCTATTATTACATTGATTTGATCATGTTGTGATTGAATTATTTTTATGAATTCCTTTATCTTGTATGAATTGTTTTATGATGTCATGATGTTTAAGATTCCAATTTGTATTACATGGGTTATGCAATGATGTATGATTTATGATTATGTGGCACACATAAGAAAGGATTCATTATAAGATGGGTGGGACCTATATCTCCCTCCAATGCATTGGGTAAAGATTTTCTATCTCATGAGATAGACATGGCTGGAACGGAAGGTTATTTTGGTTCAGTGATACAGGACTGAAACGAGGAGTGAACTCAGTTCAGAAAGGGACTTTGTCCACTAAGATAGTCTTGGCAATGAGTCATGACTGACAAGAAATGATTTTCCATGATTATGTGTGCATGCCACAAAGTTTCAAATTTTATGTTATGATTATGGGGATCTCATTTTCACTTCTATGATTTGTTCCATGTTAAGATATTATGATCTCTTTTGCAGGTTATGATTTTCAAAAAAGATATGATATGATTTTTATTTCCTTTATTTGCCCTTGCTGAGCATTTGAGCTCACCCTTTTATGTTTTCTTTTCCCCAGGTCAGGAAGATGGATATTAAGTAGAATATGCTAAAAGGGACCCTAGATATGATGAAATAAATGGGAGACACTGTAGAAGATTTATGAACCAGTTGTTTATGTTTCCCAGTTTCTAAAGACACTATACCTATACGGTCCTTTGTGGTTTTGTCATATGTTGTAATAAGTGTGCTTCAATTTTGAAGTATTAACAATGTATGTAAAGTATGGGTCGTTATAATCCACGCGTGTTTCCACAAATCTCCGAACGTCATCATAGGAATCTTTGGGTGCTAGCACGACAGATCCTATCGCTTGTGTCGTCCGCCTTTCACTACAAGAAAACTGTGTTTTAGCAGCGGTTTTTTCGCAATAGTTTTTAAAACCGCCGCTAAATGTTTTTCCATCAAAAATTTAGCAGCGATTTTTAAAACCACCGTGAAAAAACCGCGGAATTTTTTTTTTAATTTTTTTTATATTCTTTTTAAAATATCTTCTAAATAAAAAATCAATTTTTAGCGGCGTTTTTTTTAAAAAACCGCCACGAAATAGCGGCGTTTTTTCAAAATCGCCGCAATAATTTAGAGGATTTAAAAAATATATTTTTTTTATTTTTTACAATAAAATATAGTTTATTATTTATAATTTTAAATACTTTTGTCAATTAATTAATATTTATAATTATTAGTTAATAATATTTTTAAACTGAAAACAAATCTTCAATAAGTAGAAGAATAGACTTCGGCATCAAATGACCATAACTTCTGATCCGAGAGTCCATTTCAGCTTCACAACCAGTCAAATCAAAGTTTATCAAATGAGCAAAAACTAAGTGAGATTTAAATCATGTGATAATCAAAGTTCATTTCATGATCTTCGATTTGACTGGTTGTGGCACTGAAAAGGGAGTCTCGGGTCATATTTTATTGTCATTTCAGTGTTTTTAGGGTTTTCAGAAGTTCTTAATGTTTTATGATTTATTTATTTATTTATTTATTTATTTAATTATTTAATATTTATTTATTTATTACTTATTTATTAATTATTAATTAATTATTATTATATTTTATCTATTATTTATTTATTATTTATTTATTTAATATTCAATATTTATTTATTTATTTATTTATTATTTAGTTATTATGTCCACATTAATTATTTATTATTTATTATTAGTTTATTATTCATTAATTATTTATTTATTTATTTATTTATTCGTTATTCATTATTTATTTATTAATTATTAATTATTAATTAATTAATTTTTATTTATTTATTTATTAATTACCAAATATTAAATATTGAATGTTAAAAATTAGATATTAATTATTAATTATTAAAAATCAATTATTAATCATTAGTTATTAGTTATTATTAATTATTAATTTTTTATTTTTTATTTATCTATTTATTTATGTATTTATTTATTTATGTATTTATTTATTTACGATTCATTATTTATTCTTTAATCTTTATTCTTTATTCTTTATTCTTTATTCTTTATTCTTTATTCTTTATTCTTTATTCTTTATTATTTATTCTTTATTATTTGTTAATTTATTTTTAATTTACTAAATATTAATTTATTAGTAGTTTATTATTCATTTATTATTTATTTATTTATTATTTATTATTTATTAATTAAATTTTAATTATTTATTAAATATTAAATATTAAATATTAACTATTGAATATTAATAATTAGTTATTTATTTATTATTTATTTATTTATTTATTTATTTATTTATTTGTTTTTTTGTTTGTTTTTTTGTTTGTTTGTTTGTTTGTTTGTTTATTTTTTAGTCTTTATTCTTTATTCTTTATTCTTTATTATTTATTAATTTATTTTTAATTTAACAAATATTAATTTTTTTATTTTTTATTATTCATTTTATATTTATTTATTATTTATTTATTTGTTCAATATTCATTATTTATTAATTTTTAATTAATTATTTATTTATTATTTATTAATAATTAATTAATAATTTATTAATAATTTATAAATTTATAAATATTAAATATTAATTCTTAATTCTTAATTCTTAATGATCAATTATTAATTATTAGTTATTATTAACTATTTATTATTTATTATTTATTATTTATTATTTATTATTTATTATTTATTATTTATTATTTATTATTTATTATTTATTATTTATCATTTTTTATTTACTATCTATTATTTATTATTTATTATTTATTATTTATTATAAATTATTTATTTGTAATTATTTATTATTTACTATTTATTATTTATAATTTATTATTTATTATTTATTATTTATTATTTATTATTTATGATTTCTCATTTATTTATTATATCTTTATTTATCTATTATTTATTAATTTATTATTTATACATTACTTATATATTATAGGTTGTATATTGTATATTATATGTTATATGTTATATGTTATATATTCTCGATTATATGTTATATATTATGCAATATACAATATACAATATATATTATATTTTATATTTTATATTTTATATATTATATATTATATATTATACATTATACGTTATGTATTATATATTATGTATTATATATTATGTATTATATATTATGTCTTATATATTATGTCTTATATGTTATATATTATATATTATATATTATATATTATAGATTATATATTATTAATTGTTAATTATTAATTATTGATTATTGATTAATCATTATTGATTAATAATTATTTAGTGTGTATCTATTTGTTATGTATTACTTGTTTTTCCAATTAATATATTTGTGTATAAGTATATTAAATTCGATTTATTGACCACATGAAGAACTTGTTGGAGTGGTAAAGTTTTTTGAGAATAAGCATGAGGTAAGGGGTTCAAAATCTCACCCAACGCAGAATTTCTTTATATTGGATGGGCATGTGCATGGACATGGACTTATGCATGGAGATGGGCATAAGCGTGGTAATAATAAATAAATTACGAAAATAAATAAATAAATAAATAAATAACGAAAATATAAAAAAAAATATAAAAAAAAAAATTAAAAAAAAAATTAAAAACAATTTAGCGACAGTTTAAACCGACGCTAAATCGTTCTGCGGCGGTTTTAAAAAACCGCCGCTAATTATTTTCCGACACACGATTTAGCGGCGGTTTTCCAAAACCGCCGTAGAAAGATTTAGCGGCGGAACCGCCGCGAAATACAAATTTTGGCATATTGTTTGATCGCCTCGAGAACCACTTTCAAAGTGTTCTCCTTAATCTATCTTGACTTGAGAGTGGGTGGTGGAGGGATATCGGTCTCCGTTCTTGGGAGTGTTCTTGAAAAAGGAGCTCTCTAAGGCTTGAGAGGATTCTCCAAATTTGTTGTGCATAACCAAACAAATGAATTGGCTCTTTAAGAAAATAATATAATTGAGTTTATAGATCGCTAGAGTTAAAATAAAATAATTACAGAAATTCCGTTTAATATTTATTTAATCTATGCGGAAGCACGTGTCAAATAATAATAATAATAATAATATTTATCGACATGCGCTTAACTTGCAAATTAAATTTAATATTATTTAATAAAATAATATTCAATATTTATTATTTCACATCGGACCATTAAACTCAGTTCGTCATTTCTCCACAATATTCATTGGGCCTTGAATAATGACTATTTATTTATTAAATAAATATCAATGCATTATTCACCAATAAATAAATAAATATTATATTCACTAAATAGCAAATAAATATTTATTAAATACTTCACTCACATTATATTTTCTCGAATAACTATTGACGGAACATATGTGATCAATCATACATGAATAATTATTAAACCACGTGTGAGATTAATATTTATTCAATTTGTTAAATGATAATAATATATTATTTAACTAAGATTTTGTATACACTTAGTGTGTGTGACCCTCTATGACTTTTTCTTAGTGGCATTAGGGGAAGCACCCTACATTTCAAGGTTAGCGTCTAACAATACGCCAAATCGTCCATAGAGAAAAAAAAGTAATGTCACAACAACATGATACCTTATATGAATGCTTGCTGTGTAATATAATATATTTATCACAATATCTCAAATCAATCAGGTTGCATGCTGGTGCCATCAACTCATGTGTTCGATGTCTCTTTTTTTGACTTCTTGGAATTGAACTTGCCTATAGAATACTATGGACATGGATTTATTTAGGCTATATCATTTCTATCAAATGGCACGAGATATCAACTTCTGTTAAAGAATATAAGGGAAAATCCTTTCTCGTATTATTCATTAATGCAATATTACTTGTGACGCACTCAACGTATTTTACCTTGTCGCAAACATTTGTAGTCACGATTTTCATCAATACATCAAAGTACGCGACTCATAATACTAATTAATAATAATCTTAAAGTATAAGAATCAATACACACATCCACAGATATGAACATCCAATGACACATGTAAATGTGGATTTCCTATTGGCATGTCTCGTTCTCATAATATCCAACTGGATATTACCAATGACGTACACCATGAGAAGGTGTCTCAAAGTCCTGTAAATCTCCACCACATATAGCCTGTATCATTTATGTCCCTCAAATTATATTATCTGGCTATATAACAAATATTTAAGAATAGTATCGTAACACTTTTGAGTTTTCATCATAGCGGAGAACTGCTATGATCTTTTAGTGCTACATCTACTCTTGGGACATTATCACATACTATGTTACATATAAGAACAATCATGATATGATGATAAATTTATTAATATTCAAAACTATGAATACTGGTTATCATAAAGTAGACAAAAGTTGGTTTTAGGGCACCAATTCCAACATAGTGGCACCAACCTGATATAGTAGTGCGTCAGTTTGGATTGGTTCAACGTATTCCATTGACGCACAGACACCCAACAACGCTTCCTTCCCCAAAGCTAATGGGGAGGTAGGATGTCGACAGGCGGTGACAACATGCATAGTATGTCGACATCTGAGACAAATGTGCATTATTTTGTACTGAGGGCATGCGTACGATGCGATATCATTTATCACAGTAGCTCGAGTATGTGTCATGACATAAATTGAAGTCTATATTGTATTTTACACCACACGATAGAGAGCTTCAGGTTCTGGTAAGTCAATAACTTTGCATTAGTTTGTTTGTTGTGCATTTTTTTAGTTCAGTTTGAATATCTTTATAGCATACTTGACTAGAACATATTATCCACGTGTTTGATCCGAAGGAGGGTGGGGTATTTAGTCAGTTGGTATGCTATGTTGCAGCGTGGGACATGATGTCATCGTATCATGTTCTAAGTGATAGTATTTTCGATTGTCCACCTCAAGGAGAGGATGTTCCTGCCCAAGGAGAGGAGCTTCCTAATCAGACACCTCATCCAGTAGTTGCTAATGTTGATGAATTGCAACAACGACATAAATCATGTTGGGGTGCACGTGAGACATCACCTGTTCCACAAGAAGAGACGACACATCCAGGAGACGGGATTCAACCGTTTGCGGATGTGTACCAACATGCTTGATATCCATTTCTATTGTCAGTATATCCACAATTTATATTGGGCATAGTTGATCTGAGCACATATCACGAATCATTTTTCATGTTTTAATATTTTATGATTGAGTCTTCACGGGTCATATGGTTCCCTCATCAGATGACGGGTTCTTCCACTAAAGGAGTGAGAGAAGGATCAAGTGCACATCTCGACATCCCGATGACACGTTCTCCTGATAAAACGGCAGACAACCGAGCTTCCTACACCTAAGGACGATCCCCCTCCAGCTCATCAGATTCCATTCAAAGCACATAAGTCGATGATCTCAATACAAATGTCAAATTTGAACTCCAAACCGTGGGACGAGATCCATCATAGACATTGATGAAAAATAATTGTACTTATTAATATATATGTTTTTATTGACTTAAATGATTTGAGATTATATTGAGTGTTTCATCTTATCAATAATGTTCAAATTATTATAGGAACATTATTTAACTAATTAAATATCATAAATATGTTTCTAAAAATGCACTTTCATAAAATATTGAAATTATAATTAATAGTATTAATTTTAATGTATATACTTTCCTAATAACTATAATTTTTAATCAAACCATTTATTTATAAAAAATATTTCAAATACATACGAATACAATTATTTTGTTTTATAATTATTGTAATTATTTAGAAATTATGTTTTTTAAATAATTCGTAAGTAATAGTTATAAATCAATAAAAAATAAGAATAATTAGTAATTAATTAAATATAATTAATTGTAATAAGTCAATCATTAATTATTAGTAAACAAATAAAACTAATTAATAATAACATCAATAACAATATTTATTATGTATTTATAATAAGTATGAATGAATTTTAACTATTTAATAATAAAAAATAATATTTGTTAATCTAAAAATATTTATTAATAAATAGACATTATTTAAGTTATAATTAACAAACAAATTATTAATTATTTATTAAGTGGTAATTATTATTATTAAGTATAAATAGTTACCATTTAATTATTTATCATGACAATAAGTTACAAATAATCAGTTAGTAATAATTATTACAATTTAGAAGTACCATTAATATATATTACTTTTTAAAATTCAATATCTATTACTACGAAAACATAAAACAATTATCAACATTAATTATTTCTAAATCACAATTATTAACTACGAATAATTATTTCAAAACAATTTATTTATGAAAAATGATTTTTTTTTTATTTAAATGAATTTAATTTTGTTTATTTTTCTTTGTTTGAGCGAAGGCATTACGGTCTTTTAACGCTTTGTCGAAAGTTGCTCCGCAAAGTCATCAAGACGCAGAGGTCAAGCACCCTACATATTTATTTTATTAATTTTTTTTTTTATGAAAACCTAGATAGAAAAAAACTCCGCCCATGTGCATACCGGCCGATGAAGAAGGAAAACAATCCGAGTACGGAATCCATTTTGAGCAGGAGTGTTTGTACAGCTTGATTTTTTTTTGTCGACTTAGGTATGATATGATATGGATTTGGCTATAAAACATTTATTTTATTTTATTAATATCCATCTTTTTTTTGAATAAGTTGTATTGTATTTTTTAATAAAATTCCCTTGACCTTTTATTTACGTATTAATTCAATAAATGTGAAATTTAGCTATTATATTATAAAAATGTTAATAAATTCTAATTTAAGACTTATAATAAAAGTTAATAAAAACCATATATCATTGATATTTAATTATAAAATGGTAATAAATAGCAAATCATGTATCTTACATGAACTCTCTCTCTCAATTGCAATACTTCATATTAAGGCTTTGAAAAACGCAATTAACACCTTATTAGTGAAGGCTGTAAAAACATTAATAAATATAAAAAATAAACGTTAATCAGAGTAAAATTTAAAGTAGCGGAAGCAAGGATACTTCAAAAAGATCAAAACATAAAAAGAAATTCAATATAATTGACACTGAAAATAAAAAATCAAATAAAATCAAAGCACCGCATAGCTTCTAAGCAAATGAAATAAATTACCTCGATAAATTTAAAGAGGAAAAAAAGAACCATTAATTAGAAAAATCAAATCAATCAAACAAGTCTGGAATATCTGATGATCTTGCTTCTAAAATGAAAAACAAAACAAACTCCGACTAATTTATTTTATACATGAAATAACACAATGGACACTAATTAGAAGGGGGAGGAGAGGAGGTAGCATGATATATGCTTAAATAATATTTATTAAAGAAACAAAAGCCCTGAAAATGGACTCCTTGCGGATATAGGGGATCAATTTTTTTTTTTAAATAAACGAGGGCAGGAGAGGCAGCATCATACACTCTGCGGGCGTGGTGTCAGGGATTTGGCGTGGTGGTTTGGGAAGAAGTGGTGTCCGTGTCGGAGCGTGGCCCCGCCTCCGCCTCCGCCTCCGCCTCCGCAGCTTCGGCTGCTGCGTCATCCGCGCTCCGCCCAAGCTCCGGCGGCGACCGCCATGCTGCTCATGGAGGCAAAAAAACGAATGAAATCAGCGTGACGAATAATGACGACGCTTGAATTATTTTTTTAAAGAAAAAAAATGGAGGGCGAGTCAATTAAATACAATTGCCGGGTGAGAATGAATGCGGGAGACTCGGTTGGTGAGGCGGCGGGGTAGCCGGAGGAAATGAGCGCGGTGGAGGATACCCGGAGAGGGGCCCCGCATGCGCAGGATAGTAGAGCTGAGAGGAACCCCCCACAGGATGCACCTCGGGTGCGCCGTACATCCCCCGGGGGAAGTACGGGTGCCCATAAAACGGAGATCCCGCCCCAGACGGCGTCGTATTCAGCTGATTATAGTACCAATAATCGGGCGCATACGCTGTATACCTGCAAACATACACGTATTAATAAAATTTGGATTTTATTACCGTCATCCGAATGGGACGTGACGTGGCTGCACGTTGGCTTATGTTGGTAATGATTTTTATTTAAAATAATAACAACAAAAAACTCACACTAAGCTTAAACATTGCGCGTGACGCACGCATCAGGATAAGTTCGACGCGTTTAATCTCCTCATATTTTTAATATGGTGTTTCCTATTCAACGAGAACCACGCCAAAACCACACAGTATCCTCTGTTTATCTTCCGCAGCATCATTATCAGAGGAAAACAGGGAGTGAAAACGGGGTTTTATATGGTAAAAATTCACAGAACTGACCCGTAAGGTGGATAAATAAACGGCGGCGGCGGAGGAGTAGGCAAGTGCGGCGGGACTCTGGGAGACGCCGACGAAGCAGCCGCCGGCGTAGTCCGCTGGAAGGGACTCTTCCCGCCGGAGTTCCTCCCTGAAAAAAGGCATCACACGGCTTACGAGCCAGGAAGAAGGATAAAAGGGCGGAGGAGACGGACGACCTCGCGGCGGCGAATGGCGTGGCCGTCCCAACGAAGCGATGTTGCAGTTGGCTCGCCGGCCGTCGATCACGGGGTTCGGATCGGCGCACGCCCTCTGTGCAGACTCCGGATCCCGGAACGTCACCTGCGCCGTTCAATCACAGAAAGGAGATCGATCGGTATAGTTTGATTTACAGAGATGAATCCAGAGGGATATGGTGTGGGCTTACGAATCCGTATCCTTTCGATTTCCCGGTGTGCTTATCGCTGATGATGACGGATTCGAGGATGTCTCCGAACTGCTCGAAGTATCTGCGCATTTCTTCCATCTCCGTCTCCCAGGCCAGGCCCCCGACGAAGACCTTGGTGAAGGTCGTGTCCCCGAACTGCGATCGATACGTCATCACCTCTGAATATCAGACTCTATTCATTTGTTTCTGACCGCCTCTTCTCATCCAGACCGCTAATTAACAAGTTAAGGACGCGTTCTTCTCCTGCTCCCCGGCCTCTTGCTCTTCTGCAGTTTTTGCCGGTCGGACGAACTCCATCACTTGGGCGGCGATGGCTTTGGGGATGATGATACAGTCGGTGATCTTGAGGAGGGGGAGGAGGGGGAGGAGGGGCAGGGTTTGTTGAATTTAGAGTGGGAAAGCAATAATGGGAAAACGGTGACGGCGAAGGCGGGGAGGGATCCGACAAGGTGAAATGATCATTTGCTGTCACTGCCGAGACGGGGCTGGGTGGGGGGGAGATCCGTTCGGGTTTCTCATATATAATAAAAATGACAGCTCGGTGACGGATTCACCGCACGCGGTCGTTGTGGCCTCGACAGCTGTCGTCTCTCGCTTAATCGACTGCACGTGGCAGTTGTAATCCACTTCCGGTTTTTTGTTTGAAGACCGCACGCGAAAACGACGTCATTTTGATAAATTAAGGGGTCGATGTGAAACTCCCTCCCGTCCCGCCCAATCCCCCTGGGCGACACGGAATCGCAGAAACCCTGGTCCACTCGACGTGGTTCGTCCTCGCCGTCGCCGTCGCCGGCGTCTCCCCTCCGTCGGCAGTCGAATCGAATATGTGATGTGATCGGAATCTGTGGATGCCTACACTGGTTCGTGGCTCGCTTGCCGTGGTATATGGAGGAGATAACAGATGAGGAACGCCGGAAATCAAAATGAGGCGACCGGCTGGTTGTTTTCTGATCGAGGAAGGAGATTGTTCTGTAAGTGCTGTGAGCTGACACCGCTCATCTTCTTCTTTCCAAACACTACAGCTGGATTCGGTTGCCGCGTTTTCTTTTTTCTTTTATCTGTTTTCCTTTTGCCTCCGATCTAACATTCATTGATGATGATCGTCGTCGTCATCATCAATACTGCGAAATCTTACATAATGTGTGATATTGGGCTTCAAACTAACCATCGGAGTAGTTTAATTTCGTCGTCTTCAGTTGGTGGGGACTGGTTTGAATGATGTTCGTCAAACTTCGATAAAGCCTCGGCGGGCCACAACAGCGCTGGAAAGGGGTAGAAATGCCGGGGGCCGCACCAGAAGCGTATGGTGATGACCATCATAAAAGAAAAAGAAATATCGGAAGGGAAGCAGCTTTCCCTTTTATATCTTTTTTGCCAATTTATCGCTACACACACCACACCCTGCACGTGTTCCTTCAGAACGCGTATAGACTTTGTCGGGACGACTGATGTAGGAATCAGGAGTCTTGGTGCGTTGGTAGTGGGTGGTGATTGTCTTGTCAATGTCTCTTTTGATAATATGGATTTGGGATATCATATACTTAGGGCTGGTGTGGTTTACCCTTTCCTCAATGGCATGGTTTATACTAACCAAAGAGGGTTACCAAAGAGGGTAACGAGTTTTATTTTGCACGGTTTATTCTTCCTTATGTTGTTTGTTGAAATTCGTTTTCAAAATTAAATTGGTGTTTTTTCATTCTGCCATGCAAAATTCGTGTTAGTTGTTTTATTATTGTGCAAATATCTGTGTGCAGGCTTGTTTGGTTTTCTTCCGTGTGGGCTTCCAACTGTTGGTTTGGGGTTGCTTATTCTAGCTTTGTTTGCCGGGGCTCGCAGTAGCCTTTCATGGTGGTTTGTGATCTGTGTGCCTTTCACATGGTTGCTTTTAGCCGTTGGTCCACTCAATCTAGCAACTATCCTTTGCGGAATCCGTGTTTTTTTGCGCTCTGAATTCACAGGTGATCCGCATCCTCCACCGCTCTGCCACTCTACTGCTGCCACACGTCCATGGTCATTCGGGGTTTGTTATGTCTTCATGCTTTGCAATTCTTCCGAGCTCCCTCAACTGAATGCATGTATTCCTCACCTACCGCCCTTGACTCACCTGTCGTCTCACCGTTTGCTTAGCTGCCTCACCTTTATTGTCGCCTCATCGCTTCATTTACTCAACATTAATCTTAAGAGGCACTCAATCTGCTCATTCGAGCCCGCTGTTCCTCCGGCTTTTGGTAGACATCCGTTCCAAAGAGAAATCCTATCGACCTTCGGCGCTTTCCTTGACGGTCTCGCAGCCCTCCCCCTGTTCCGATCATCTTCTCCGGTGGAGAGTTCGCATTTTGCAAACTCTTTGTGGACCACAACGTCCTTGAAGACGTTCAATAATGTCAGTGCTGCTTCCTCTTCTACAAGTGGTTCAGGTTCTTGGTGTAATTTGAACTTTACGAGCTTGTTTAGTTTCTTGTTCCTCCGGGTTGTATTCTTCTTTGTTCTCAATCTGTGTTTGGGGTGGTGTGTGTGAGTCCACCCTACTTAGAGTTTAATGCCACCATCCTCAACTCAGGTTCATTGTGAGTCCTAAAGTGGAAAGGATCTCAGGCACAAATAGTTTGCTTGGTTCATACGTGTTTCTATGTTTACTGTTTCCTCTATTGCATGTCTATGTTCTTTATTTGCATAATATAAATGTTTGTGGTGATATTCTTGCCGTGGAGTAGGACTAAACTGGTTCAAACAATGTAAATACTCCTGTCTATTTACCTTTCCTTTCTTTATTGTTCTTGTTTATTCTTTCTTCGTTCTCCTTTTGTTTTTGCATTCTTTATTCTTTTCATTTCGCATCATTAAAACCGAATCCCATCTTTGTTTTTGTGAGAGTTGGACTACCTTCATCAAATTCGTTTGGTACGAGAGCTTATAATCGGTTTTAGTGATGTCCTTTGTTATGTTCGAAGTTGAGAAGTTTGACGGTGAGAACAATTTTAATATTTGGAGAGTTAAGGTGTGTGTGTTGCTTGTCACAATGGAATTGCAGTCACACGGTCCAAAGAAACCTATTGTCATTGTCTCTCTTAAAAGATAGTCTTCCACCAATTATGTTGATAATGACACAAATGTTCTTGAAAAAGCCCATTGTATGCTCCTGTTGACCTTAAGAGAGAAAGTCTTGTATGAGGTTGATCATGAAACCACAACTAAGGCCATATGACTTAAACGTGAACATCTCTATGTCTTAGTCCCTTTTTGGTTGCTTGAATAAGAAAACGAGGATTTATATGACTCCTGGGTGTTTTGTGCGTGTTCATCTTGATGAATTTAACATAGTTGTGCTTGACTTAACTAACATAGATGTACGCTTTAGCGACGAGGACCAGACCATTATCTTGTTGACCTCTCTTGATGTTTTGTTTAGTTCTTTAAAAGATTTTATGATGTATGGTAGAGTATCACGCTAGAAGAGGTCAAATCCACGATTTTATCTTTTTTTTGACAAACGAAGGATGATATATTAATCACGAGGATCAAAGGAAAAAAGAGCGAACATCCCTGAAGGAAAACAATTGAACAAGAGGTGGTTCTCTTCAGACATACTACGAGTTGCCAAATGATGGACTGCTTCATTTCCTTCTCTTTTGACGAAGGAGAAAGAACAAACCACGAAGTTGCGACTAAGAGACCGAATCTTCCTAATGATGAAGCCAAAAGATTGGAGATCGTAGTCATTTGTGCTGATGGCATTGAGTGAGACAATTAGATTCAAACGCATGGTTTTAAGGAGTTTAATGGAGTGAAAACTGGACCTTAATTGATGAATGTTAATGGTCCGATTAAAAACAACAGTAGTGAATGATAGGATAAGAACCAGTTTAAGAGCTTCTTGTATTTTGAGCGTTGTAAAACTAACCATATTAAAAGATATTGTCTCAACTTTAAAACTAAAGATATTGTTGTTGAAGTTGGCGTGTTAGAACCAAATTCAGTGTACTTTATGATTACTTGTATTTATAGTTATTGAAGATCCTTTGTGGTGTTTTGCAAACAATGTTTTGTATTTGTTGACAATTATTTTTTGTTGAATGTTTTTGTAAAACAGGAAAAGAAGAGTTATTGGAAGTTAACAAACTTTTGCTGTGAAGTTGGTGGAGATGTAATGGGCATGGTATGCCTCTGGGCCTTCGGGCCGTGTTGGGCCTTGTGCGTTGGGCCTACGGGTCATTTAATGGGCATAGTATGCTTTTGGGTCTTTGGGTCATGTAATTGGCATTCGAGTCGTGTTGGACCTTGTGCCTTGGTCCTATGGGTCATGTAAGGTTCCCCTTCAACCCTTAAAAGAGGGATTATCTGTAATAAAATAAGAAGTTCTTTGGGCCATTCGGGTAAGTTGCTGGAGATGTAGAAAGTCAGAAAGTTCTGTAGATGTAGACAGTTATAAAGCTCTGCAGATGGTGAAAGTCAGAAAGTTCTACAAGTGTAGAAAGCCAAAAAGTTATGCAGATAAAAAAAGTTAGGAAGTTTAGAAGTTAAGAAAGTTGATGAGATGAAGAAAGTTAGAAAGCCCAGAAGTTAACAAAGTTGTTGAGATGAAGAAAGTTAGAAAGTATAGAAGTTAAGGAAGTTGTTGAGATGAAGAAAGTTAGAAAGCATGAAAGTTAAAAAAGTCGTTGAGACGAAGAAAGTTAGAAAGTCTAGAAGTTAAGGAAGTTACTGAGATAGAGAAAATTAGAAAGTCTGGAAGTTAAGAAAGTTGTTGAGAAGAAGAAAATTAGAAAGTATGGATGTTAAAAAAGCTGTCGTGACGAAGAAAGTTAGAAATTTTGGAAGTTAGAAAGTTTACTTTGTTAAGAAATTTTCTTACTAAGTCACACAATGCTATGTTCTTCTTTCAAGTTCCTAAAACCATCATAAAGAAGTCATGATAGGAGCTAAAGATAGTAGAAGAAAATAGAAGTGCAGATTTCTGGAGTTTCCATAGTTCAGGTTTTCGAACGAAATTTTTGTTAGAATATTTGTACTTCATCATCAAATGAACAGTGAATTGGACAAACTTTTGCAAATCAGGCGGTCTTTTGCTAATTGGACGAACTTTTGCTAATCAAACAGATTTTTGCTAATCAGATGGACTTCTGTAATCTGACGAACTTTTGCTAGTCGGATGAACTTTTGTAACTGGATGAACTTTTGTAATCGGATGAAATTTTGTCCAGCAGATGAACATGACGATCGGACGAACAATACGATCAGACGAACAATATGACTATACGGAGAATGTTTTTCGGAGTTACAAAGTTACAGTTTTCCAGATGTACATAGTTTCGTTTTTTCTGAATGTACAAAGTTGTACTTTTCTTTTCGTACAAAGTTGAAGTTACAAGTTGTACAAAGTTGAAGTTTCAAGTTGTACAAATTCGAAGTTACAAAGTTGAAGTTGCAAGTTGTACAAAATTGAAGTTACTAAGATTGAATAGTTTCTTAAACATCGAGTTAGGAAATTCGAAGAAAGTTGGAAACACTGGAGAATTCAAGAAGATTCGTGAGTGTTCTAGAAGAATTGAGAGGCGTCCCAGCGAGATTCTATTGAGCGTGAAATTCATATTTAAGAATTTCAGTGAGCGGGAAAATGAAATTGGTGTCCCGCCATTACTATTCCTGGGAATACCTATAAATAAGAGTGCAAAAGTACAATATACTTGACACTGTTCACGCGTGTGAAAAGTTGAAGTGTTGTAGAGTTTGTGTTAGAGAGAGTTTCCAATCGAAGTTGAGTTTTGTGTTGAAGAAGAGTTCCAAACAAAATGTTTTGATTAAAAGAATCAGACAGGTTAGTTTAGATTATCAGACAAAGTGGAATAGATAGAGTTTCCGTGCAGAAAGTTTGTGAGGCGTTGAGTTTTGTTAAATCAGACAGAACAAAAGTTCATATCAGGTGTAGTTTTAGAAAAGGTGCATCATATGAAGATTACCAGACGCAAGCACACCATGCAGACACTTACCGGACAGAGAAATCAAATAAATGAATCAAACCGACTTTCCAGACCAAATTTCCTAGAGCAGAATTCACAAAGTTACATTTTTGTTGTGGGTCAAGTTTTGTAAGAAAAATTTGCAAACTGAAGGGAGTCAGTCTCATCATACCTATTGGGTGATAGAAAGAGACCAACAAGAGTTGGCTCAAAGTTGTATTCACTTCTTTCTAATAATAAATTTCCATGGACCCACGAGAGTGTCCATGACAAGGATGTAGGTTCTCACACTGAGACTGAACCTTATAAATCTTGTGTGCCTTGTTTACTTTCCTACATTTTCATGCTTTTGAGTTTCTTATAAAAATTGATAAGGAAGATAACTCTAAAAAGTTGTAGTGGTTAAATTTAATAAAGTTGGAAATTTGTAAAAAGAGAACCACTGATTCAACCCCCCTTCTCAATGGTTCAACGATCCTTAAGAACTTCAATTGGTATTCAAGGAAAGGTTCCCCTGTTAAATCCTTATCATGAGAAATCACAATTATGTCAACAACAGAGGTATTCCTACCTTCGATGAATTTTTTCTTATCATGGTTGGAAAAACAGAATGTTTCCTTATCTTATGCCACTTGTCCTAGAAGTTGTTGATGCTGCTACAATTGAGTTTCCACTCATTGAGAAAGATGCTCCTATGACTTTTGCTGACAAGAGAAACATTGAAGTTTATGGAAAAGCTAGAAATGTTATTCTTATGTCTCTATCATAAAACGTTTTCATGAAAGTGTTGAGTCTCAAAACAGCCAAGGAAATTTGGGATAAGCTTGAAAGTATCTTTGAAGGAAACACCGAAGTGAAGAAGGTGAAGTTACAAATCCGACGAAACAAGTTTGGAGATATCAGAATGAGAGATGAAGAAACTGTTGATGAGTATTTCACCTGGGTTAATGAAGTTCTATGCAACATTAGAGGTTTTGGAGATGTCTTGGAAGATTCTATAGTTGTAAAGAAACTTATGAGAAACTTCCATGACAGGTTTGATTCTAAAATCTCAGCTTTAGTAGATAATGATGATTTATCTCTTGTTGAACTCATAACTTCCTTGGTTCCTATGAAATGAGAAAAACTACAGTATTCAAAAAGAAGATCAAGGATGAAATGACTTTTGAAGTTAGGAGAAAGTTGAAAATCCATGATTATGAGAATGCTAACCTTAACGATTCAAAAGATAAAGAAGACGATGAAATGAATGAAAAGATCATGTCTCTTTTCTCCACGAACTATAGGAGAGGCAGATGAATGTCTAGAGGGAAACTTCCACTCAAATGTTTCGAGTGTGGAGGTATTGAGAAATTTTCAATGAATTGATCCAAGAAGAAAGTTGGTGAATTTGAAGAAAAACCTTAGTGGAAGAAGAATGACAAAACTTCTAAGGTTGATAAGAAGTACACTAGTGGTAAGAAAAAAATCACTCGAAACAAAAAAAGCATGTTGAGTAAGAAAGTTGAATCTGACTCAAATGATAATAATTTTTTAGAAGATGAAAGTTTATAAAAGTTCAGAACCTTGCAAATGTTGAGAAAAAAGATGATTCATCAACCAGTGAAAAGGGAGGAGAATAATCTTGCAGAGAATACCAACACAAATATGAAATTGTAGCTTGTCTTGAGAAAAACATAAAGCTCAAGAAAGAAATTAGAATGATGAAGAAAGAAAGTGGAAAGGATCGTAAAGAAAGAAGAGATGTTTTTAAATAGGAATATAAGTATATTCAGGAGGTTGTAAACCTTAAACTGAGAGTTTCTGAACAGGGAAATATGGTGGAAAATCTCAGCAAGAAACTCGCAGCTAAGGAAGACGAAGTTTATAAAACTTAGTCGAAACTTCTTGAGGTTGAAACTTACTTAAGAAAACTGAATGAAAATTTCAACAAAGCTTTAGAGGTAAAAGATGAATCATCTCAAGCTGTTGAAAAAACTGACTCCAAGAATTAGGTGTAATCTCCACCCACCAAATGTAAAAGTTCATCTGATTTTACTAATAGTGCAGGTGTTAAGAAAAATGTTGTGAAATCTTGGATTGAAAAAGGATGTGAAAAATCTATCACATCAATAAAAGTTGAACCCCCCAGAAGAAAGCCGCCACATGCCCAGAAGAAACTAAAGCTGAAAAATGTTATAAATCTCGACAATCTTATTACAGGGGAAGATCACATCTCTATAGAAAACTAAGGTTTGATGGTTTTTACTGGTGTTGTGGAATTTATGGGCAAATAGATTACAATTGTTGGCATAACATGTCACTTTCTGGAAATAGGCATAAATAAAGTGGGAGAAACAGTGGAAGAAGAATGAGTAACTTTCTTAAGACACAGGAAGTTAGAAAAGTGAAATATCAAGATGTAAGAAAATCTCCAACGAAAAATCAATTTGATTATCCGAAGGAAGTTTGTGGAAGATGTGATCAATTAGGTCACTTTGTTGAAGAATGTATGACTACTCTTTCAGGGCAAAGTTCCTATGCTAGAAAAGAAAAAGAGATCTGAAAGAAGAAAGTGGAATAAATAACCTTTTATGGTTGAGACAACTCTAAAAGCAACTAAAAGGAACAAACCATGGATTCTTAATAGTGATTGTTCCTCACATATGATAGGTGGTTTGAAAACATTGAAAGATGTTGAAAATCGTGAAGGAGGAACAATTACTTTTGGAAATGATGGTTTCTTAAAAATCAGATGAATAGAAACTGCTAAGATTGAAGGTGAGAAACTAAAATGTAAAGAAGTTTTATTTGTTAATGGGCTCAAACACAACTTATTTAGTGTGCACCAACTTTATGATGATGGAAAAAGTGATATTCAGGAAAGATTCATGTATCATCAGAAGTATGGAAGATGATAAAATTGTTACCAAGGGAGAAATAACCAGCAAAAATCTCTTTCAAATTGGAGAACCTTGTAACTCATGCTATTTGAGTGTCGAAGATGAAAAAAAATTGTAGCATCACAGATTTGATCATTTTGGCCAGAAAAGTATGAACAAACTTTCCAAAGTAGATGCTGTAAGAAACTTTTCAATGTTGAAAAGGAAAGAAGATGATGTTTGTATAACATGTCAGAAAGGAAAGATGAGTAATAAAATTCATAATAAAATTGAGATTCAATCTATTAGATCTCTTGAGCGTATTTACTCAGATCTCTATGGATCAATGTGACATCAATAACAAAAAGAGATTTGTACTTTATCACTTTTATTAATGATTTCTCTCAGATGACTAACATCATGTTTATAAAGCACAAATCAGAGGGTGTAGAAAGTTCAGATTCTTGAAAAGGGATGTTGAGAAAGAAATGAGTGTTTATATAAAGAAGTTGAGAACTGATAATGGAAAAGATTTCACATGCAATGCTTTTGAATCTTATCTACAAAATAATAGAATCAAACATCAATATAGTGCTCATACACCCCACAACAAAATGAAGTAGCAAAATGAAAAAATAGAAATTTGGTGGAAATTGGAAGAAGCGTGTTAGCAGAATACAAAATTTTAAAGTTCAGCTAGAGAGAAGCTATTAACACTGCTATACATGTACAAAATCGATGTTTGTTAAGGTCGGAATCCAAAATGGCTCTTTATAAAATGTGCTATAACAAAAAACCTTCAGTGAAATATTTCAAGGTTTTTGGAAGTCTGTTTACTAAATATCAAAAATCTGGATCTTGGAAAATTTGATGAAAAATTCAAGGAAGGAATTTTCATGGGATATTCAACCAATAGAAAAAGTTACAAATGTTGGAACAAACGTTTACAAAAGTTGGTGGATTCCTATGATGTAAAAGTGGTTGAAAATCCAACTTATGCAACAATGGTTGTTGAAAATGTTGAGGAAGAAAAACCAAAAACTTCCAATGAAAGTGATGATAAAAGTGATCCAAAATACATACATGAAGATTCATAGGAATCATGTAGTGAAGAAAGTGAAGCTGAAAGAAATAGGTGGAACGTGATAACATTATTAGAAATCAGAAAGCTCCAGTTCAGACTAGAAGAAAGTTGAGATTAGAAAATCAAACATCACTTATCTCACAGGTTAAACCAGAATTAGTTTCAGAAGATTTTAAAAACAAATAATGGGTAAAAGAAATGAATGAAGAGTTAGATCAAATTGAGGAAAATGAAATGTGGGAACTTGTTCCAAGTCTAACAGGAAAAAAAATTATTGAAACAAAATGAGTGTACATAAATAAGTTGAATGAACATGGAAAATTTTTGAGAAACAAAGATTATCTTATTTGTAAAGTCTATTCACAGTAGGAAGGTGTGAATTTTGAAGAAACCTTTTCCCCCGTTGCAAGATTAGAAACTATTAGAATGTTCTTAGTTTTGGCTACACATCGTTGTTATAAAGTTTATCAGATGGATATAAAGTCAGCTTTCTTAAATGGAGCGATTGAGGAAGAAGTTTACATTGAGCAACTTTGGGGATTCTTACTTGACAAAGACGAAACCAAGGTTTGTAAGCTAAATAAATCCTTATATGGTTTGAAGAAAGAACCATGAGCATGGTATTCCAAACTTGATAATTTCCTGAAGAAGTTTAACTTTTCAAACAGAAAAGTTGATAACAACTTATATGCGAAAGAAGTGAGCATTGGTATTCTCATTGTCATTGTTTATATTGATGATATAATTTTAATAGGAGACATGTAAAAACCCCGTGAAGAATTTACTAAGTAAATGAAGTTGAACTTTGAAATGTCAATGCTTGGAGAATTGAACTTTTTTCTGGGTTTACAAGTGCAACAAAAAGAAAGATACATTTTTTCTATCACAATAAAAGTATGCCAGAGAGTTGTTTCAAAAGTTTGGCATGACAGATTCTAAGGAAGTTTCTACTCCTATTTTAGTTGGCATGAAGATGAGTAAAGATAAAGTTGAGAAAATTTTGAATCAAAAAGATTTTAGAAAGTTGATAGGAAGCTTGCTACATCTTACAACCTCAAGGCCCGACATCATATATGTTGTTACTTCATGTGCCAGATATCAAAGTGATATGAAGGAATCTCACATGTTGGTAGCAAAAAGAATTCCGAGACATGTCAAAGGAACATCTTCCTATGGGATGTTGTATAAACGGAGTTGTGATATGAACTTTCTTGGTTATACAGATGTTGTTTGGGTTGGAGATTGCAACGATAGGAAATCAATTTTAGGAGGAACATTTTTCTTGGGAGAATGTTGTGTGAGATAACATACTAAGAAACATGGTTTAGTGACTTTGAACACTACAGAAGCAGAATATGTTGTTGCCACCAATGCTTGTACACAAATAATTTGGATGAAAGTATAGTTGGAAGATATGAAAGTGAAAATTTCTACACCATTGAATATTCTTTGTGATAATCAAAGTGCTATTGATCTTTCCAAAAATCTTGTACAACATTCAAGATCGAAGCACATTGATATTAAGCATCATTTCATTAAGTTTAAAGTTGTTGGTGGAGATGTGATGCTGGAGTATATTTCTACAAATATCAAATTGTTGATGTTTTCACAAAAAATATGCCAAGGGAGAGATTTGAAGAATTGAGACTGCAACTTAATGTTCATCCTCCACCAAAGGCTTCCTAAAATTCATAAGGAAGGCCCCCACCACATTTTGGATTATGTTGACAAAAATGGAGAGAAAGTAACAACTTTGTAAGAAGTTTTTACAATTATTTCTATAATGAATATGAATCCGTGATTATCATAAAATGGGGGAGAGAATAAAAAGGGGAAAGTGAAAAATTTGAGATATAAAAAATAGAGAAGATCAAAGTGAGAGGGAGTTTATCTTAACATGACCACAAATTTTCTTATTATCACGAGATGAAATTCCTTTAAAAACATTACTTTATCCGGTAGTGTGGTGTCCGAACACTCTCTTTTGAGAAAAACTGTGTTTTGGTAAAAGTTGAAAAAATCTTAGTTGTGAAAAAGAATGAGTGATGAAAAATGAAGAGTGTTAACATTTGTTAACGAATGTTGTAAAAAAATCCAGAGGAAGGGGGATTACAGATCCTTTATGATGTTTTTCTAACAATTTTTTGTATTTTTTGACAAATAACTTTTGTTAAAGAGCGTTTTTGTAAAATTGGAAAAGAAGAGTTGATGGAAGTTAACAATTTTTTTTATGAAGTTGATGGAGATTTAGAAAGTCATAAAGTTATACAAATGTAGAAAGTCAGAAAGTTCTATAGATGCATAAATTCATAAAGTCATATAGGTGCATAAATTCAGAAAGTTCTGTTGATGAAGAAAGTTAGAAAGTTAGAAAGTTAAGAAATTTTCTAAGATGAAGAATATTAGAAATTATGGAAATTAATAAAGATGCTGAGATGAAGAAAGTTAGAAAGTCTGGAAGTTAAGAAAGTTGTTGAGATGAAGAATGTTAGAAAGTCTGGAAGTTAAAAATGTTGTTGAGATAAAGAAAGTTAAAAAGTATGAAAGTTAAGAAAGTTGATGAGATGAGGAAAGTTAGAAAGTCTGGAAGTTAATAAGGTAGCTGAGATGAGGAAAGTACAAAGTTTGGAAGTTAAGAAAGTTGTTGAGATGAAGAAAGTTAGAAGGTATGGAATTTAAGAAAGTTGATGAGATAAAGAAAGTTATAATGTCTGGAAGTTAAGAAAGTTGTTGAGATGAAGAAACTTAGAAAGTTAGGAAGTGAGAAAGTTTACTTTTTTAAGAAACTTTCTTGATAAGTTAGGTAATGATATTCTATTCTTTCAAGTTCCTAAAACATCATGAAGAATTCATGATACGAGCTGATGATAATAGAAGAAAAGAGAAGTGAAAATTTTTGGGCTTTCTGAAGTTTAAGTTTCTGGATGAAATGTTTGTTAGAAAGTTTTTACTTCATCATCAAATGAACAATGAATCAAATGATCTTTTTCTAATCGAACAGACTTTTGCTAATCAGACAGGTTTTTTCTAATCGAACAGACTTTTTCTAATAGGATGAACTTTTGCAATCAGATGAACTTTTTCTAACCAGACAGACTTTTGTAATTGGATAAACCTTTGTAATTAGATGAACTTTTTTCCAGCAAATGAACACGATGAATTGAACAGATAGTACAATCAAGTGGAGAATGTTTTTTGGAGTTACAAAGTTGTAGTTTTCTAGATGTACAAATTTTTATTTTTTATGAATATACAAAGTTGTAATTTTCTATTCATACAAAGTTGAAGTTGCAAGTTGTACAAAGTTGAATTTACAAAGTTGAAGTTTCAAGTTTTATAAAGTTGAAGTTACAAAGTTGTATTTGCAAGTTGTACAAAGTTGAAGTTGCAAGTTGTACAAAATTGAAGTTACAAAGAATGAATAGTTTCTTAAATATTGAGTTTGAGGAAATTCAAAGAAAGTTGGAAAGACCAGAGAATTCAAGAAGATTAAAAAATGTTCTAGAATAATTGAGAAGCCTCCTAGTGAAATTCAATTGAGCAAGAAATTCATATTTATGAATTTTAGTGAGTGGGAAAAAGAAATTGGTTTCTCACCTTTACTATTCTAGGAGCACCTATAAATAGGAGTGTAAAAGTACAATGTACTTGATGCTGTTCACGAGTGTGAAAAGTTGAAGTGCTAACAAGTTTCTTTCTGAGTGAGTTTACAATCGAAGTTGAGTTTCATGTTGAAGAAGATTTCCAGATAGAATCTTTTGATTAGAAGAACCAGATAGAGGTTAGTTCAAATTACCAGATAGAGTGAAAAAGATAGAGTTTCCATGAAAAAAGTTTACGAGGCATTGAGTTTTATTAAATTAGACATAACATAAGTTTTTATCAGGAATAGTTTTAGAAAATGTGTATCGGGAAGAGATTACCAGAAATAGGTACACTGGATGAACACTTACTAAACAACGAAATCAGACAGAGGAATGGGACGAACATTCCAGACCAACTTTCCTAGAGATGAATTCACAAAGTTATATTTTTGTTGTGAATCAAGTTTTGTAACAAAAAATTATAAACTGGTGGGAGTCAGTATAATCATACCTTTTGAGAGATAGAAGGAGACCGTCAAGAGTTGGATCAAAGTAGTATCCACTTCTTTCTAATAGTAAATTTCCATGGATCCATGGGATTGACCACGATAAGGATGTAGGTTCTCACACTGATGCTGAAACTTGTAAATCTTGTGTGCCTTGTTTACTTTCCTATATTTTCATGCTTGTGAGTTTCTTATAAGAATTGATAAGGAAGATAACTCTAACAAGTTTCAGGTGTTAAATTTCATAAATTTGGAAATTTGTAAAAAGACAACCACTGATTCAACCCCCATTCTCAGTGGTTCAACGATCCTTAGGAGCTTCAATTTTGAATATTAATAAAATACTTATCACATCATGATTGTTCTTCTGTGTAACATAATATATGATAATTCTCTAAGAGTAGCTGTCACATTGAAATTTTATAGCAGTTTCCTGCTATGATGAGAACCCAAAAGTGCCATGATAATGTTATTAATTATATTTTCTATGGTCAGATGAAATCATTTGAGGGACATAGATGATACATGCTATCAGGGGTGATGACTCATAGGACTTTGTGAAACCTTCTAATGGTGTATTCCCTTGGTAATTTTCTATGTAAGAGATTATGAGAATGAGACCTATCAATAGGAAATCCACATTTATATGTGTCATTGGATGTTCCTTTCTGAAGATGTGTGTATTGATATTTATATTTTAAGATTATTATTAATGGATATTATGAGTCACATACTTTGATTTATTGATGAAAACCGTGACGACATATGTTCACAGTGAAGTAAGATATGCTGAGTGCGTCATGAGTAATAGTTCATCAAAGAATAATGTGAAAAAAGATTTTCCATTATGTTCTTTAACAGAAGTTGATATCTCAATCCCTTTGATAAGAATGATACAACCTAAATACATCCATGGCTATGGTGTTTTGTAGACAAGTTCAGTTTTTGGAAATTTAACGATAGAGACATTGAGCACATAGATTGATGACACCATCATGCAACCATCTTGATTAGAGATATCGTGATAAAAGGATTATATTACACAGTAGTGTCTGTATGAGGTTTTATGTCATTGTGAAATTAATTTCTTTCTCTACGGGTTTCTTAGAATGTTGCTATATGCTAACCTTAGAATTTGAGTTGTTTCGCCTAATTTCACTGAGAAAGAGGCCTAGAGGGTCACATACTAAGTGTATCCAGAACCTCAATTGAATAATAATAATATTTATTATTTAACAAGTTGAATAAATATTATTCCCGCATGTGGTTTAATAATCATTCATATTTTTTTGATCACATATAATCACAAGTTATTTGAGAGAATATTTTGTGAGCATAATATTTAATAAATATTTATTTAATATTCAGTGAATATAATATTTATTTAATTATTGAAAAATAATACAGTGATATTTATTTATTAAATAAATTCATTTTTCAATGTTTAATAAATATTGTGGGGAATGACTGATCGAGTTTAATGGTCAAGTGAGAAATAATATATTTTGAATATTATTTGAATAAATTATATTTAATTAATTCACGAGTTTAGCACTTGACAAGAAATAATAATAATAATACTATTATTATAGATATAGGGTTCCATAGAGATTAAGGAAATAATAAGATTTCATGTGCAATTATTATTTTCTAGCCTTAACATTATATAAACCCAATTATATTATTTCTTAAGGGTTTCCATTTTGTTTTTGTTGTGCACAACGACATCCGGAGTGAATTCTCTTGAAGCCATATAGAGCACCCTCTTCAAGAATGTTCTCAAGAACAGAGAGAAAAACACCACCACCACTCTCAATTCTAGAGAGATCCAAGAGAATCCTTTCTTGAATAGATTCTCGGGGTGATCAAAGACGAACAATATAAGCGTTAGGATCTACCACATTAGCACTTAAAAATTACTATGACGACGTGCATAGGTTCGTGGAGCACATGTGGATCACCGCTGGAGGGAATCTACACTCAATACCTAAAACGCAACAACTATACGATGTAGAGACATTTTCAGATTCATCAATGAAGAAATAATTCATCATAAAACAATTCTTTAATTGTTTAAATTAATTATAAATAATATGTGATAATCCTGCATTTTCATTACAGGATAAACAACAGATAACATCAATTATTTCTAGTTCTAAAGGTGGTTTTAACTACCTATATAGTGTTTCATGTTTGTTCTAGACAATCTTCATGAAATGGTTTATCATTATAAATTTAACGGTGTTTTTTATCCACAATTTTGATTTTTACCGATCAAATTTATATTTAGTGGTTGTTTTGGATTAATTAGTGGTAGTTTTTTCACTCAAAAAATTTGCGGTCGTTTCTCTAGTTAGAGATGGTCATTCTTATCATAAAATATTTAGTGATAGTTTTTCTGAATAGAAAATATTTAGCGTTGGTTTGAACTGCTGCTATATATGGTAACTTATCAAAATTTGAGGCTGTTTAAACCGCCTCTAAATGATACGTGACATTTAAAACTGTTTCTCTATATGTAGATTCACTAATAGGATAAATCCTTGCTTCCTCCTCTATGAAAAAATAGTACACAAAAAATATATACAAAAAATAGACAAAATGTCATAATTTACAAAATGCCATTACATATAATACAACACCATTACATTACATATCATTCAAAATTAAATCATGTCATAGTTTAAAAAATTTCAATACAAATATTAGTCTCAAGTCATCTATTTAGATACATGTCCATCACCTTCAATTAGTCAGTCATGCTACTGCCCATCACCCCTTTCCCCACTTCTTTCCTCTGGTACCTGCATGTAAAGCAGTTAACCACACATCAATAATGAGAATATTTAATGAATAATAAATGAAGGACAATTCAAATGATATATGATTTTCTCTAAATCCTATTTTAAGTAATGTTACAATAATGAATAATCTTATTTAGATCCACATAAAGTATTTTATCAAATCTAGAAGTACTGTAAGATCATTAAGTTTCTTGGAAAATAAAAGTGAAAATTTTCATTGATAAATACACATTTAAATAAATCCATTTCTCTCAAGATAATCTAATTATACCTCAATTCTCATAACTATATCAATTTCATTCTATAAGAGGATAAAAAAAATTGGTTAGTTTAAGGTAAAAGGTCAAATGAAAATTCTTAGTTCAAGGTAAATTGTTAATTTAAAATTCATATTGATCATCTCTAAAGATTCCTAAACCGGTCTCACTAACTTATTAGAGTTAGAATCAATATCTGAAATAATTGGTTCATTCCAAATTAAAATAGAATCCCAATCATCTTAGAACCTATAGATTACTTCATATAGAGAGATAAAAAAACCTTTAATTATAATTAACCATATTTTTCATTCCACGGGAGGTCAGTTAGAAGGGTTTTTTAGGGAATATAGAGGAGTTGCGACTCTGTTGCATAGGGCATGATAGTTAATAATTACACTACTTCATGGGAGGAAGTTTGTCATGAAACATAATTATTTGTCACAATGTGTAAGGTTTTTAGAGGATTTTGGTCATGTATAAAACCATTTCATATCCATGAATGACTCATTGGCGTATTTAAGCATACATATTGGTTAAATATCCTATATATTTCATTTGGTAGTTTTTCGATCACAATGTGGAGGTTTTAGTCATGGAGAAAAGGTGTTATAAGAGATTATTTATATATCAAATAATGGCCTTTGAGGTGTGGTCATACTTGCTGCAATATGGATCCATAAGGAGTTGATTTTTAGGTTATTCCACATTGGGTGTCACTGTGCTACGGTGCCTAGGTCACGTCATGGTTTCGGTTCAATGTCCTTTGGGAATTTAAAGAGATTATATTTTATGGACAAGTGATAGTCATTGCACCATAATGTCCCTTTTTTACATCAATTTAAAGTGGTTATTTCTATTGCTAATGTGTGGAGATATCGAGACTCATGATGCAATTTCTAGTGGTTTTATGAAAATACCTTCATTGTGGTGTGACCATGATCTATCACACCTAGATGACTTAATTTATCATATTAGCATAAATTCAAAATCTCAACCAAATTATTCTATTTCCTTTACTTTCCATGATACATAGGCTACTAGTGGTGAATTCGTAGAGACCACAATGCGCTCGATGATGGTCTTTGGTCATTGGCCTCGATAGATGGAACAACTGAGATCAAATGTGAGTTTATATGATTTCATTCTTGGATTGTTATTTCATCATCATCTGGTAGAAGGATATGGTAATGATTTGGTGTTGTTTTTTGTGGACTTGAGTTGTGATCTTGATGGGGATAAATGTGTTCTAGGATGATTATAATTTCCTTCTTCGCCGCGACCTTCTCATCAACCCATTTTTACCTTAGTATTACACAACAATTGGTGAAGCTTTAGTTGATGTAAGAGATTCAAAAAAAAACTCTTTTGTTTTGTTTATAATGCGAATGAAACATAATTTTTATTACTATGGGGGAATGGTAAGTATTAACCTAATAAATATAATGAATCATACTAAAAATAAATTAATGGGAAGGGGTGATTCACAAGTGTTTACATAAATCATGATGTTGTTTGTGATTTATGTCTCTTTATCATTGTTTCTTAAAATATTGTTTTTGTTATTTATATTATGTTTTTGTTGTGATTTGATGATGAAATCACTGTTCAAAAAAGGATAATCATGTAAAGAAGGAAATGTATTGAATGAGTGAAATCTAGAATTGACATGACACTACTTAAGATAAAGATGTTGAATTAATATGATGGTATTCTAAGAAAGGGTGAGTTTTGATCTGTTGTGACAATTCAATATTGTTTGTTGTAGGTATTCCTTGTTTTCTTATTGTGATTATGTGGTCTCTAGGGTGTGATGTTGTGGTTTGAGTTGAGGCATTGATGTGATAAGTCAATAATAGTGAAAACTGATGGGATGGTGTTATATAGTTGTGGTTGACTTTGGGGTGGTTGTAACACCCTGAGTTTCAATAAAATAATTATTTTAATTATAAATGAATTATATGATAGATAAATATTATTTTAATAAAACCATGTGATTTCATTTAACCGAAATGAAATTTGTTTACTTTCCTTTATATTATTTTCGAAATGGATTTTTTGTTTTAAAATACATGAAGACATAATAAATAATACTTTTATGAAATGTAGTATCATGAAATGATATTTTATAATATATTTTTTTAATAAATAAAAATAATTTAGGGTTGGAGAGTGTTGCGGCCTGGGCTTTGGGGTCGCGCAACAGGTCTTCAGAGGAGCCGAACAAAGGCGCGATCTACCGGATGGGAGTCACGACGGGAGGCAGGGAAGTGGTCCAAGTCGAGCATGCCAAGCACTAGGGTGAATCATTGGATTAGGTGGAGTCGTGTCACGTGGGGTTGAGTTAGGGTCGTGAGCCGCTGTTTCGATCCGAACCGAGCGCCGGTGAGGAGTCTGAGTAGGTTAGGGTTTTGTTTTGTCCATATCTGAGGCTTGATGAGGATAGGGTTTCGATTTTGAATTCCTTCGACCTATCGTGAGGTAGGTGTGCATTTTTCTTTGTAGGAGTTTGTTTTTCTACTGATTAAACATTGAAATTTGTCTTTTTCTTGAATTTTTCTACCTAAATCACTAGCTGTGATATTTGTAACTATTTTGTGGATCGTTTTTATTCAATTTACAATCATGCATTTTATCTGCTGTCGTTGTTTGGTTATAATATTTTGTTACTGTCAATTGTTTGTTTCTTTCAACTTACTTTCATATATGATTATATAATTTATTTGATGTTAGTTTTATAAGGAATCTGTCAATTACAGTCTGTATCGTTGAAACCATCTTGCTCTACAATCTGTGTTTACACAATAGCGATTTTTGTCTATAAAAGACTTAATTATGTTTTTGCAATGAAGAAATAAACCAATCTATCAGTCTGTGTGTGTGCAATGATGCAGTAGCAGCAAAACTACTCCCTCGCGTGTCTTCATTTCAAGTAAGGGATTATTTTCTGCTTATCGATTTATGTTTAAGGTTATTGTTTTGTAAGGTTTTTCTTTGTTTAAAATATTTCAACATTTTGATTTTATTTTCAAAATTATTTAGTATGGATGATATTCAATTAAAATATGGATTTTCAAAAGAATAAGAGAATTTAATCTGATTTTCATATTTTATGGGTTTGTTATGCTGTTCTATTTTAAGAGAACCCTTGGTATGTGTTTCATTTTTATTGTTATGGTTTTTAAGGGTAGTTTTTAATTTTTTCAAACTATGTTTATTTGTAAGAAATATACATATATATGCATATATACATATTTATGTATATCTATCCAGCTTTGTATAATTATTTTCACATCTTATAATAAAAGAGAGATTAAATATTTATAGTATTCAAACTATAATTGCAAAAAACTATTTTTAATTATTAAATTCATGTTTTAATTCATGGTTGTGTAGCGAGTTTAATTACTTATTTGATATTCCGCATTAAATGAATATGTTATGTTTATGAAAATTATGTTTTAATAAATCTTCCACAATAAATGTTAATATCAAAGTTTGTAATTTGATATCATATTAGTTCTGCCAATGAATTTTCTCATTTATCGATACTTTGATCAATCATGTATTTATTCCACAATGATGAGTGTTCAAGGTCAATTATATATATATATATATATATATATATTGACATATTGAACAATTGTTACATGTTTTGAATGCGCAAAATGAAACATGTAAAAATATGAGGTAAAATTATTTTCAAATCCATTAGGATATACACACACACACACACACACACACGACTATTATGGGAATTAAAGTTATTTTTAGAAATTCTAATTCATGATTATGTTAATAATTAATTTCAAGATCAAGATTTTTTTATATTTAAGCATCATCATTTATTTCAAGAAATTATGCAAGTGTCATATTTAAGTTATATATACGTCTAGAAATTAAAAGTTGACAATTTCAAGTTCTATGAAATGAGAATCATTTTAAATGAATTCCATTTATGATTATCAACATATGGCCATAATTAAGATCACTCATGACATTATGCACATAATATAAGAAAGCATGTGCATTGAATTAATTTTACATTCACTGGAACAACTTTTAAATGGATATTTATGGGTTTATGAATGAAAAGTTTAAGTACATGTATGTTGAGTAATCTTCCATGTATTTATGTAAAACATATGTATCTAAGATATTTGGTGGTGGAAAGAATAAAAATTGAATTTCCATTAAGTTTTATATTTATACATAATAAGTGTATGTGTAATTAATACTTATTTGTATTTTAAAATAAAAACTCTAGTGTCAAACATATATATAAGTAAAGAATGTTTAAAATATATTCATAAAATCTAGTGCTGGATCATTGTAACTATGGAAGGACATTGGGGAGTGAACCGATCCTTCGCTAAGTGGGTAAGCCCAAAACAACCTTCAACGTTTCAAGTGGCCTAAGAATAGTGTTTTGTTTTTAGAATCTTGCATATTTTTTCAGAAAAACACTGGAATATGTTTAAAGAAATTTTGAATGTAAGTATTTTCTAAAAGTAACATAGTATTATTAAGGCATAAGTAATTTCAAATAATGTTTTAAGAATGATAATTACAAATGTATTATTAAAGGTGTTTTCAAAAGAATATTTTTAAAGGGATTTATCAAAGCTTTTAAAAACCCTTACCGGGCATAACCAATGCTCACCCCTTGTTTTGAAATCTTTTATAAAGGTTTTTTATCATCTCTAGTGGCGTTCGCTTTGATTAAGGACTTAGTGCACGTGAATTATTTTCTTTTATTTTATTTTTTATGGTTTTAAGTCATGTATCTAATTCTCTAGAACCTAGACCGGTAAAAGTTCCTGGTATGTAATGGATGTTGTGTATTTTATTTCAGCATCTTTTATAAAAAAATACACAACATTTATAAGGGCTGAGTCCGATGGCTCGGGATTTAGTCTTTATAGTTGGTATCATAACAACAATCTCGAAAAATTCGGAGATTAGATGTTATCGTCTAAGTGGTAGAGTTTATAGTTTAGTGGTCTTAGTTTTTCTTAATTCTGAAGTTGAAAATTCTGAATTCTTCTAAAGTTTGATGAATAAATTGCAAGGGTGCAATTATTTTTAAGGGGGAATAATGTAACACCCTAAGTTTCAAAAAAAGAATTATTTTAATTAATAAATTAATTATAATTTAAATAAATATTATTTTAATAAAACCATGTGATTTCATTTAATCGAAATATTTTTTTTTTATTTTGATTTATATTATTTTCAAAATGACATTTTTGTTTTAAAATACATGGCGACATAATAAATAATACTTTTATGAAATTTAGTATCATGAAATAATATTTTCTAATATATTTTTTTAATAAATAAAAATAATTTAGGGTTTGAGAGCACCGTGGCCTGGGATTTGGGGTTGCACAGTAGGTCTTCAGAGGAGCCAAGTAGAGGTGCGGTCTACTAGATGGGAGTCGCGGTGGGAGGCAGGGTAGTGGTCTGGTTCGAGCATGCCGAGCATTGGGGTGAATCTTTGGCTTTGATGGAGTCATGTCGCGTGGGGTTGAGTCAAGTCCACGAGCCGCTGTTTCGAGCCGAACCAAATGCCAGTGAGGAGTCTGAGCAGGTTAGGTTTTTTCTTTGTCTAGATCTAAGGTTTGATGAGGATATGGTTCTGATTTTAGATTCCTTCAACCTAGCACAAGGTAGGCGTGCATTTTTCTTTGTAGGAGTCTGTTTTTATACCAGTTAATCACTGACATTTGTCTGTTTCTTGATTTTTTTCTACCTAAATCACCAGCTTCAATCTTTGTAACTATTTTGTGGATCATTTTTATTCAATTGACAGTCATGTGTTTTATCTACTGTCATTGTTTGGTTATAGTATTTTTTTCTGTCAATTTTTTGTTTCTTTCAATTTTCTTTCATATATGATTATATAATTTATTTGATGTTAGTTTTATAAGGAATCTGGCAATTACTATCTGCACCATTAAAACCAGCTTTCTCTGCAAGCTGTGTTTACAGAGTAACAATTTTTGACTATAAATGACTTAATTATGTTTTTCAATGAAAGAAAGAAACCAATCTGTTAGTATGTGTGTGTGCAATGATGTTGCAGTAACAGAACTACTCCTGTGTGTGTTTGCATTTCAAGTAAGGGATTATTTTCTTATTATCGATTTATGTTTAAGGTTACTGTTTTGTAAGGTTTTTATTTTTTTAAAATCATTCAACATTATGATTTTATTTTCAAACTTATTTAGTATGGATGATATTTTGTTCAAATCTAGATTTTCAAAAGAATAAGATAATTTACTTTGGCTTTCATATTTTCTGTTGTTCTATTTTAAGGGAACCCTTAGTATGAGTTTTATTTTTATTGTTATGGTTTTATAAGGGTATGTTTTAATTTTTTCAAACTATTCTTATTTGTAATACACACACACACACACACATATATATATGTATATATACATATTTATGTATATCTATCCAGATTTGTATAATTATTTTCTGAACTTATAATGAAAGAGAGATTAAATATTTATAGTATTCAAATTATAATTGTAAATATCTCCTTTTCATTATTAATTCATGTTTTAATTCATGGTTTTTTATTGAGTTTAATTAATTGATTTTATATTCCACATTAAATGAAGATATTATGTTTATGAAAATTATGTTTTAATAAATCCACCGTAACAGATGTTAATATCAAAGTTTGTAATTTGATATCAAATTAGTTCTGCCAATGAATTTTCTCATTTATCAATGCTTTACTCAAGCATGTATTTATTCCATGATGATGAGTGTTTAAGGTCAATTATATATATATATATATATATTGATATATTAAACAATTGTTACATGTTTTGAATTCACAAAAGGAAACATGAAAAAATACGAGATAAATTAATTTTCAAATCCAAAAGGATTTATATAGATATGACTATTATGGGAATTGAAGTTATTTTTTAGAAATTCCAATTCATGATTATGTTAATAATTAATTTCAATCTCAATATTGTTTCATATTAAATCATCATCATTTATTTCAAGAAATCATGAAAGTGTCATATTTAAGTTATATATACACCTAGAAATTAAAAGTTGTCAATTTTAAGTTCTATGAAATAAAAATCATGTTAAATGCATGCCATTTATTAATATTAACATATATTCATAATCAATATCACTCATGAAATTATGCACATAATACAAGTAATCATGTGCATTGAATTAATTTTATACTAATCAGAACAACTTTCAAATGGATATTTATGGGTTTATGAATGAAAAGTTTAAGTACATGGATGTCGAGTAATCTCCCATGTATTTATGTAAAATGTATGTATCTAAGATATTTGGTGGTGGAAATACTAAAAATTTAACTTCCATTAAGGTTTATATTTATACATAATAAATGTATGTGCAATTAATACTTGTTTATATTTTAAAATAAAAAAATTCTAATAGGAAACACATATATAAGTAAAGAAATATTAAAATGTTTTCAGAAAATCTGGCACTAGATCATTGTAAATATGGAGGGAAATTAGGGAGTGAACCCATACTTTTCTAAGTGGGTAGGCCCAGGACAACCTTCAATGATTTAAGTGGTCAGAATAGTGTTTTGTTTTAAGAATCTTGCATATTGTTTCAGAAAAACATTGGAATATGTTTAAATAAATTTTGAATGTAAGTATTTTATAAAAGTTATATAGTATTTTTAAGGTGTAAGTAATTTCAAATAATGTTTTAAAAATGATAATTCCAAATGTATTGTTGAAGGTGTTTTCAATAGAATATTTTTAAAGGGATTTATCGAATCTTTTAAAACCCCTTACTAGGCATAACCAATGATCACCCCATATTTTGAAATATTTTCTATAGGTTTATTAGCTTCTATGATAGATTTCACTTCGATAAAGGAGTAACACATGTGAATTATTTTATTTTATTTTATTTTTTTACAGTTTTAAGTCATGTATCTAATTTTCCAGAACCTAGACCGGTAAAATTTCTAGTATGTAATGGATTTTGTGTATTTTATTTCAACATCTTTTATAAAAAAATACACAACATTTATAAGGGCTGAGTCTAGTAGATCAGGCTCGGGTCTTTATAGTTTGTATCAGAGCAACGGTCTAGAAAATTTTGAAGATTATATGTTTTCGTTTAAGTGGTAGAGTTTAGAGTTTACCAGTCTTAGTTTTTCTTAATTCTAAAGATGAAAATTCAGAATTCTTCTAGTGTTCGATGAATGAATTGCGAGGGAACAATTCTTTGTAGGGGGGGGGGATAATGTAACACCTCAAGTTTCAATAAAATAATTAATTTAATTAATAAATTAATTATAAGTTAAATAAATATTATTTTAATAAAACCATGTGATTTCATTTAACCAAAATGAATTTTTGTTAATTTGATTTATATTATTTTCAAAATGAATTTTTTGTTTTAAAATACACAAAGAAATAATAAATAATACTTTTATGAAATGTAGTATCATAAAATTATATTTTCTAATATATTGTTTTAGTAAATAAAAAAATTTTAGGGTTGGAGAGCGTTGTGGCCTAGGCTTTGGTGTCGTGCAGTAGGTCTTCATGGGAGCCAAGCAGAGGCATGATCCACCGAATGGGAGTCACAACGGGAGGTAGGGAGGTGGTCCAGGTTGAGCATGCCGAGTGCTTGGGTGAATCATTGGCTTCAGTGGTGTCATGTCGTGCGGGGTCGAGTCAAGGACATGAGCTGCTGTTTCGAGCTGAACCGAGCACTAGTGGGGAGTCTGAGCAGGTTAGGGTTTTTCTTTTTCTAGATATGAGGTTTGATGAGGATAGGGTTTTGATTTCAGATTCCTTCAACCTAGCATGAGGGAGGCTTGCATTTTTATTTGTATGAGTCTATTTTTCTATCGGTTAAACATGTATATTTTTCTATTTCTTGAAATTTTCTACCTAAATCACTAGCTATGATCTTTATAACTGTTTTGTGGATCATTTTTATTCATTTTACTATCATGTGTTTTATCTACTGTTGTTTTTTGGTTATAGTATTTTTTTTCAACTTTCTTTCATATATTATTATATAATTTATTTTATGTTAGTTTTATAAGTAATCTATTAATTATTGTATGCATCATTGAAACCTGCTTGCTCTGCAAGATGTGTTTACACGATAGCCATTTGTTTTCTATAAAAGAATTAATTATGTTTTTTCAATGAAAGAAAGAAACCAATCTATCAGTATTTTTGCATGCAATGATGCAGTAGTAGTAGAACTACTTTTACATGTGTCTGTATTTCAAGTAAGGGATTATTTTCTGCTTATCGATTTATGTTTAAGGTTATTGTTTTGTAAGAGTTTTATTTGTTTAAAATATTTCAACATTATGATCTTATTTTCAAATTTATTTAGTATGGATGATATTTTGTTCAAATCTAGATTTTCAAAAGAATGAGATAATTTACTCTGGTTTTCATATTTTGTGGTTTTTTTTTATTCTGTTCTATTTTAAGAGAACCCTTGGTATGGGTTTTATTTTCTTTGTTATGGTTTTATAAGGGTAGGTTTTAATTTTTTCAAACTATGTTTATTTGTAATACATATACATATATATGTATATCTATACAACTTTGTATAATTATTTTTAGAACTTATAATGAAAGAGAGATTAAATATTTATAGTATTCAGATTATAATTGTAAAGAACTATTTTTAATTATTAATTAATGTTTTAATTCATGGTTAAAGAGTGAGTTTAATTACTTGATTTTATATTCCACATTAAATGAATATATTATGTTTATGAAAATTGTGTTTTAATAAATCTACCACACTAGATGTTAATATCAAAGTTTTTATTTTGATATCATATTAGTTTTGCCAATGAATTTTATCATTTATCGATGCTTTTCTCAAGCATATATTTATTCCACGATGATGACTGTTCAAGTTCAATTATATATATATATATATATATATATATTTATCAACATATTAAAAAAATGTTACATGTTTTGAATGCGCAAAATGAAACATGTAAAAATATGAGATAAAATTATTTTTAAATCCATAAGGATTTATATATATATGACTATTATGGGAATTCATGTTTTTTAGAAATTCTAATTCCTGATTATGTTAATAATTAATTTCAAGCTCAATATTGTTTTATATTTAAGGATCATCATTTATTTTAAGAAATTATGCAAGTGTTATATTTAAGTTATATATACGTCTAGAAATTAAAAGTTGACAATTTCAAGTTCTATGAAATTAAAATCATGTTAAATGCATGCAATTTATGATTATCGACATATTTCCACAATCAAGATCACTCATGAAATTACGCACATAATAAAATAAAGCATGTGAATTGAATTAATTTTACATTCATTGGAACAAATTTCAAATGGATATTTATGGGTTTATGAATTAAAAGTTTAAGTATATGGATGTCGAGTAATCTTCCACGTATTTATGTAAAACATACGTATCTAATATATTTGGTGGTGGAAATACTAAAAAGTGAATTTCCATTAAGGTTTTTATATATACATAATAAGTGTATGTGCAATTAATACTTTTTTATATTTTAAAATAAAAAATCCATTGGAAAACACATATATAAGTAAAGTAAGCTTAAAATGTTTTCTGAAAATCCAGCGCTGGATCATTGTAATTATGGAAGGACATTGGGGAGTGAACCCATACTTCACTAAGTGGGTAGGACCAAGATAACCTTCAACGATTCAAGTGGATTTAGAATAGTGTTTTATTTTTAGAAGCTTGTGTATTGTTTAAGAAAAACACTAGAATATTTTTAAAGAAAATTTGAACATAAGTATTTTCTAAAAGTAATATAGTATTTTTAAGGTGTAATTAATTACAAATAATGTTTTAAAAATGATAATTCCAAATGTATTGTTGAAGGTGTTTTCAAAATAATATTTTTAAAGTGATTTATCAAAGCTTTTAAAATCTTTTAATGGTCATAACCAATACTCACCCCATATTTTGAAATATTTTCTACAAGTTTTTAGCATCTCTAGTGGCGTCCACTTCGATTAAGAAGTTAACATGCTTGAAATATTTTATTTTATTTTATTTTGTATGGTTTTAAGTCATGTATCTAATTCTACAGAACCTAGACTAGTAAAAGTTCCTGGTATGTAATGGATGTTGTGTATTTAATTTCAGTATATTTTATAAAAAAATACACAACATTTATAAGGGCTAAGTCTGGTAGCTCTGGATCGGTTCATTATAGTGGTGGTGTGGAATGTGTTGGGAATTGAGTGCTATAGTGGGATTGTCGTGGATTTTATAGGGGGTATGGTTAATTATATGAAAAAGGTAGATATGCTATTATGTGATGTGAAAGTAGTGTCATTTTATCTTTCATAACCACTATATTGGTAAGTACATTTAAGAGTATAATCCTAGACCAAATCACTAATCAAATCCTCATATAAAACCTATGATTCTTGATACTTTCATTTGTTACCAACTCTGGTTTAAAATGAATGAGTTCTATAAAAAAGAAACCTACTCTATGATAGTTAAATCCATTACTATAAATCTTTAAAGTTTCAATACTTAATCAAAATTCATAAATTAGGGACAAAACTAATAATTGATCATCTTTTAAAAACCCACCTAGAAAATATACTCATGAAACTTAACTTTTTCCTTAATCTTCCTTCGTAAATTATCTTATAACTTCCTTATATGGTTTATGATAATGTAAATTAAATTTTCCACTCTTTCACCCCCGATGAGTGTTTCTATTTCTCTAGGAATACTTTTGGTCATATTTAGAAACACAACAACCAACACACTCTCTAACGCCAAGACTCGATCATTTTGTGTATTAATAAGTTATTTCTAATCTTTAACGGTATTCTTCAATGCATCATTTTTTTGTGCACCAGGATCACCAAAAATTTTATGTTCTCTTCCTATTAAAATTTTCTATGAAGATATATATACCCTAACAAACACCCTCGATGGAGATAACCTATAACCTAACCCCTAACACGACCGGAATTCTTCTTTCCAAGAACTTGAGCCACGATGTCTTTTGAGGATACTTAAATTGACAAGGATGGGTTGGCATCCCATGCTTCTTTGATTTTACATTGTAAATTGAATAATATTATATTATAAATTAATTTAGTAACACCAAATAATAATGAAAATCATTTACCCTATGTTTTTTATAGGGTTGGTGACATAACCTCCATCTTTTTTTCCTGTGAACATTAAAACAAAATTATGCTCTCCCAACAGAATGACCAACCTCCTTCATACATTTTAAAAAATAAAATAACTAATATTTAGAAAATCTAAATTAATTAAAGTGTTATATATCTATTGAAATAAATTTAATGACACCATTCCATGTCATTTTCCTTATGAAACTCATTGAGCCAATAGTGTGGGGAATCAGTTGCTTCTCTCGATTGACAAAATTTCTCTTACGAATTACCATAAGAAATTATATATCAATAAAACTTAAAATTTTATTTAAATTTTTTATTAATCTTCTAAAATTTAATATAATACCTTAGTAAATTCATCATGATGATGGTAAATGAATTTTCTCCATTGGTCCCTAGACATGCCTTCAGGGGCCTTCTCATACATCTGTGACACTAATAGATATGTGTCATTGAATTCATGCCATAATCATCCTGTAAAATATTTCAATTTTTTCCTATTTTTTTAAGGTTTAGGGACATGAAATGACATCAGAAACATAAAAATGTAACATCATCTACAAATAAATACATAAAAATTCATTAAATTAATTTCACATTAAGTTATAGTTAACATCGAAAAATGTATTCCATGCAATTTTCCGCAGAATTCATGATGTGATCCTCACTTAGACAAAAAATGTTGAGTTTGAGTAAAAATGTGTCTCTATGATAGAATAAGCATCATATTGGATTTCCATGTGCTGTAATAATTATCACACACCAAGGGATAAAGATTCCTAAAAAACATTTCCCAATCCAATGGTGGCTTAATGGAGAGACCCCCTTCCAGGAGTAGGTCGTAGATTCCTAAAAATAACCGATAAAAAGGATTTTATGAATTAAAATTAGTTTTTGAGTGTATTTTGATAACTTTTGGTGTATTATACATGTCAAGTATCTCATTTCTCTTTACAAGCTTTTATTTGATTAGTTGTAGATCCCAATTGGACTTAGAGATCAAAAGTTATGGCTCTCGAAAGTTGGGAAGATTCGAGCTCCCACACAAGCCATCCACGCAACCCCTTTCACGCAAGGCCCTCATGAAATCCCATTCATGTAATACCATTAAATAAATACCATTAATGTAGGTCCTCTATATATTATATAAATATACCCCCCATCCTCTAATTTTAAGAGGACATATAAGCTCCTAGACAATGAAGCAGGGTGAGAGATCTGGTTGTGCAGCTCCTTTTCCCAAGTAGTCCATCCCTACTCGTCGAACTATCATGTCCACCTCTCTATGTAGATGAAGACCCCACTTGGTATACTGATACCTAGGCGACCCATACTTGGGAGACTCATACCTGGGCGACCCATGCCTGGTTGACCCACACCTGGGTGACCCACACTTGGGATACCCATACTTAGGTGATCCCCACCTAGGCTAACCACTTCGGTGACCCATACTTAGGTGAGCCATACCTGGGTGAACCAATTGGTTGAGCCCCACTTGGGTGAACCACTTAAGCGAGCCCGCTAGTACATAGAGCGAGGGATGTTCCCCCACACCCCTACTTGAGATCAGTGCTAGACTACGGTCCCGGGACTTCAAATTGGTCCCTTAATTACCATAACTAACCCCCATGAAAAATAGAGATTCACACCACAGAATTCTTAGGCTAGGTCAAGGAATTTTTGGGATGCGACACATATGAACCCTCCCCTCATTCTAAATCACCATGAGTCAAGATACTCTTCATGGCTCCAGAAACATGTCCATCCTCCTAGGTGTAATCCCCAACCAAACCAAATCACAATGAGTCAATATACTCCTCATGGTTCCAGAAATATGGGCCTAATCCTAGGCGTAAGCCCCAACCAAACCAAATTACCATGAGTTGAGATCCTCCTCATGATTCCATAAATAAAGGGCATACCTCCCAGAGTAATACCCTACTATTTATTATGGGTTATAACCAGATACGTATCCATATGTGACTATCCTAGTTATGAAAACATAAGAGGAGATAGTCACACCAAATCCCTTTCTTCTTCTCCCATAGCCCCGACCTCTTCCACCAGTGGATGAAGGATTATGTGGTTTTCTATATCTTCTGCTTCCTATTGTTTCTCACATAGAGAATAACTCACATGGTCTTAGTGGTTAGTGATGATCATGACATCCACATGATCAAATGAATGTCTCTATAGAGAATACTTTTCTGGATCTTCATTTTTCTTTCCCTCAGAGGGCCTCCATAGGTGGGATAGAAAGGAAATGGAGTTTGGTAATAAACTATGCCTAAGAGTAGCTACCCCACGTATAGGGAAAATCCAAATTTCCTTTAAATTATTTATTTTTTTCTATATTTTTACAATTACAATTTCCATGATTTCACCATTGGGTGACACACTTGATTTATGCTGTTACTATTGATGCAGTAGTGGGTTCTATTTCTGTTGCAAACTGATGAGATGATGGTATGACATCTCATTAATCATATAGAAACTTTTTATAATCAAATTAAATGCATTATTCTATTCCATCTAATATTCATTAGATATTTTATGCTGTTGTGATAGTTGATGTGATAGATGTGCCTGCTGTTGTGTCAGTTTTTGGTAGATAAAAGAGTGACGTAATCTTTCAATACACAAGGATTATGAACCATTATGAATTGGGAAATGATTCAAAAATGGAATTCAAATACTAAATTAACGTGATATATATAAGTATGGTTTGAATGGGAACCCGGTTTGGGTTTGTGAGGTGTTATGGGACCTCATGGATTCAGAATTCGTAACCCTTGGTGGGATTTCTTGGATAACTAAATGTGAAATTGAAATGGAAACTGGAACTGATGGATAGATACTTGACCTAGACCTAGGTTTTGAGTGGGAAAGAGGCATAATTTATAATGGTTTGATGGATTTTCTTTATATAGTCATGAATTTAGGAGTAGGCTGTGGGTTTGACTTGGTTTCTAGGAGGGTTTTGACATGTCCTACGCTTTGATCTGTGTGATTTGATGTTGTTATTTTCTGAAGCATGAATTTTTGATAATTTTTTTGAATATTTTATTGATAATAAATGACAAAATTTTCCCAAATTGTGTTAAATATGTTTATTTATAAAATATTTGGGATTAAATCATTCATTTGAAATTTTGATGAAAATTATAGTTTTCCCTTTAAAAATTCACTATAGTATTTCGAATATAAATAATTTTATTTGAATTATTTGAAATTACTATTTTGTAAATGTGTTTATTAATTAATTTTATACAACTTTTTTTCAGGACATCTGAGCTAAATCGTGCATTTGGTTGGAGAAAATGGTCCATGAAGTCAAAGTTGGGATGGACTCTCTAGATTGGACATCAGTTTTTTATTTGGGCCATAAATCCTACATACGTGCTTTTATTAGGCCCAAATTTGGAGAGGATATAGAGAAAAAAATTTATCACAAATCATCCTTCTGTAAGGATAGATTTTTCATGCATTGTGAAGGTCCAATAGACAGTGAAACTTGGAATAAAATATTTGGCCGAATTTCTCTATTCACACTTGAAACCACTTGAAACCTAGCCTCTCCTCCACTCTATAAATTGGTGTTTTTATTATTTGGAGGGGTTGTGACATGAATTAGGAGATTTTTAGAATTTAATAAGTTGTTCCATACCATTTAAATTCACAATTGGATAAGGTAATCTACCAAGCTAGGATCTCCTCCAAAATGCTCTTCTTTTCTTCTTCTTTGTTGTAATGTTGTTGTGATTTCAATAAACTCTTAATTTATCTTCCATTTATTCTATTATTTTAAATTTTCTTCTTATATTAATATTAATATTTGTTTTTGAACTCAAATAGTAGAAATTATATTGGTTTATACCCTTTCTAAATCTTTGTAAATGCAATTCATTTCTACGATGACTACACCGCCCATGGAAGAGTAGTTTTCTTAGTAATTAATTGACCTATTACCTTATTAATTTATTTATTTTGAATAATTAAGCTACTATAATTCATAAAATATGATCCATTAATTGATTTTTAAAATTATAAGAAACTAATCAAGCAATTGAACAATTGACACAAAAACACGCGAGGTCGGTATTTGTGTAAATTATGAGAGCGCAAACTTAATCGGTAAAACCAAACCACACGAGATAAATTTGTAGAGTTAAAATATAATTCCTAAACATAATTTAGCCTCATTTTCCATAATGGATATGTTCACTAATTTACCACTTAACATAATATAGAATTATAACGTCAATCAAACCAGGGTGCTGCGATTGCATGTTCTGAAGTTGGCCTAGGGTTTAAATCTTTTCATCTTTGTGGTAATTTTAACTCCTATAGGGTTAGAGGGTTAATAAATTAGGGGATAATAATTAAGAAGTTATTAATTTAAATGATAATTATTAATAAGTAAGTGAAGAGGTAGAGTTATATTTATTATTCCTTTTAAAATATTTTCTAAAAAACATATTCTCGTTGTGTTTTATTAATCAAATTTAATTTTAAAAAAAAAATACAATATTCTTCCAGCATGCTTATTCTACTTATTTTATAAACATTTAACAACCCCCATCCTTCTAATTTTTTTATTTTATTTTATTTTAATTTCAAAATACCTTTGATATTTTGTTTTAAATTACTTCATCCTTTGAGAGATGACCTTGGTCGGCCACTCTACTACACCTAAATAACTTGAAACCAAATATCATTTGAGAGAACCCATGATAGAGCCTTTCAAATTAGAGCTGTTTATGGGGATATAAGTAATTTATTCAACCAATTAGAGGTATTTATTTTATTTTTAATTTTATTCTTTTCTTTTCCTCTTTCTTTCTTCTTTCCCCTTTCTTAAGTTTTTTCCCTTTTCTTTTATTTTTATCGAACTAACTCAAAATTATTTTCTTTTTCTTATGGTATAATTTTAATCTTTTCATTTTTATTTTATTTATGACACAAAATAATCCAAATTATCTCTTAGATATTGACCCTGAGATTGTACATTTCCTTCGAGCTCGAATCAGACACTCCCAGTCTACGAGAAGTTTCAACATTCAACCAGTTAGAGAATTCCTCCATTTTGGTAACATTGAAATTGGAAATAATTTTGAATCAAACATAAAAAAATAACCAATGTTTGAAAATAATAATAATGAACTTAATAGAAAAATTAGATAATTGGATACACTAGATATTAACTATTAACCAAATTATATTTTATACCCAAATCTTGAATGGGACTTGGAACTAAAATCTGGGTTAATTCACCTACTTCCAAAATTTCATAGATTATCTAGTGAGGATCCAAATAAACATATTAAAGAATTTAATGTGGTTTTCTCAACCTTAAAACCAAGAAATGTATTTTAAGATCAAATAAAACTAAGAGCATTCCCATTCTCACTTGATGGAACTACAAAGGATTGGATGTATTACTTACAACCTGAAGATGTAACATGTTGGAAAGATTTAAAAAATCTTTTCTTGTAGAGATTTTTTCCAGAATAAAGGTCCACTTACATTCTCAAAGAGATCTCAGGAATCAAGTAAGCCCAAGGGGAGTAAATGTATGAGTACTGGGAGTGATTCAAGAAGTTGTGCGCAAACTGTCCGCATCACCAAATCAATGAGTACTTCCTAATCCAATACTTCTATGAAGGACTCACACCTATGGAGAGGAGAATGTTGGATTCCACAGTTGGAGTGGAATTGGTCGACAAAACACTAGTAGCTTTATGTGCATTGATCAACAAGATGACACAAAACTCCCAACAATTTGGTAATTGAGGTACACCACATGTTAGAGGAGTACATCCAGTAAGTCCTCACTCTCTTGGAAATAATTTTATTGATACTATGTTGGAATAATTGAAAAATATAGCGAGATAGATTATTTTTACTCAAAAGACATCCCAACCCACTACTACGAGGCCATGTGGCATTTTCACTGAAATAGACCACCCAACCGACTGTTTCCCCCAATTAAAAGAGTTAGAGGATTGTGAAGCAGTATTCCCTGGGTGACCATATCAGTGGAAAAAATAGCCACATCCCCAAAATAAGTATGATTAATTTTCACCAACATACAATCAAGGTTGGAAGGATCAATCAGACATGAGGTATGACTCTAGACAACAACAAAGGCCCCCTTTTCAAAAAAAAAATTCCAACAACCTGCGCCTTACTAGTAGGGTTTCCAACAACCCCAAATGAGATTTGAAGCCCAAGCATAAACAATAAAACAACAATGGAATCCCTCACCGAAGTTAGATTATAATACTGATGATATTTTGAAATAAATTATTCTTAATCAACAGAATGAGCTGAAGAGTCAAGGTTTGGAGTTCAGAGAGTTGAAGACTCAAATGAGCCAGATTGCCACTACCCTACATGAACTGGTAAGTAAGAATTCTGGAAATCTACCTTCCCAAACTACTCCAAATCCCAAAGGGAATTTTATTTCCATCACATTGAGAAGTGGTAAGCAAACAACTGATACATCTACACCTGTCATTCCACTGGGATTCACTTCAACTTTGAAGAATCCCCATTTCATACCAACTGAAGAGAAACCAAAGGAGAAAGACAAAGGTAAGAAAAATATTGATGAAGTTCCCCCTAAACCCCTTCCATTTCCAAAAACAGTTGTACACATCAAGGAGATAGGTTAGGAGGTAATGAAAAAAGAGTTTTTGGACACATTCCAGCATTTGGAGATAAACATACCACTTATTGAAGCCATTAAGAAAATATAAAGGTATTCCAAATTATTAAAATAACTTTATTCCAATTGAATAAGCCTCAAGGGAAATGAAAGGATCAATATTAGAAGGAATTTTTCATCACTCATTACACTAACTCTAGAAATGCCAACAAAGTGCAAGGATCTGGGGACATTCACCATACCATGCACCATAGGGGAGTTACAATTTTTTGATGATTTATGTGATTTAGAAGCTTCCATAAATGTTATTCCTAACTCTATATTCTATTATTTATAGGCTGATGAGTTGAATCCGATGAGATTAGTGGTGCAGTTGGTGAACAAAGCTACAACATTCCCAGCGGGAGTCCTTGAGGATGTACTTGTTCGGGTAAGAGACATGATCTTTCCAGCAGATTTCTATGTTCTTAACAAGGAGGATGATCATTTAAGTTCTCATTCTACCATTATCTTAGGTAGGAACTTCCTCAAAACTATAAAAATAATCATAAATGTTCATGAGGGTACACTTTCGATGGAGTTTAGAGATGAAGTTGTGATATTTAATGTTATAGACTCCATGAATTACCCCCTAGAGGACCATTCTGCTTTTTTATCTCCCATTTTGAACCACAAAATAAAAACCCCATGGAATTTTATTATTATATGATTAGGGAGATTATGAGTATTGGTTTTAGTTTGATGTCTAAGAGCACTTACACACCTGTTTCTAATGAAAAAGATTTTATTTTAAAATGGACTCGTATTCTGATTTTGATCATGTTCACTCTGATTATGACATGGAAATTGAGTATTCTGATATATTTGATGCTTTATTCTATGATTTTGATGATTTATATTCTTATACTGATGTTTATTGTTCACATATTTCAATTATTTCAATTTATCCATCTATACATCACCCCCTACATTGGAACTCAATCCATTACGAATAAATATAAAATACCCATACTTGTTAAGTGGTGAGATATTACCTATTATAATTGCTAACAATCTCCCTTTTGAACATGAATATTTTTTTTTGAATATTTTGAGGGAGATCATTAGGGAAATCGGGTGGACCTTGGATGAAATATCTGGTATTAGCCCATCCATTTTCATGCATAATATTATTTTAGAGTATGGGGATAAAACAGTGAGGCAACCACAAATGAAAATGAATCCAATGCTTCTAGAATTTGTTAAAAAAGAATTTAAAAAATTTCTCAAGGCATGTATAATTTATCCCATTTTAGATTCTCAGTGGGTGAGTCCTATTCAAGTTGTTCCTAAGTAAAGTGGTGTTACTATTGTTAAAAATGATAAAGAAGAGTTAGTTCCAATGAGGATGAAAAATAGTTGGCGTGTATGTATTGATTATAGGAAACTAAATCAGTCCACTCACAAGGACCATTTCCCCCTCCCATTTATTGATCAAATTCTTGAGGGACTAGTTGGGAAAACACACTATTGTTTCTTGGATGGATTTTCTTTGTATTTTCAGGTTCCTATTGATCTAGAGGACCAGAAGAAGACAATATTCACTTGTCCATTTGGTACATTTGCCTATCGAAGGATGCCATTTGAATTTTGCAATACCCCAGGTACCTTCCAGAGATGCATGTTGAATATTTTTTTCTAATTTTATTGAGACCTTCATGGAGGTATTTATGGATGATTTTAAAGTGTATGAGTCTTCATTTGATGATTGTATCTCTAGTTTGGGAAATGTTATGAATCATTATATTGAAAAGAATTTGGTCTTAAACTTTGAAAAGTGTCATTTCATGGTAGAGAATGGAATTTTCTTAGGGAATTTAGTGCCAAGACATGGGATAGAGGTTGATATATATTATTTAGATATTATTTCATCCTTACCCTATACTTAATGTGTGTGTGATGTTAGATCTTTCCTAGGGAATGCAGGATTTTATTGGCATTTCATCAAGGATTTTAGTAAGATTGATCTTCCCATGTCACAATTACTTCAAAAGGATTATGATTTTTTGTGTTTGAAGATTATTGTAGGACTTACTTTTATGAGATAAATAAGTGTCTAACTACTCCACTAATCATACAACCCCCATGGTGGGAGCTTACTTTTGAGCTTACGTGTGATGCCTCCAACTTCGTGGTCAGAGTTGTCATATCTCAAAGGGTGGAGGGATGCTCACATGTGATTGCCTATGAAATGAGGACATTGGATTCATCCCAATCAAACTACACAACCATGGAAAAGGATTTTCTTGTTGTTATATTTTATTTAGATAAATTCTGTTTATATTTATTAGGTTATAAAGTAGTTGTTTTTTCTGACTATGTAGCTTTGAGGTACCTCTTGAAGAAGCCAGATGTGAAGCGTAGGCTTATCCGATGGATGATTCTTCTTAAAGAATTTTATATCTAGATAAAGGATAATAAGGGTTCAGAAAACCTCATGGAAGACCATATGATTAGGCTTACTCACACACAAGAAGATGACACCTTGGACCAGGTACAACTTTAGGACACTTTCCCTAATGAGCATCTTTATGCCATCTCAGGTACGTATCCTTGGTATATTGATTTAGTTAACTACCTTGTTGCCTCTGAAATACCTACAAATTTAACGAAAAATCAAGTCCAAAAGTTAAATAGTGAGTCAAGATTTTATTTTTGGGATGATCCATATCATTGGAACATGTGTAATGATCAGGTTATTATGAGGTGTGTTCCTGATCACGAGTTTGAGTCTGTTTTACATTTTTGTCATACACTTGCATGTGGTGGACAATTTGGACCCTAACTAATAGCTAGGAAAGTCTCAAACTCTAGATTATATTGTCCTAGCTTATTCCATGATGCCCATGTGTTTTTTAAATCATGCTCTCATTTCCAACACACTGGGAAAATTTCTAGGAGACACAAGATTCCCCAACAACCCATATTATTCCATGAGATTTTTGATGTATGGGGCATCAATTTTATGGGTCCTTTTCCTAGTTCATTTGTTTTTTTGTATATTTTGGTTTCTGTTTATTATGTGAGTAAATGGGTGGAGGCTAAGACCACTAGGACTGATTATTTTCATGTAGTAAACTTTATGAAGACACATATTTTTTTGTAGGTTTGGAGTACCAAAGGATATCATTAGTGACCAAGGGACACACTTTTTCAATCAGAATTTGGATTCCCTCCTTTAGAATTATGGGGTGACACACAAAACATCAACACCATACCACCCCCAAAAAAATGGTCAGGCTGAGGTTTTAAATTAGGAGTTGATTTTTTTTTGGAAAAAACCATGTAGCCAAATAGAAAGGATAGGAGAAAGTTATTGGATGATTCTCTATGGGATTATAGGACAACATACAAGACACCCATCAGTATTTCCCAATTTCATATTATTTTTGGGAAAGAATGTCATCTCCCCGTGGAAGTCGAGTATCGAGATTACTGGGATATAAAAAAATGAAATAAGGATTTGGACCAAGATAGAATCCAATATAAGATTCAAATTTAAGAGCTTTAGGATATTTGATTGTCATCATATGAAAACTCAAGTCTCTATAAGGAAATATCAAAATCAACTCATGATATAATGATCCAACAAAGGGAGTTTCATGTTGGAGAGAAAGTATTTATCTACATTTCATGACCGAAGCTGATTCATGGTAAGTTTTATTCTAGATGGTTAGGTCCTTATATTATATCTAATTTCTTTCCTTATGGTTCAGTGGAGATCACACAAGAGGAAACTGGAAGGTTCTTTATAGTCAACGGGAAATGATTGAAGTAATACATTGAGGGACTTCCTGTCGATGTAGTTGATTTCATCACACCACATTACCCCATCATCACTTGAGAATATCAGGCTATTCCTAACCCTTTCACTTTTATATTCTTTGTCCTATTTAAGATTCTAAATTTTAGGTGCACATATCATTTCATAAGTTCACATTGAGGACAATGTAATATTTGAAGTGTAGGGTAGGGGACAACATTTTGGGGTATATATTTAGGATTTTCATTTTTTTATTTTGTGTGTATTTTCTATTAAGTTTTTTGTTAAAATTTTCAATAAAAAAAGATATCATGTAACATTCTCATGTGGAACGTATGGAAAATGCATGTTTTCAAAATTCATTGGTAGAATTATAATCATGAGTAAGATTTAATCATCAAGGGTTTATTTTTATAAAAATTGAAGTCACCAATGATATGATTGGTTGTGTCATTATAAAACCTTTTAGAGTTTGGCATCATTATTTGTGATATTTGTTTATGGTAAATTGTGTCATTGATTTCTCCACACAACTTTTCACTCAACCATGACTTGTGAAAATTTTCCTTCTCAATTGAAGGTATAGTCAAGTCAGGTAAAAAAATTAATTGGTTGATCCATAAATTCATTTCTCTTTTGACCGATTTCAATACTGTACCGAATTAACCTATGCATGTGTATCTATTATTTGACTATTGTACGACTTAAAAAAAACAAAACAAAATAAAAAATCTGGGTTGTGTCTTGGGCAGGTCAAAAAACACTCTTCCTCAACCTTTGATCTTGTTATAACTATTATAATTAGTGTCATGAGGAGATCAAACATGGGTTCAGAGTTGCGTGTGATATTTTTTCCAATTGTAACTAAAAAAAAACAAAAATAATAAATGATGGGAGTGATGAAATGAACAACATATGGGGTTATCTAGGTTAAGAGTTTAAGGTATGAATTTCAGGAATGCTTAAGTGAGTGAGTCATGAAATTCGATTGAAAAGGAATATAGAATAGTTTCAATGAATTAAACTAGGTAAAAATAATTATTTTACTTGATCTGAATATACCAAATAAAGGGTGGAGATATGATCTTGAAATGGTTGGCACACATACACGTGGAGAATTAGTGGCATGGTAGACCCATGACTTGTTTCGCTATGATTAGTGTTATGAATCTCACTGGATTTTGTTTTGACACAATTTATGAGACAATGAATTTAAAATTTATTGATAATAAATCTTGATGGGATTCTTACTTTTTCTATATTTTCACTTTGGATTGAGAAATATGAACATTCATATCTTGTCACAATATTTTTGAATATATGATATGAGGTTTTTCCTAAGAGTGAAAAAGGGTAAGTGTGGGGGAGTTAATAAAACAAAAATTTTTCAAATATTTTATTGATAATAAATGAAATTTTTTCCCCACATTGTGTTAAATATGTTTATTTATAAAATATGTGGGATTAGATCATTCATTTGAAATTTTGATGAAAATTATAGTTTTACCCTTTAAAAATTCACTATAGTATTTTGAACATAAATAATTTTATTTGAATTATTTGAAATTAATATTTTGTAAATTTTTTCCTGAATTAATTGGATATAGCTTTTATTCATGACATCTGAGCTAAATTGTGCATTTGGTTGGATCAAATGGGCCATAAAGTCAAAGTTGGGCTGAACTCTCCAGATTGGACATTAGTTCTGTATTTGGGCCATAACTTCTACATCTGTGCTTGGATTGGACCCAAATTTTGAGAGGATATCTAAATGTTTTTATCAAAAATAATACTTATAGAATTATATATGGTTAATGCATTTTGAAAGTCATATAGGAGGTGAAACTTGGAATAAAATATTTGGAAGAATTTCCCCATTCACAGTTGAAACCACTTGAAACCTAGCCTCTCCTCCACTCTATAAATTGGTGTTTTTATCATTTGGATGGGTTGGGAAATTCATTAAGATATTTAGAGAATAGGATAATTGGTTCCATACCATTTAAATTCACAATTGGAGGAGGGAAGCCACCAAGCTAGAATCTCCTCCAAAATGCTCTTTTTTGCCTCTTCTTTGTTGTAATGTTGTTGTCATTTCAATAAACTCTTAGTTTCTCTTCCATTTATTCTATTATTTTAAATTTTATTCTTATATTAATATTTCTATTTGGTCAAGAAATCAAAGAGTATAAATGATATTGGGTTATACCCTTTCTAAATCTTTTCAAATGCAATTCGTTTCTACGATGACTACGCCACCCATGGAAGAGTAGTTTTCTTAGCAATCGATCAAAATATTATATTATTAATTTATTTATTTTGAATCATTAAGATAATTTAATTCAAAAAATATTATCCATGAATTTATTTTTAAAATTATAAGAAACTAATTAAGTAATTTAACAATTAATACAAAACACCCAAGGTTGAGATTTGTGTAAATTGTGAGAATGCAAACTTAATCGGTAAAACCAAAACACACAGGATAAATTTGTAGAGTTAAAATATAATCCCTAAAAATAATTCATACTCATTTTATAGAATGGATATGTTCCTTAATTTACCAATTATTATAATATAGACTTATAATTTCAATTAAAGTAGTGTGTTGTGATTGCATGTTCTGAAGTTGGCCTAGGGTTTAACTCTTTTCATCTTTGTGGTAATGTTAACTCCTGTAGGGTTTTAGGGTTAAAAAATTTGGGGATCATAATTAATTGGATATTAATTTAAATGATAATTATTAATAAGTAAGTGAAGAGTTATATTTAGATCGATTACGCCTTTTAAAATATTTTCTAAAAAAACATCTTCTCATTGTGTTTTATTAATCAAATTTCATTTCAAAAGAAAAAAAGAAAAAATACAATATTCTTCTAGCATGCTTCTTATTCTTATTTTATAAAAATTTAAAAACCCCCCATCATTCTAAGTTGTTTATTTTATTTTACTTTCAAAATACCTTTGATATGTTTTTTTAAATTACTTCCTCTTTTGAGAGATGACCTTGGTCAACCACTATGTTGCACCTAAATAACCTAAAACCGAATATCATTTGAGAGTGACCATAACAACAACTTTTAGTTTGGAATTATAGAGAAATTCCTACATAATTACCTCTAGTGGTACTCTGTGAGGGAGGTAGTGACCATACTTTAGAGATGGTGGTCCACAAGCTACCAATTGATCCTCTTTTAGTGCCGGTTGTGGCACTAGGAGCTGTTTTGGACACAGTTTCTGAGGCACAGTTTGGAGAGGGTATATTTATTTATATTTAAAAATTCTAGTGAGACTCACAACCATCCTTGAATATGTATGAGATGACATGGGTGTTCCAACAGCAGCATCCTCCCATGTTTTCGGGGGGTGGTGGACCACAAGCTGTAGAGCCGTGTCTTGAGACCATGTTAAATTTTTTTGAGCATATAGATATGCCTATAGAGTGGAGGGTGAAGCTCATGAATTACATGCAATGTGGAGCATAAAATAACCGGTATGAAATTTTGAACCAGGGTGATGAGCTGTCGAGGGTGAGATTCTTTGAGGAAGGCCTCAGACATGTTATCAAATCTTAGGTCAACGTGTTCAGATTGGCTTCTATCATTGAGATTATGAATCAGGTGCTGATTAAAAAGAAGAACCTGAGGGAATATGGGGGTATAGAATATGAGAGTGTTATTTATCTCCCTAGTGTATCTATATCTTCTGGAAGGAAGCACCATTTCGAGGCTTTCCTCAAGGTTAGTTCTAGTCAGGCTGTGGGTGCAGGTAGTTTGGTTTTTTTTCTAGCAGTGTGGTAGGTGAGACCACATGAATAATCAATGTGATTGAAACCCAATCGAGTGTTGATATTGAGAAATTATGGGGGCACATAAAGCGGTTTTACAAGACCTTTCCTATAGCTTTGAGTGGTAGGGGAAACTCTGACATCAGGGTCAGAAGCATTTTCTCTAGCTCCACATCAGGATGGGGGCTAGAGCAGTGTAGGTCAGTCAGTTCAGGGTAGTGGTGTTTATGGTCATGGTAGCTAGACACTAGGTTCTCAGAGAAAATAGGGCAGATCAGCTCAGGGTATCTAGACAGTGTCACAGGTCCGTGGTACAAGCCAGATTTATACAGTGCAACAGACCCAATGGGAGCTGGATCCTAGATTGTCTACGGTGAGAGGTACGATCTTAGTAGCTTCAACTATTGCATCTTCTCTTTTTGATATAGGTACATCACATAGTTTTATATCTACATGGGTTGTTAAAAGCCTTATTCTCATGGTTTTACTTTTTGAGGGCGTTTTTATTCTAGATACACTATTGGGAGTCAGAACGGGTGGTGTGTGCCAGTGTATGGAGTGTCCCCTTGAGGTTAGATGGTGTCACTTAATTTGGGATATTTATGTCCTTGAGATGATAATATTTGACATCATTATATAGATGTATTGGTTAGTATCTTATCAAGCATACGTTGACTACAATATTCAGAGGGTGAAGTGTTTGCTCGTAAGGGTGAATGGGCTGTCCAGGTGAGTAGAGATGGACCCGAGCATCATGGGCTGGGTGGAATGACATCCTAGATTTCTAGTTTATTTTTGGATGATCAGGGAGTAAGTCAAGCAGACTTCCCTCCAGTGGTTGAGAGCTTCATGGATGTCTTTCCCGATGAATTTTTTGGGTTGCCTCCTGAGAGAGAGGTGGAGTTATCCATTGAGCTAGTGCTAGGAGTTATACCGGTATTCATTCCTCCTTACAGGATGGCTACAATGGAGTTATAGGATCTCAAGAGGTATCTAGAGGATTTAGAGGCGATAATGTTTATTCGACCTAGTACTTCTCCATGGGGTTTGTAGGTTCTTTTTGTGAAAAAGGTGGATGAAAATCTTAGGCTATGCATGGATTATCAGAAACTGAACCAGTTGATGGTTAAAAACCGATATCCTTTTCCACAGGTAGATGATATGTTTGATTAGATTAGAGGAGCTCAGGTGTTATCAAAGATCGAATTGAGGTTTGGATATCACCAGGTGCATGTTCGACCTATAGAAATACCTTGTACAGACTTTATTAGTAAGTATGGGTTATATGAGTACCTGGTTATGTTGTTATATTTCACAAACACGCCAGTGGTTTTCATGGCACTGATGAACCAAGTGTTCCATCCTTACATGGATTCTTTTATGGTGGTTTTCATGGATGATATATTGATGTATTCTCACAATTGACACAACCATGAAAACCTTCTTGAGATCATTTTTAATACACTAATATAACATCAATTATATGCTAAGCCCTCAAAATGACACTTTTGGATGGATCAGATTCACTTCTTGGGTCACATTATCTTAGAGATAGGAATTTCAATGGACCTAGAGAAGGTGAGAGTAATAGTTTCCTGGGAATATCCCAAGAACATTTTTGACATACGGAGTTTCTTGGGGATAGATGGTCACTACAAGAATTTTATACAAGACTTCTCATGCTTAGTAGCGTCGTTAAAGAGCATGAATAAGAAGGGAGTGAAGTTTTTTTGGGTCAGATTCTTGTAAGATTGCATTTCAGGAGTTGAAAGGGAGGTTTACATCAACACCAATCCTAATAATACCAGACCAGGGAAAGAGTTACATGGTTTAATATGAAGCTTCAGGTATTGGGCTGAGGTTAGTGTTGATACAGGGAGAATAAGTCATGGTGTACGGGTCTTGGTAGTTGAGTCCTCATGAGGAGAATTACTCTACGCACGATCTTGATCTAGCTATAGTTGTTCATGATTTTCACTATTGTAGGAACTATTTACCGGGATAGAATTTTGTGGTGTACACAGACCACAAAAGCCTCAAGTATATCTTTACATAGCATGATATGAATTTAAGGTTGGGGAGGTGGGTGGAATACCTATAGTATTTCAACTTTGAGCTTGCCTAAATGCTTGGTAAAGGTAATGCAGTGGATGATGCACTGAGTAGTAGGAATCAAATGAAGACGACACAACAGGCTAGTAACGAGTGGAAGCTCATGGAGTTGTTATCTGAGATGCATATAGAGATGCATGAAATAAATTGAAAAACTTATTTATCATATTTAGATATGACCTCTACCCTACTAGAAAAAGTTAGAATGAGGCATATATCAGATTCAGAAGGCCTATTTCTACGAGAGTGTGTGGAAAGTGAGGACCCTCCACCTGGTTGGACGGTAGGCGATGATGAGATCCTGTGTATCCATGGACGTGTTTTGGTTCCAGTGGATATACGCAAGGAGATAATATGGGATATTCATGCTTCAACTTTGGAAGTGCATCCTGAGGTCACCAAGATGTACCATGACCTATGACATTAGTACTGGTGTCTGGGAATAAAGTATGAGGTGGCTGGTTTTGTTACGAGGTGTTCCACCTGTCAACAGGTGAAGGTGTAACATCAGAAACCAGCTAGGGTTTTATAGCAATTACCTATTACAGAGTTTAAGTGGGATGATATCATGATGGATTTTGTGACTAGTTTACCAAGGTCTCCTTGAGGTAATGATACTGTGTGGGTTGTTTTTGATAGGCTTACAAAGGTCTCTCATTTTTTACCGATCAAGGAGGCCTTCAGTATGGATGAGATCATAAGGTTGTATATATGAGAGGTAGTATGAATACATGAGGTCCCATGAACTATCGTTTTGGATAGGGAAACCTAATTTATGTTTCATTTCTAGAAGATTTTTCAGAGGGTGTTGGGTACACAAGTTCTTCTGAGCACAACAAACCACCCTTAGACTGATGGCCAATCAGAACATATGATACAAGTTCTATAGGACATGTTGCGAGCATGCATCCTAGTTTTTGGGGGATCTTGGGAGAGGCACATTCCCCTGTTTGAGTTCATATATAATAATAGTTATCAGGATATAATATAGATGGAACCTTACAAGGCTTTATATGGTAGGCTATTCTGTTCTCCCCTATGCTAGATAGAGGTAGGCAAGGTAGCTTTTCTGGGACAGCGTCTCATGTAGGAGACTTATGAGTAGGTCCAATTGATACAGAAGTAGATGTCTACAACACAGTATCATCATAAATACTATGATAATCGCCGTAGATGACCTCTAGAGTTCAAGGTCAGGAATCGAGTTTTATTATGTGTTTCACCGAGGTTGGGACACAGGCGGATTAAGAGACAGGGTAATATTTCACCAAGATATATCGGGCCATTTGAGATTCTGGAGAGAGTCAGGTCAGTTGGCTATTGGTTTTAGTTACCTCAGAGGTACCAATCCATGCATGATGTATTCCATGTATCTCAGTTGCGCCGCTATCACTCAGACCCATCTCACATTTTCAGCCTGAGGAAGTTGAGCTTTAGGTTGATGCATCCTTTGAGGAGCATCTGATTTGTATCGTTGACATGAGCACAAAGGTTCTATGAGGCCGGTCAGTTCCTCTAGTATGAGTGTTATAGCATCATGACCGTTTACCGGGCGAGACTTGGGAGAGGGAGGCTAACATACATGCTCAGTGGTTGGAGTTGTTTTCAGAAAAAATTTGACCACCCTTCAAAGATAAATCCAGGGATGAATTTCTATAAGGGAAAAGATTGTAAGATCTTGGGTTTTTCTTGAGGTATATATCCTTTATTTTTGGGTTAAATTTTATTTACTTTCCTTTTTGGCTTAAACTTTAATCCGAGCTGTGGCCCGATTGGGTTGTTTTTGGGAAAGAAGGGGAAAAGAGGCTGAAGGTTGGCTATAGGCCAGGTACACATCGTGTAATCCCAGTTCACAACGTGTAGTGGAAGTTCACAACTTGTATGGGATTTTCTTTAGAAAAATAAAATTGGGAAGTACACATCGTGTATTGGAGGTACACGTCATGTACTTTCCCACCGAGGTTTTTTAAAACAGAGGCAGTAGCCTCTCTTATTTTTGACGCACATCCATTTCCTCTTGTTTTTGGAACCCAAAAACCATCTATTATGGTTTTTTCAGATTTAGAAGATGTCCAAAATTCGATTAGAGTGTGGTTTGTCTCATTGGAACTACATCAGTAAGTAATCGATTCCTTTTTAGTCATTATTGATTCTTCAGAACAATGACTGCACTATTTGTATTTAGGCTCATATGACCTAATATCTTGTTCTTCATCTGTTCTTCAGATTTATTTCAAACATAGATGAATCGGGACTTGATAATGGATGATTTCTCTACTACTGAGCTAAGGTAGGTGCTCTATACTTTATTTCATCTTTTTAGGTGCTTTTCAGGTGTTCGGCCTTTTCTCAATCCATCGGACTTTCTAACGAGGCCTCATTTTTGAGAGAGTTGCTTGTCGTAGCTATAGTCAAGCATAGTGAGGATGCTCATAGGTTCTATTTAGGTGAGTTGGCACCCGTTTCTTGATTCAAGGTCACCCATGGGGCACAAATTCAGAAAATTCCACGTGTTATACCTGTTTAAACCACCCAAGGGGTGTGTTCTTGTGCTTTCCAAGATAGAGGAATCCCATTTATTTCTTAATGAGTTTAATAGTATACTTAGGAGATGTACTGCCTTTTTTCATAGTGATATCTGATTATTCCATGCTTTTTTAATTTAAATGGGATTGTTAAATGGATAATATGGATGGGTATACCTATATAAATGATTAATGGAATGTTAAATGAATTATATGGGAGGGTAGGCCCATAATCTTTGTAGTTGATAAATGGTTAGCATGAGTGGGTATACTCATGGATTGTTCACGTTTATGTGAGTGGGTATACTCACCTGGAATGAATGACTGGCTTTCTTGGGCTTGTGTAGGACATGCCATTGCCATGATCCTAGGATCCTAACTAGTTCCTAGACCGAGTTTCCACCGGTACACCCATGGTACTCGATGTGGATTCCTTGGATGAGCTCCTTGGACCCAGCCCTTCGTGGTATAAATATGTTATATGGGTGCCCTAGTATGTGACACCTTTGATTTGACCCTTAAGGTCTACTTTTCACTATACAACATAGCCGTGGGATTATGCTTTTCACTATATAGCGTGGCCATGGGATTATACTTTTCACTATATGACGAGTCCATGGGATTTATTGAATTATTTATATATCATGGATATGACTTTCTTGGTATTGATGGATGTGCGGTGAGGCAATGGGATTTCTTGACTTCTTTATACAGTGTGGCTATGGCTTGTTTGGTATTGATGGATATATAGTATGGATGTGTGACTTGTTTACTTTGTTATAGCTTCCTTGTTAGGAGATGAATCTTTTACATGTAGCATTTAGGGGTTGTTCAGTATTAATTATGATATTAGACTTATTCCATGGTCATACACACTTACTTTACTTTTTTATTTACACTTTCTAGCACTTTGTATATTACTGTTAGAACTGTATTGACCTGGGTTGTTGCCTACTGGGATGTTTATCTCAAAACTTGTTTGGGCCTCCTCAGGGACTCAAAAAAATTATATGGTTGCAGGTGATGATAGGGGAAAGCACCCTGGTACAAGTTGTTGACTGTGGCTTTGGAACAGGGAAGAAGAGAATGAAGCTGAGGCTTGCGATGCTGGGATACCTTTTTGGTATTTTTTTCTTTTTGAGACTTGTAATTTATTGTATTACCACATACTATTCTGGATGATTTCTGGATACTTGTATTAGCTACATCATTTTATATATGAGAAACTTTTGGTTATTGATATGTATTTATTTCTTGTATTACTTTCAATTGACTGCTTTTTTATTTTGCTTCCGCTATTTATTGTATGTTTGAATTCCACTGTGATACTCTGGTAACGAGGGAGTAGTCTCCCAACTAACTCACCTAGGTACTTGATACAATTCGGTAGCATCTGGAATTTGGGGAGATGTGCGTGAGGCCTTGTGACCCAACGGGATTGGGGTACCTTTTCAGGTGGCATTTGGGTTTGGGACGTTACAGGTGGGGATCCTCAAAGCCATGTATCCAACCTATTGGGAATCCTCTTATAAAATGTAAGCATCAAAACCATTCCTTTATATTCAAAGGGGACATATTCCCAATGAAGAAACCTAAGGTCATCCTGTTCGGTATAAGACCCAACTCAATCATCTCAAAGGGCCACATTCCTTGTGAGACAAACATCTAGAGGACCTTCATAGGTGTGAGTTTTCAACCTAACCAAACTATGTGGGATTTGATTCCCATACAAATGGGATACATAGGAAGCCTCCTTGAGGTCCAAACTGAGCACCCCATTTCAATCCTAATTCTCTCTGGGCCACATTCCCAGTAGGGCCATATCCAATATGGTATCCCACATCCATTCTAGGTTCCTTGGGATGCTTTGGCATGAGTCTCACACCAAAAATTGGATAAGAACATTTCGCCTAGACTTCCTTGTCACATGACCTCAAACTACATGGTTTGGTCCTTATCACATGAAATTAAAAGGTATGATGTGTCCCATTAAGTTCCACTAAAATATGTGGGTTATGATTCCTTTCATGAGGATACATAGTAATCCCATCTTATGGGCCCAATACTGATATCAAAACGACTTCTGTCTCCTTGGATGATGATAAATTATAGAGTGCCCCACTATGTGGATCGAGACCAACATCATGATAATAAACAAATAGAGAATCTATAATATGTTCAAAAAATAGAACCATTTATGGAGAACCTTAGATACATATAGATGTCTCCATTGATGAAGAACCTAGAGTACATACAGATGATTTGAAAGTTCATATGTGCTAATAATTGATTTTTAATTCAAGGGAGACCCATGTCATACTTGGTATTTAATGGGGGATTCACGAATATGTCTTAAATATTTAAGAGTCCCAGAATAGGTAATGACTCCCCCCAAAAGGGTGTGATGAGCTCGAACTCCCATCCTATCGACTAATGTGAGTCCCTAAGAATCATTGGATCCATTTCCCAATGATCACGCACCTTTGGAAAGTAGGTTCGTGAAACACTTTGAATAAGGGAACCATTGAGCATTTCCAGATCCATGAACAAAACCCATTGGAATCCGTTAAAAAATGGTGTACTCGACATGAATGATTGTGTAACCATTTAAACCCCCATAATCAATCAGCAGTCAAGGGCTTGGAATTTTCATCAAAAACAAAAATGGTGAACCTAATGTGAAACCTTAACCAAGAAGACTTTTCCTCCCACATGTCAAGACCTTTTTACTCTCAAAATGAAAGAGGGACAAAAAAGGAAATCAATTATTCATGTGTTCATTTATCAATATGCTACTTTGACTAGGTTTTATTGTTTGTGTTTGGGACATATATTTTAGGCACTTTCAACAGGATCTCCCTTTGATCCAAATGGCATCATACTAGTTCCTACAGACATATGATTTGGCTACTGCACAAGTTGGATCCTCAACTAATCAGAGGTTGCCATCACCAACCCAGTGTCTCCAACACTGGGTTTCAAATGAACTTGTCAAGGAGTTCCACCTAAATGGTACCATCCTGACCCTATAGGTTACTCAACAGACCCTCTACCTTATGAATCCCCACCATATATCCATTCAAAGATGGTTTGTGGCCGAGAATAAGATGACACCAATTGCTGTATCAAACCATTTCTGGACCCTATCCCTGGAACATGACAATCATCTCCTCCCTTATCCCAGGTAGGTCAATCAAGAGGCCACTGATGGCCTCTTCCGGATTACATAGGGGCCCTCCAAAGGGATCTTGCAAACAACCTACATTTCTAACACCATGTGGTGAAAATCCCTCACCATGATGGGGGTGTTATCCTTGGAAGTATGGCCCAGGTCACTCAGACCTAGGCATGCAAGAAGGCTCACTGATGGAAGCAACCAAACAACAGGGAGAAGGAATAAAATTCTGTTCCCTCTTAAAAATTCCACCAATAAAATTTGGTGGATAACTACAAGTAGGCACAAACACCTTCCCGCACCGGCCAATTCTATTGACGAAATTAAACAACATACATTGAATCTCACCAGTCAAATTCAGTGGTAAACCGTGAGCATGAACAAATACCTTCATGAATCAACCAAGCCTACCAACAAAATATGGAGACAATCCATGAGTAGGTACAAACACCTACCCCCATCAACCAAATACAACAGTAATCCATGATCAAACACACACACACACACCTCCCACATCTATCAATCCTATCAGCCTAACCTGGCAGTAGTCAAAAAAATCAGTCGTAAAGTCCTAGAAACAAATAGGGGGTAGAACCACATCTCTACCCCCACACTAGAGTACTATAATGACATACCGGTAGGAAATGGAGAACAAGAGTAGAAACACACACCTGATCCAGCCATATAATGGAAATATTTCCCCATTCCATCCATCGAAGTTACCCAATACATCCTAACAATGGTAAAAGGGTGGAAACAAATTTCAGCCCACATTCTGAAGACATTACAGGATATAATAATGATAACAAAAATGGCTAAGGGGTAGACAAAAAACTCTGTCCCTATAATTGGGAAGACTCATCAATACAAAACAAGAGTCATTATGAAGTAGATACATGCCTCTTATCTCATTTAGGAGGGTCGTGGGAAAACCCCCCCACGATATATGAACAAATGAATTGGGACCATACCCCCATTCCTATTAGAGGTAACTGGTCTATCCTAATGGCCACTCTAGGGCAAGAACAAACCCTTGCCAAAATTTCAGTAACCTGTTGGAAAATTCTTGTATCAACACAAGATCTAATCAAACAAGCTTCCATATGTGAGAACCACTATCCCCAGAAAGGGGACCAACTACCTGAAAGAAGGAATCGAAAAATAAGCCTCACCAAAGGCAATTGGAGAATGAAGATATGATATAGAATCATAATATGATTAATACTAGAGTTCTTAAAGACCTCAGATGTTTATATGTGGAATCTCAGGATCCTAATCTCCCATTTACAAATTATAGGAATATTAGTAACAGTTTTGAAGTCCCTACCCATAAATCTCACCATGAATAATTTCTTAATTTACATAATATGATCAATTTTGAGATCCCATCTCTTGATGAGCATCACGAAAACAAACCACATGGCCAGAAGATCAAACGTCAATGAGGTCCTCCCCTTTTTATCATCCCCCTGAAGGTCCTCCCTAAGTTATATGCTACATAAAATCACCTCATAATCATACATAAATCCATGATGGTATTCCTCCCCATAATGACATTTCACTTTGTCAAGGAGGTCCTCCCCTTGCTGATTTAATGGGGGAGAAGTCCCTCCTACTGTGAGGCACTTAGGAAAATGAGTCAAGTCGTGCCTGATGTCTCTTCATTGAAAATTTACATCCTTTTTCAGCCAAAAGACATCCCAAGGCAATGGTAATTCTCCAAACCACCATTGGATTTCCTACCTTCCAACATGACAGAGGAAGACCCTACCAATCTTGCTATTTCTAATAAAGAAGTAGGGAAGCATCCACTCTGATTGGACTAGGTTGAGGATCCTCTAGAAAAGGATGAATAATACATGTTGAACATGAGGAGACAATTGGATAAATATGTCATATGAGTTATGTTCCAGCCTTTAGACACTCCCCAATAGAGCATTCTATAGGATTTGTTGGAATACTGTGCGCATGATATCCGCCTCAATATATGGAATAATATTCATCACTTAAGAGAAAAATTATTACCTTATGATGAATATCTAAGCCACATCAAGGTAATAGAAGGGATACACTGCCAAATTGACTTGGTGGATCTCCTAACTATATGACATCCAAAATTTGGAAAATAACAATTATCCCTTCAACATGCATGTCTCTATGCGTTAAAAGAATTGCGTCTACTGATCATAGATGCCTCATATAGTTTTTATATTAGAGGATGGGGTGAACAAGGAATGTTGAATTTTACTATGCTCCTCAATCAAAAAATCCCTCAAAAAGTGATATCATGCAATTTCATAGCCTTAAGATGGATTCAATAAATGGACTCTATTCACAACAGATGGCACGATCAACAAAAACCAGTCCTAAACGACTCATGGAAATGTTGGGCTAGGAGAGAGTAAGCCATAAAAAAATTCACATGTCAAGCATCCAAAAACAATGAGCAAGCATCTCACCTAAGGGAGTCCAATTGTCAAGAATCACCAATATATTTGGAAGCAGGTGGATCAGGTGAAAAACATACAGTACAATCTACCCATGTTCGAACACAACTTCATAAAATTAAGAAATCAACCATGGAAGCAGCAACCATGACAATACAAGAGCAACCCTAGAATGTAGGGTTGGGGGATTATTTAACACAACCTTTGAGATTGGGAAAACATGTTACAAAGGTTATGTAAAGAGAAAAAGAATAGCCCCATCCCTCAAGGATGGTTTTTTTACATTAACAACCTCATCCTTAATGGAAGTCGGTCTTATCCTAATTTGGGGGGATGCCACAGAATGAATCCTCCTAGTTAATCCTACCCTGTGACCCAATGTATTTACTAGGAACATGCATGATGAAATTTTCTAGAGATTCCATTTGGACCACCATCTTCCAAATAGTTCGAAGAGGACCAACATAGGAGAGGAAGAGGCCACATGGAGGGTGAAAACAAAGAAAGTCGCTTAAAGAGACTGATGAGATGTCTACAATGCATTATGAATAAGTTAATTTCATTAACACTACCCCTATAGACACTATAAAACATGAGACCAATACTGATGATCAGGAGGAGGATGTTTTGGTTCATAATACGGTCCACACTAAAATGATTGAAGGAGGTGTGCATACCCAAAATCTAAGGCTTGATTTGAATTTATTGATTCCCTCAACCACTCTATTACTACCTTGTCAATAAAAAATTCCCTAAAGAAAAGGATAAAGGTAAGGTTGTTCCTCACCCACTTCCCGAAGAGGTCAAACCCCTCACACTCAAGGAAATATTTTCTCAATAGGAGGAAGAGATGAAAGAGTTGATAAGATTCAACACTTAATTACTTTAAGGAAACATTAATACCAATATGTTCTACAATAATAACCTCAACTCACACTCCCAACCAATGTTCCTTAAAAATATAATTCACCATAGATACTAAAGTGGATCCAAAACATCCTCTCAATGTGTGGGAATGGAGACCAATATATTTGGACCCCCTGATAAAGAGATATTAGGAGTTCCCTCCCTTGGTAACACTACCAGGGCTGGTTCAGACACATCCTCATGGACCAGACCATATAGGTTACCCATTGTAGGTACAAATAGAGCTACCATAGATAGATCTACTTATTGTTACCCATGCTCAAGCCATTGTTCAACCAGATATCCATCAAGGGATCCTCAATACTATTGAATCATTAACATCTTTATTGGTAGCTATGGGAGAATGGAATGCACCATTACATCTAGAAAAGCAGCCTTACCCTGAATGGGTGGATCTGACCCCTCCCCAACCAAATTTTGAGAACCCAATATTTTCAATTTTTAATGGTTTGGGGGATCTAGGGAAGAATTTGATGCATTTAATATCCCTCTATAATACCTTGATGGGGAACTCTACACAATAAGAAGCAGTGAAACTCAAATTCATCATAAAAACACTGCAAGGGGTAGCCTTCATATGGTACACCTTTTTTCCAGCTTGATCAATCATGGGATGAGAATACCTCTATTGACAGTTCCTCTTTCAATTTTTCTCAACATTATAGAAGAAAATAGTCCTCAACCTCTCAAACTAAAAATTGTGGGAGAACGAGTGGGTATCAGATTTCATTACTCCATGGAAAGGGTTGAACTACTCACTGAACCTATAACTTCTATAAGAATATTTTTTGTCTAAATGTATAGAGAATCTCCATGATGATTTTCACAAAACACTCATCCCTATGAAATATACAAGAGTTTTTTGGGATATTTACTTTGTTGCTCAAAAAATGAAAGATTACATCTTGAATACCAAGGACAAGTCCTAAGTAATTCTATCAGCTTAAGGGAAGAGAATAGGGAATGAGGAGATTGTTGTGGTCACACTCAGGATACCCCCTACACCAACCTAAACTCCAAATCCCACACTATATCGCATGGAACCTCCTCCTGAGCATCAAAAACAATGCATGACTCATCATGATGAGTGAATAGAGAAGAGGGGAAAACATTTTTATGATATAAATAATAATTTTTATTCATTCTGAGATGACTAGGTCCCTAGTTACTTCATTGCAACCTTGGAAAAAACTTACTCAATTCTCTAAAGTCGATGAGGCCTGATTAGGCCTTTCTCAAAGATCTCCCAAACTAATTCCCCTTCCATTGGACATTGGGTCACATTATCTAGGAATTATTTTATTTTTAAAGATATTCTACAAAAAATAATGGTTTCTGGACAAGTAAATCTAGTAAATCTACCCACACAGGTAGTGTGTGTTTCTACCACCAATCCAGAGGAAGAGAGTGAATGGAAAGAAGTTACTAACAAAGTTACACAAAATTTCAATGATTGGATGGTCATAAAAATGATCAACAAACTCATTCTATCCTCAGAGCATAGTTGAAACAACCAAATATTCCCCCAACCACTTCTGATATGATACAACTGACTCTATCAACACCATAATCCTCAAAAATCCAGTCTTCCAAGAAATGAAATGGATGATAGGGAGGAAAGAAAAATAAGAAGATGAATCTATACTAATTGAAAATTTTTATTTGAATATTTAAATCTTCATGCATTCGGGTTTGAAATAATAGGAACCACCCTTCCAAAATGTACAATGAGAGTTGACTCGCCAGACGGAATCCTCATCAGACGAGGAGTTAATCTTTGGTTCCATTAATGTTATTCTATTAATGGACTCATTCTACAATGATGATTTGACTATAAACCAGAGTTATCCACATCAAATTAGGGAATAAGGGGAATATGCCATAGGGGTCGAGGGTACAAGGGAATATGCGGTCACTGCCAAAGTTAATACTCCAACCATATCCTGATTCAGACTATCTATGCTGCCGAAACCCGTAAGATAGCCCTCCGATGAGATCAGTATGAGAAAGAAAGTCCCCCCACATATGTAAGGGGTCACCCCAACCCGATCATATTATAATATTAATTAGAGGCTGTGTCATATTTAAATCAACCTCAGAAAGCAGGAAGAATGAGTCGACCTAACCCACCAAGGATAGGAGAGACTTCAACTCCTATTCTAGGGACTGATCTTACATAAATCAACCATGATAGAGACTACTCATGTCGGGAAGTGTAGAAATTTAGCTCAAAAGTATTAAATTATGAATTAATTACCCCTGGTGAAGACTAAGTTTTCAATCCTGGATGCTCTTAGTCTATTGAAAGACCTCTAGGAAACACTTATAGTGGATTTTATTAGCCCTTAAGAATTTTAAGTGGAAGTTTCTTATACTGAATTATATCATGCATAGATTGATTCTAAAGAATGCCACATGATAATCTCTTTCATAGAGTAGGAAAAATATTCATTATACAGGGACACATACAACCCTTGTATGTATCTGGAATGATAGATGATGTTGATATCCAATGGGCCTTCATTGAAAATGGATCATGGGTAAACCTCAATATGATCCGAATGCTTCACCGACTAGGTTACAATGAATCTCACTCATCCCCTTATTCTCTAATTCTATAGGGTTATGAAAAGAGTGAGAAAATACTCATGGCATAAAAGGTTAGGAATTATTTTGGGAACCTCATATATAACTCATCATTTCTAGTTGTTCATCAAAACACAACTTTCAACGTTCAACTAGTAAGACCTTGGTTGCATCAACATGAAAAAATCCCCTCATTATTGTAACATCCCAGGAAAATAAAGAACATGACATTTTTATATTTATTAATATTTGTGATTTAAATATTAATTTTATTTTAAATGGGATTCTATGTTCGATAGCATACCTGATACACAACAACGAGTTTCTTTGAAATCTTACGTTGAACACAACTTTGGGTCATACTAAAAAATAATAATATAATATTATTTTAAATGGTAGTTAACGCCTAGCCGTTGTATTGGAGGGAATGGAAATAAATAACTACAATATGAATATACATGTTTTTTAAATGTTTTTACATTTATCCAATAAATTTTAGAGGCTTAAAATAAGAAAGAATCCAATTTTAAGCATAAATACTCTAATATTCATTAAAAGGTCAATTTACCGCTTTTTGATGGAGAACCCTCTTTAAATATATTTTTGGTAACTTTTATATATTCTATTTGAAAAAATATAATTATTCTTTAGAATTGGGATATAAAAATTTACTTTGGGTATATTTTTAGTATTTTTATGATAAAATTATTTTTTTAATGAATAAGTGAAAAATACTGTATTTTAATTCAAAAATTCCTTTTAATCTAATTTATTTATATGGTTATATTATATTTTTAATTAGTTTTAAAGTGTAATTAGATTATATTTTTACCATTTAATATAATTTTGTTCATTTTAAGTAATTTAACTTTGAAATTGGACATAAACAAGTGTCAATCTTTTGATATTTATTATTTCTTAAAAACATGTTTTTTGTTTTGACAACAAGAATTATTTTTAAATTAATTTCCGACACTTCTGTGTTTTGAATTTGGAAAAATGGATTAAATATTTGGAATTAGGAGGTAAAAATTGTGTAAATAGCTAACTTTTATTTTTAGACAACATGAATATTTACTTCAGTAAAAATTTTATTTACCATGGTTAAAGTGTAAATCTGGTAAATAAGGGTAACAAAATATTATAATAATAATATAATATTACACTAAAACGTGTCCTAATACTATTGGTTAATACATTTCTGACCATGGTCATCCTTGGGTCGATCTCGGGACCCCATGGAGCTACTTAAGAGTGATAATGACACTTTATATTAATTAATTTAAAGTAAGGATAAAAATGACATAAACAAATATCTTTTAGTAAATCAATTTTTACATGGGGTTATATAAGTTATCTCTTCGACTATAAATATTCATTTGAAATATAAAAATATTTCATACATAATGGTATTTTTTTTATAATTTTATACATCAAATAAATAAAATTATTTATGACACAATAATGATGCAGTCTTTACCTCATTAATGAATGATTTAAATAAATAAGATTATAAATACTAAAACAATATCCAAAACCTATACAATTATTATTGGATGATTTTATTTATAACATGAGTCATATTATATTATAATTTAATGATTTTTGGACCTTTTGAAATAGAATATAAGTTTATAATAAAATAATTGTTTGAAACTTTCCTAAAGAGCCCCTCTTCCCCCTTAAAAAAGGACACCACTTCTAACCCATTCCTAACACCTCTAAAGCCCCTTGTATCATCAAAACTTTTCCTAAATAAGATCCCCACATACCTATACTCCTCTTATAATCCTTAACTTAGGTATAAGGCACTTGAAGTAAACCTTTTGGTTCAAACCAAAGGGAGATACCCGATTTAAAGGAAACGTCTTCTTTTAAGTTCTTTTATTTTATTTTACTTCTCCAACCCACTAAACTCTTTTTTTTCATTTATTTTATAAAAAAAACAGTATAATAAATATATTAGGTTGTTTTTAATGAGAATTATTTGGACTACACTTCCACACACCCCCATCTAATGGGTAAAGAACATACTGTTTCTGTGGACAGTGAACTACTGCCTCACGAAACGATGATTGTTAAATATTCTCCTACCACCTCTCATGGTGGACATTATGATGACAATGTATTTATATATGATATATATTATGTTTATGTTTTCTATATTCTTATGTGATTTTTTATTTTACAAACATACCTTTATGATTTCCAATATGTGTAAACACAATAATTTCATTTGAGGAAGTGCGAACTACCGCCCCCTCAAGGTGATATGATTCGTTCATGACATACATGGAACATATAAAATATAGTGTTAATGGAATTATGTAAAATATATATCATATGATATTATACTGGAACTATAACATACCTATGTATAATTAAGTTTTCATTCCATTAAATATGAAATAGAAATGAAAGTAGCGTTCTTGCGTACGTACGGCTTACCGTCTCCATGAATGGTGCATTTCATTTCTTATCTCCAAATTTTATGTAATATTATAAATAAATAAATATAATGGATATATATGATATCTAAATCACGAATATAATTCTGTAGATAATGGAATTTTGACCACATTAACAACTTGTAATTATAAAAAAGTTCATTTTTGACTCATGTTCTGAACATCGACAAAATGACCAATATGAACTCAAATAATTAAATAATTGTTATAGCAAAGTAATAAGTGATATAAAAGGAATAATAAACTTAAAAAAGGTTATTAATCATGTATAAATTAACTTAAATTTATTATTTAGGTAGAACAAGGAAAAAACAAGTCAAGTCAGACACAAGGTAAGGGGTTTCTTATCTCACTTTTAATTTCTTGAGATTTCCATTGTTCGCCACTTATTTATTGCATGTGGTGTATTGTGTACTTAAATTTGATATATATTATCATGATTATATTTATAATCATGGTATTATGTGATTCATCTGGTGGTTATTAATTTTTTGTCAAAGGACTGGATTGATTACAACGTGGTAAGGGGTTTTCATCTCACTTCTTATTCCCATGAGATTCATGCTATATTTCCACTATTTCCTTTTGTGTGGTGTATGTACTTACCATTATTGTATTCATTGTGTAATATAATTTAATTTATGGGTAATTAAATCTTTATTTTATGATCCTTCTTTCATATGGTGAATGTTTCATAAGTTACCAAATCATTAAGGGAACCTTTCACCCTCCTCTTTTTAAAAGACTTATTTTTGTTATGTATTTTAATTTATATCTTATAATGTTGGGATATGTTCTTATATATCCTTAATGATGTAAATTTTATGTCCAAGTGATGAGATACCATTTTCTCTCTCATTAAATTATTTTCTGAATTTTAAAGTGACGCCGTTAGGCTGTCGAATTTTTGTAAGGGAACATCTTAACCCAATTTCAATTATTTGGGTTAAACTTATAATTCTTGATGATGTCATGTTATAAATATGCTTGAATGATCTATGATTATTTCACACTTATTATCCACTTATATTAACTGTATTATTATTTTTCACACATAAATATGTAATTGATTTATCCTTAATCTAAGGATACCGTCTTTATAAGGGATTTCGTCTCAATTTACATTCCCTTGAGAATTAATTGTTGTTATGAACCAATTCAATTTTATATGGTGTATATTATTCCCTTTTAAATATATATCATGAATATACTTATTCTCATGATATTATAAGTTTTGTTTTATTCTATTCTTCAATTATGTTTAGTCAAGTGTTTCTCAAGTTTTACAAGACTCTTTAACTAAAACATCATTTTAAAAGATTTAAAGAATTATTCTTCTAAATATTTTTCATTAATGTCCATGTTTTCAAAATGGTTTTTTCATATTTATTTATATGGAAATTAATGTTTTAAAACTCTAATTCCTTTAAAATCTTCAAAGTGGCACTTTGATTTAAACATCTATTTATTAAATGTTTTAAATGGTTTTGAAAATGGTTTGATTAAGCATTGATTATGTCAATATCTTAAAATGATATATTTTAATTGAAATGTGGAAATGTTATTAGTGAAATGTTTATATTTTCAATATTTTATGTGTTATGATTTTATAATGGTACTTGGACATTTGACGAGTGGTTATGTGATAAACCAAATGACGGGTGGTGCCATGATAAAACCGGACGGATGGTTACATTATAACCTCAAATTCATTGGGTATGAAAGTTGGACATATGGCTATTCCATTTAGTGATATGTGTGGAAGTTGAACATATGGTTATTCCATTTAAGTAAATTTATGTCCCAAGTTACCTATATATGTTATGTGTTCTTTCTATGGGTTTTATGGTAATCTTTTGTTTACAAAAGGGTAAACTATGATCTTTTATTCAGAGAAGAGTATTTACTAATTCATAAAGGTGAAAAGTATTACTTATGATAAAGTATTCATGGTTTACTTGTTTATTTGAAAAACTAATAGTTTTCCTTCTTTGTGTATCCCTTACTGAGCTTTTTTCTCATCCTACGTTTTTGAATTTTTTTTCACAGGACATGAAGTGGAATAGGGAAAAGGATGAGATCAAGGAAAATTCATGATGTCTAAAACATGGAACTAGACATGTTTATTTTTAAGAGTTTATATTCTCTGAAAAAAATAGATACTGAGTAGTAGTGTCTACATGTAATATTCAAGCTGATATGTAATAGTTATGGCCTAATTATCTAAAACTCTAAACCTGAAAAGTTCTTCAATGTGAATTATTCATTTAATTCAAGATTATGTAACATTATAAGGTCACATACTTATAATTGGTATCAGAGGCTGGTTTAGACAACTTTAGAGGTTAGGGTGTAATTCAATCATAAGTGAAATAACCATAGTGGTTAGCATATTATAAAGATCCATAGTTATTTTAGATAAAATGAATGAGTTTAAGATAACATGAATATGTCTATCTTAGTATTTAACCTCCTCATAAGATATTATATAATGATTTTAATGATATACTCACATTAACCTTTTTGGTTTTAGTAAATGGCTAGATCTAGTAGGCACCAAAGTAATAGTGGATGTGAAGAAAACTATTACGATTTTTTGAATGAGAAACTAAATGAAATGGGAGCTGCAATGAGAAGTCTTGTGGTTATTCTTAACCAAATATTTGGAGTCATGAATGACCACCTGAACCTTGGTGATTTTTATAATGCATTGTATATGTAAGAAACAAATACCTACGGAAGTTCATGTAATAATAATAAAGGTAAGTATATTAAAAAACCTATGTGTCAAGGATATGAAAAAAACACTTTGGAAAATTCTTTAAAGGGACAGGAAGATGTTTCTGATGTGGTAATGAAGGTCATGAAGCAAGAACCTGCCATGGAAAAAAGAAGCATATAACTGACTCCAGGAAAAGGAAAGAAGTTATTTATGTGAGGTCAATTGAATGTTTTAAATCTGGTGTGCATGGTCACTACAAAAATTGATATCTTGCAAAGAAGTTTTAGGAAAGGGATCAACAGATCATACAAATATACGTTTACCGATTCCTACTGCCATTCCAATTGAAGATGAGGAAACTGAAAATGACACATGAAAGGTATGGATTATTTCTTAGCTCATGTTTTGAAATTATTAAAATCTTAGGACATTATGCATTATTTTGTTTGTAGGAAAGAAGTATAAAAGAATAAAATGAAAAAACATGGATAAAGGATCAGGAAGGATGTTTGATGATTAAGATGTCTACATTTTATGAATTAAAGAGTTATGGATAATGATATGTTTGAATGTATTAATAATGGGATTAGTTTAGAAACTTTTTATATTATGTGTACACCTAAAGTTTGATATGTGAAAATTTTATTTAAAGAAGAATTATCTTTTTTTTGGATATAGTTATAAAGAACCATTTGGGTTTATATGATCCATAAATTTGAGGCAATTACAGGTTATTACATTTTGGGATGAAAAATTAAAGTTATTAGATAACCTTTGTGGTTAAAATATGTTATGGTTATTTTTGATTAATTTATCTCATTTTGGGAATGTTATAAAATTATATATTTTTTGAAAAAGGACAACTCGTAGACCATTTGACAACTCGTTGCATCGGACAAATCTATGTGAATCAAACCCACAACCAAAGTGTGATTGAGATTTATCGCCTACCACTGGACTACGTGAAGTACCTGGATAATATAACTAATTATTTTTTGTTAGATGATTTTATTAATCAAGAATAAGTTGGTTTTGGGTTATCTATGGAAATGACTAACCTATCATAGATAATATGTGATTAGGTTAATTACACTTCAGTATGATACTTTAAGATTAGTCGATGTTATTTGGAGATAAATGTTAAGATTTATCATGGAAGACTATGTGATTAAATCCTTATGAGTTTTGGGTTTCAATCTTAGTTTGGATTATTTTGAAGAATTTTAAGGAAAATTGTATATTGAATGGTCTTTCTTGAACTTTGGGTACTTTTTTGTTGAATTTTGGATATTAAGAGTAGTTTTTCTTTTTATAAAGGATTATCCTTTTTAGGGATTATCTAATCTCGTTCTAACCATTTTGGTTTTGGTTGATGTCTAAAGATAGAAGAAATATATAGTTCATCTTTTTTGGATTATGTGATACTCTAGAAGTTGATTCTAGCGATTTTAATGTGACCAAGTCAGTTTGAATACTCATCATTAGGAAAAAAGATGAGTTTGTGGTAGAAATTTAGTAAAGAATGAAAGACTTCATGAAAAGTAAGTATGTTTCCTTATGTTTTTAGTTAATATCATAAATAAATTCCTCAAATTTATGAAAATTAACTTAAAACAAAAACATTTTATGTTAACTTTTCCTAATTGGGAATCAAAGTCCGTTTAACCCATCACAAGTTTGTGATTTTCTGGTGGTTAACCTTCTCCTAATCATGTTTTCTATCACTCTCTATCAGAACTTGATGTTTTTTCTCTTCCATATCCACGTTTTCATGGAAAAATAGTATCTATTGTCCCAAGTGACCTTTTTTACTTCTCTTTATTTCTTTTAATGTGATATTTTTATTGACTCTTTTTCCGATGTGGGACTTTTAATGAAGTTTCGAAGCCCAATTTTAAAATTGTCAGGATGCAATTTCCAAAAGTGGGGAAGGATGTAACATCCCACGAAAATAAAGAATTTGACATTTTCATATTTATTAATATTTTTGATTTAAATATTAATTTTATTTTAAAAGTGATGCTATGTTCGATATCATACCCGATACGCAATAACGAGTTTCTTTGAAATCTTACGTTGCACAGAACGTTGGGTCATACTGAAAAATAATAATATAATATTATTTTAAATGGTAGTTAATTCCTGGCCATTGTATTGGTGGGAATGGAAATAACTAACTACAATATGAATATACGTATTTTTTAAATGTTTTTACATTTATCTAATAAATTTTAGAGGCTTAAAATAAGAAAGAATCCAATTTTAAGCATAAATACTCTAATATTCATTAAAAGGTCGATTTACCGTATTTTGATGGAGAACCCTATTTAAATCTATTTTTGGTCACTTTTATATATTCTATTTGAAAAAATATAATTCTTCTTTAGAATCTGGACATAAAAATTTACTTTGGGTAAATTTTTAGTATTTTTATGATAAATTTCTTTTTTTAATGAATAAGTGAAAAATACTGTATTTAATTAAAAAATGCCTTTTAATAAAATTTATTTATATGGTTAAATTATCTTTTTAATTTTTATTTAAGTGTAATTAAATTATATTTTTACCATTTAGTCCAATGTTATTCATTGGAAGTAATTTCACTTTGAAATTGGACATAAACAAGTGTCAATCTTTTGATAGTTATTATTTCTTAAAAACACGCTTTTTGTTTTGACAGTGGGAATTAATTTTAAATTAATTTCTAACACTTATGTGTTTTGAATTTGGAAAAATTAATTCTGTATTTGGAATCAGGAGTCCCAAATTGTGGAAATAGGTAACTTTTATTTTTATACAATATGAATATTTACTGCAGTAAAAATTTTATTTACCATGGTTAAAGGGTAAATCTGGTAAATAAGGGTAACAAAATATTATTATAATAATATAAAATTACCCTAAAATGTTTTCTAATACTATTTTTTAATAAATATCTGACCATGGTCATCCTTGGGTCGATTTTGGGACCCCATGGAGCCACTTATGAGTGATAATGACACTTTATATTAATTAATTTAATTAAAGACAAAAATAACATAAACAAATATCTTTAATAAATAATTTTTTACATGTGGTTATATAATTTATATATTCAACTATAAATATTAATTTTAAATCTAAAAATATTTCCTACATCATGTAATTTGTTTTATAATTTTTAGACATCAAATAAATACAATTATTTATGACACAATAATGATGCAGTCTTTACCTCATTAATGAATGATTTAAATAAATAAAATTATAAATACTAAAACAATATAAAAAACCTATAAAACTATTATTGGATGATTTTATTTCGAACATGAGTCATATTATCTTTAACTTTAATGATTTTTGGACATTTTTAAACCAAATATAAATTTATAATAAAATAATTGTTTCAAACTTTTCTAAAGAGCCCCTCCTCCCCCTTATAAAAGGACACTACTTCTAACCCATTCCTCATACCTCTCAAGACCCTTGTCTCATAAAACATATTCCTAAATAATCTCCCCACATCCCTATCCTCCTATTAGAATCATTAACTTAGTCATAAGGCACTTCAAGTAAACCTTTTGGTTCAAACCAAAGGGAGATACCCGATTTAAAGGTAACGTCTTATTTTTAGTTCTTTTCTTTTATTTTACTTCTCCAACCCCCTAAACTCTTTTTATTCATTTATTTTATAACAAAACCATTATACTAAATATAATAGGTTGTTTTTATGATAAGTATTCAAACTAAACTTCCACACACCCCCATCTAATGGGTAAAGAACATACTGTTTCTGTGAACAACGAACTACTGCCTCACGAAACGATGATTGTTCAATCTTCTCCTACCAACTCTCATGGTGGAAATTATGATGTCACTATATTTATATATGATATATATTATTTTTATGTTTTCTCTATTCTTCTGTGTTTTTTTACTTTACAAACATACCTTTATGATTTCTAATATGTGTAAGCACGATAATTTCATTTGAGGAAGTGCGGACTACCACCCCCTCAAGGTGATATGATTCCTTCATGACATACATGGAACATATAAAGGATGGCGTTAATGAAATTATGTAACATATATATCATATAATATTATATTTAAATTATAATATACCTATGTATCATTAAGTTTTCATTCCATTAAATATGAAATAGAAATGAAAGTAGCATTCATGCGTACGTACGACTTACCATATCCATGAATAGTGAATTTCATTTCTTATATCCAAATGTTATGTAATATTATAAATAAATACATATACTGGATATATATGATATATATGATATCTAAATTATGAATATAATTCTAGAGATAATGGACTTTTTACCACATGAACAACTTGTAATTATAACAAGTTCATTTTTGACTCAAGTTCCGAACATCGAAAAAATGTACAATATGAACTCAAATAATTAATTAATTGTTTTATCAAGGTAATAAGTGATATAAAAGGAATAATATACTTGAAAAATGTTCTTAATAAAGTATAAATTAACTTAACTTTATTATTCAAGAATAACAAGTAACAAACGAGTCAAGTCCGACACGAGGTAAGGGGTTTCTTATCTCATTTTTAATTTCATGAGATTTCCATTATTCACCACTTATTTCTTGCATGTGGTGTGTTGTGTACTGAAATTTGATATATATTATCATTATTATATTTATACTCATGGTATTGTTTGATTAATTTGGTGGTTATTAACTTTTGGTCATACAACTCGATTGATTACAACGTGGTAAGGGGTTTTCATCTCACTTCTTATTCCCGTGAGTTTCTTGCTATATTTCCACTATTTCCTTTTGTGTTGTGTATGTACTACCCATGATTGTATTAATTGTATAATATATTTTAATTTATGGGTAATTAAATCTTTATTTTATTATCCTTATTTTATATGGTGAATGTTTCATAAGTTACCAAATCGTTAAAGGAACCTTTCACACACCTCTTTTTAAAAGAATTATTTTTGTTATATCTTTTAATTTACATATTATAGTGTTAGGATATGTTCTTATATATCCTTAATGATTTAAATTTTATGTCCAAGTGATGAGATAACCTTTTCTCTCTCATCAAATTATTTTCCGAATTTTAAAGTGACACCGTTAGGCTGTCGAATTTCTGTAAGGGAACTTCTAAACCCAATTTCAATTCTTTGGGTTAAACTTATAATTCTTGATTATGTCATGTTATAAATACGTGTGAATGAACTATGATTGTTTCAAACTTAATATCCACTTATATTGAGTGTATTATTATTTTTCACACATAATTATGTAATTTATTTATCCTTAATCTAAGGATACCGTCTTTATAAGGGATTTCGTCTCAATTTACATTCCATTGAGACTTCATTGTTGTTATGAAACAATTCAATTTTATATGGTGTATATACTTCCCTTTGAAATTTTATATTATGAATATCCTTATTCTCATGATATTATAAGTTTTGTTTTATTCTATTCTTCAATTATGTTTAGTCAAGTGTTTCTCAAGTGTTACAAGACTCTTTAACTAAAACATCATTTTAAAAGCTTTAAAGAATTATTCTTCTAAATATTTATCATTAATATACATGTTTTCAAAATGGGTTTTAGTATTTATTTATATGGAAATTAATTTTTTAAAAATTTAATTCCTTTAAAAGTTTCAAAGTGGTATGGGACACTTGGATTAAAAAATCTCTTTTTTAAATGTTTTAAATGGTTTTGAAAATGGTTTGATTAAGAATTGATTATGTCAATATCTTTAAATGATATATTGTAATTAAAATATGGAAATTTTATTAGTGAAATTTTTATATTTTAAATATTTTATGTGTTATTATTTTATAATGGTACTTGGAAATTTGACAGGTTACGTGATAAACCAAATGACGGGTGGTGCCGTGATAAACCAGGACGGGTCGTTATGTTATAAAATTTAATGAATTGGGTATGGAAGTCAGCCATATGAATATTCCATTTAGTGATATGCATGGAAGTTGACTGTATGGTTTTTCCATTTATGTACATTTATTTCCCTAGTTACTTATATATGTTATGTGTGCTTTCTATGGGTTTTATGGTAATATTTTGGTTACAAACAGGTAAACAATGATCTTTTATTTAGAGAAGAGTATTTACTACTTCATAAAGGTGAAAAGTATTAATTATGATAAAGTATTAATGGTTTACTTGTTTTTTTGAAAAACTAATAGTTTTCCTTCTTTGTGTATACCTTATTGAGCTTTTTGCTCATCCCAAGTTTTTGAAATGTTTTTCACAAGAAATGAAGTGGAATAGTGACAAGGATGAGATCAAGGAAAAGTCATGATGTCTAAAACATGGAGCTAGACATGTTTCTTTTTAAGAGTTTATATTTTATGAAAAAAATGGATACTGAGTAGTAGTGTCTACATGTAATATTCAAGCTGATATGTAATAGTTATGGCCTAATTCTCTAAAACTCTAAACCTGAAAAGATCTTCAATGTGAATTATTCATTTAATTCAAGATTATGGAATGTTATAAGGACGATTCCTTATAGTTATACCACCAATTACTCAAATATTGCATTAATAGTCAAATTGAGACATTTTTTGTGACAAATTCTAGTTTGAATCATGTGAAACCCAGTATATTGATGTAGAATTCAATCAAAGAGAAGTGAAATTACCCATAATCGATGGTGTTTCATCGTCACAACCCTAAATGGTCTAGAAATGACCCTGGCTAATCCCTTAAAAAAGATTATTTAAGAATATGTATTTCCTATCCATCATATCAAAGGCAAGATGCCAAATTCCGGAATAAATTCATCATGATTCATGATATCAATCATGAAAACTGATCTTGAAAATGATGAAGAGGTAACTAAATCTCTAGATAGTGGTAAAATCTGAGATGAAAATTCCATCATTCTATCCCTAGAGCTTCAAAAGATCATTTCCTCACCAGCTAAGTTGGAATAGGTTGTTACATCACCAAGAGATAGTAAACATACAAACTCTATATCCCTTATTTTCCCTCCAAAGATTCAAAGAGACCCCACATCTTTAGTCATGTTGGAGGAAGCCGCTTTATCTTCTAGATCTTAAAATACTGACTCCTATCCTAAATTTACTTCATCACCTACTCCCCCTAAGAGAAAGGAAGAAGAGGAAGAGGAAGAGGAAGAGGAAGAGGAAGAGGAAGAGGAAGAGGAAGAGGAAGAGGAGGTAGAGGAGGACCTCAGAGATGCACCTTCATCATTTTAGAAATGTGTTTTTACCTTCATTGATGAACTCATAGAAATAAATTTGGGTGAAAAAGAGCACCCATGAACCACTTTGATTAGTGTGGCCATGTCTTCTGAAGAACAAGAGGTTTATAACTCCTTTTTAAAGCAGCACTAGGATGTGTTTTCCTAAAATTACCCAGAAATGTAAGGCCTCGATCTCGAGGTGGGCACTCACCACCTGAGATTTCTAGAAAACCATTGAGATAAAAATAGTTACCCAGAAGGACACACCCGACTGACACCACAAAAATTATTGCTGAAGTTGATAAGATTATCCAGGAAAAATTCATTCTAGAAGTCCAATATCCAAAATGGATATCTAACATATTCCTGGTAAGTAAGAATAATGGTTAAATCTGGGTATGTATTGACTTCATACATCTCAACTGACACTATCCAAAAGATGATTTCCAAGGAGATCACAAAGCTACTGATTGATGACATGACCAGATATCAATCCGTCTCCTTCATGGATGGATATTTGGGGTATTATAAAATCTTAATTGCCTAAGAATATGAAGAAGATACCTCTTTTAGGGCCCCTCAGGGTGTATTTTTCTATCAGGTAATTCCATTTGTCTTGAAGAATGTCGGTGCTACATACCAATATGCCATGAATCTCATATTGAAACCCTTTTTGGGAAGGTTTTTTGAATGCTATGTCAACAACTTGGTGGTTAAGTCTCAAAAATATCCCGACCAGCCAACTCATTTTGAGACCATCTTCAACAAAATTTGATAGCATATCATAAAGATAAACCCCTTGAAAGGTACTTTTGGGGTTACCTCATGGAAATTTCTTGGCCTCTTCATATGTCATTGTGGCATTTAAGTTGACCCTAAGAAGAAAAATTATTTTATAAATATGTCACCACCATATAACCTCAAAGAATTGAGGGTTTTACAGGGACACCTAGACTACATTTGTCACTTTATATCCAACCTCACAATAAAGTGTTTTCCCTTTATCAGGTTGATGAAAAAGGGGGTCACATACCAATGGACTGATGACAATCAGGAAGAATTTGATAGACTAAATAAATATCTTTTAAGTCAACTAGTGTTAATGACACCTATTGAGGGGAAGCTTCCCATTCTGCATGTAACAACCCTATAGTGATCGATGGGTGCTTTCCTCTCACAAAATAATGATGTTAGGAATGAATAAAAACTTTATTATTTCAATAAAACCATGATCAACATTGAGACTCATTATTTATATATCTAGAAGAGTTTCCTTGCATTGATATTTGTAGTTTATAAGCTGAGGCACTACCTGCAGTACCACAAGGTCCATTTGGTATCTCGTAACATCCTTCTCAAATATATCCTTAGTCGTCCTATGTTTATTGGATGTTTGGAATGGTGGGAAGTAATCCTGTAGTAATTTGACATTTAGTTTGTGTCTTAAAAAGTGGTAAAAGGTCAATATTTGGAAGTTTTACTCACAAAATATCCATCAACAGAAATAACACTATTGAATACCGAATTACCCGATGAAGAGATATTATCTATTCAAGAGGGCCCCCATGCATGGGAGATGTATTTCAACAACACTTCCAGAATCCCAATAAGGAAGATAATGGAGGACCCCAAGCTCAACAAATTTGGGTTGGGAGTCATGTTCATATCTCCAATAAAGGTAGTATTATCTTACTCCTTAATATTGTCAAAAGGCTATACCAAAAATGAGGCAGAATATCAGACCCTCATTAGAGGGATATAATTAGTGCTTAAAATGCTAGTGGATCACTTAGAGGTGAAATGTGGTTCAAAGTTGGTAATCAAACAGATCTATGAGGAATATACTATCAGAAAAGAGGATCTAATTTACCTTCATGACTATGTATGGGGGATAATGGTAGAGTTCCCCTCAAAAGCTAATATTGAATCACATCCCATGATCACAGAATGCTCGGGATGATGCATTGGAAAATGAATCCATGAATTTCAAAGATCTAGACCATGATTAAACAGTCATTAGCATTGTGCACCGCTGAATGGTCTAGCCTTTTTTTTGTGTTAGCATATAAGTGTTCAATATGATTTTTCCCATCCATGAACCAGATAGTCCTACCACTGGTTGGATGATACCCATTGTGGACAACCTCAAAAATGGGGTAATCTCTTTGGGAAGATCCAGAAAAGATAAAATCTAAAGACGAGCGACCAACTTTACTCTTTATAATGGCCCAAATAACCAAAAAGTTCTCTATAAATGAAGCTTTGATGGATTACTCCTTAGAAGTATCGATAGAGAAGATACCACTACCATTATGAAAGAAGTATATATGGGAGCCTATGGTACCCACTAATCAAGGTTTTGGATTTTCAATCAAATCTAAAGGCTCTGATATTTTTGGCCTTTAAAGATGTAGGATTGAACAAAATTCACCAAGAAGTGTCATTCCTGCCAAGTGCATGCCAACTTCATCCATCACCCCCTGAAGTTTTTACACACAGCCAAATACTCCTGGACATTGTCCGTATAGGGAATGGATGTTGTAGGGCCATATACTCCAACTAAAAACAAGAAATTTAAATATATCCTAATTGTTACTGACTTCTTCTCCAAATGCTATGAAGCAATACCCTTCAAAGAAGTGAAGACCAAAATCATTTTCAGCTTTGTGAAGTCCAACATCATTAAAATATTTGGTGTCCCTCAAACAATACTAATGGAAAATGACACCAATTTTTGTTTTTCTGAGTTGGAGAAGCTATATCAGAAATATAATATCGAATCTCAGCATTATTCCCACTATCATACAACATCTAATAGATAGATAGAGGCCTTAAAACAAGACCCTATCAAACATACTACATAATATAGTGGATAAAGATAAATTTTTTTGGCCTGACAATCTCTTGCATGAATTGTGGTCCTATTAGAATACAACCCATACCACCACACGGGAAACCTCGTATTGACTTTTATATGGTCAAAAGTAGTCATACCCATTGAGGTCCAATTTCCCTCATGCCTTGTTTCCATCTGTGATTTATTTTCCATAGATGAGAAATCCAAAAAAAGGCCGGATAAATTGGAACGATTGGATGAGAAAATATTTCATACCTTACACCACTTGGAGGTCCATAAAAATTAGATAGCATAGTATTTTAAAAAGAAATTCCACCTCTGCTCATTCCTCTTAAGAGAATCGTACTGGTCCTTAGGGCTCTGATGATACCAGGGAAGAAGTCTCTAAAGTTTGATCCAAAGTGGGAGGGACCGTATTCCATACACAGGGTCCATTCTAATGGAGTTTATTCCCTAATATATATGGATGTAGAAATTATTATGGCCCCAACCAATACAAGATTTCTCAAGAAATAATTTGTGTGATAAATACATGCCATTCACATCACAAGATAATAAACTGAATGACACTAACGTCCTTGCCGTATGTCATTAAACTGCATATCATCATGGTCCTATATGCGTGATCTTAAAAGTAACATGATATGGTCCTAGTCGTGTGACCTAAAACCATAAGACGTCATAGTCTGAGATGTAATACTTTAGAATAAATAACCTAATGTCCTAGTCACAAGATGATAAATGGTAGGACAAGGTCCTTTCCACATGACATAAAACTTTATGGTTCATGTCCTTGTTTCATGACAAAAAACTACTAAACATTTCAATCCATGCTTGGTGGATCATAAGCTTTGGTTCTAGTCTCCCACCACACCTTTTTTAAATAAATAAATGTGCCTTGAGTCCTGCCATAATAGGATTTGTAGTGACACTTAGATTTACAATCCTAGGTCCAGCCATAGCATAAAAATTCCCCCTCTCTGTGTACGGTTTAGACCTGAATAGAGATCCTTACAAGAACTATGTGTGGATTGATTTTCATTACCGTGAGATACATAGTGAAACCTAGAACCTAGTTCTTAGGCCCATCCACAAGTAAAAAATCCCCCTCTCTTATAGATAAAAAAAGATCTATATAGAAGACCCTAACCCAGGTTCACTCATTCCAGATCCCGTCATGGAAACAAAAACATCTCTCTCCTATATATAAACCAAATCTATGTAGGGGAATTAACACTTTATGTGCAATGCCATTCAAAATGATTCCTTTGTTCTAGGACATATTCCTTACACACATCATACTCCTTGTCGTGGAAAATTTTGGATCTTCATAAGCTTTCCTTGTCCATCTATGATAGAATGTTAGATTCCTATGGAAACCTTTGTATGACTATATAGTAATACTCCCCAGTTATATTTTCATAAGTCACCCACAAAAAGGGCTTGTTAGTTTGAGAATGTCATTGTTTGACTATGCATTGATACGCCACATTTGAATTTGTATAAGTCACCCACCAAAGGGCCTTTCAACCATATTCTCATTCATCCTTGGGAGAGACCTATTTTATACTTGAAAGCCTCAACAAAATTATGCCAAGAACTCAATTTTCGAACATTGGTCCATGAACATTCCTTGCGTTCTTATCCCATACCATTTATCCCAATCCCAGAATCCCAAAGACCATGGTTTATTATTTCCTTCTTCATATCCGAAGTATGTTGAAACATCCTTGGCCCGATAAGCCTTATATCCCTCACCATTTTCATGACATAGTGTCTTAGATTTATGACCTAAAACTTCAAGGCATCATGTCTTCCTAGTCACATGACGTTGAAATTTACAACAACATATTCAACACACGATGTTAAAATGTAGTCTTACTCTATGTACTAAACATAGGATGACCTAGGAAACTATCTCAGGAATCCTCATATCAAAAATATGGGATGCCTCTCATAAGATGATTTCCTGAATGCCCAAACAATGTTCTTATGGATTCATGTATTCTCTTTCATTTTAGGCAACCATAATTCTTACCGCATGATATTAAACTACATGGACGATGTGTTTACTGCATGACAATAAACTGTATGGTTTTCAAGAACTACTTATGGATTTATTCTCATTCTAATGAGATATGTAGAAATTCCTAGATCCTACATTTGGGTCCAGCTACCACAAAATCAAAATTCACCCATCCTTCCATTTAACCACCTTTGTGTGGTGGAAGAAACCTTTTCAATTCCTTCTTTCTCACACCGAGCATAGCTCGAGTGGGATTATGAGTTTTGGTAAATTATTTCCCAAATTACCTAGGAATATTAGTTCACATAAAGTGTATCGTAGTCCTAGTTTCAATAACTTAAAAGAAACACCATATTTCTTTACTACATGGTGTTAAACTACACAATTGAAATCTATTTCATGATGTAAATACAAGAACTACATGTGTATTTATTCTCACTTTGATGAGATACATAGTGACACTCAAATCCTACATCCTATTTCATCCATAATATGATAAATACCCCCACTCTCCTATGTATGAGTTAAATCTAAATAAGAGGATCCAATACAAGTTCTCACCCCATTCCTGGGCCCATACTAAAAAAAAAGGAAAAAAGAAGCCCCTTTTACACATAAGAATTCAATTAGTATGGGGAATCTCTCCAAGAACTATGGGTGGATTGCTTTTTTATTTGAAGAGATACATAGTGACACTTAGATCATACATACTAGGCCCAAATGCAATATAAAAAGAAACCCCCCTTCATTTTTATGAGTTAGACCTATGCAAGGAAGAATTTTCCCCATTCTTGATAATTTTGATATGAAATGCTCCTTACTTATTCATAAACTTCCTTCCCAAAAACCAAACTTTGTGTCCAAGGAAATACGAATCTCTAAAAGCTTTTTTTGTCCATAAAGGAAGAATGTTTGATTCTTAGAGACACTATTTTTTGACTATGCAATAATATGGCCCGATTGGATTTTCATAAATCACCCACCAAAATAGCCTATCACCAAGAGGATTCCACTATTTGAATATGCTATAATACGCCCCAGTTAGATTTGTATATGTTTCCTAACAAAATGGCCTATCAACCAGAGGCACATATTCCACCAGGAGATACCTCTTATATCTCTGTAATCCCCAACAAAATTATGTTGGGAACCCACTTTCTGAACATTAGTCCATGGTCATTCCTTGTATACTTGTCCAATATCACCTTTTAGATATAAAAACCCCCATATTATAGAATAAAAACATCTCCCTTCATGATTGAAAATGATGGAACATTATTGGTAAAATTACCATGAAACATAAAATCACTAATATTTCAGTCAAAGCTAAACGACCTTAAATTGTAACCCTCAACATCCTTGCTATAAGATGTTAAACTAAATGGTCCATGTCCCATTCCCATGAAATTAAACTATACAATGATTTTATCCTTATTAGAGAGGGTCCATTCCCCCTGATGTTGATCACCCAATGAAATTAACCCTCCTTTATACATGAACCAAATTTATATATGAGCGGCTTCCCATTCATGGACAATGAAAACACAAATGATACCTTAATTCTCAGACACATTACCTTAAAAAACCACCCTCAAATTCCTTGAGAAATATGGATCTTCACATAATCCCCAACCATCAATAATAGTATGTTAGATTCTTGAAGACACCTTTGTTTTGACTATGCATTAATATTCCCTAGTTGGATTTGCATAAGTGGACCACTAAAAGGGTTTATCAACCAAAGGCACATTTTTCCTTGGGTGTGACCCCTTATATATCCATAATCCCCAAAAAATTATTATAGAATTTGATATTTGAATATGGTTCATGGTTATCCATTGCACACTTGTCTCAAATCATGTTTCAGATCCAAAAATCACAAAACTGTGACTCAAAATCCCCCCTTTTTGTGCATTTGAAGAATATAGGAACAATATTGGCTTGTAAATCCTACTTGGGTAATCATACCATAACTTATGGTAAAAATATTCAACCTAAAACACCAATAAAATTAGTCTGGCTTGAAAGACTCTAAACTTCCCACAAAAAGAGACACAGTACTCGCCAAGCTGAAAACCTATAAAATGGAACCCTGGCTAAAAGCTGAGTCTTAGCACACAATACATGCACTCTGAATTTTATAGGGGAAAAATTGAGGATTAGACTATATATTAGTGGATATAACCCCCTTCCAATGGTGTATTATTGGACAGAATCCCCCTCTAGGAGTAGGCTGTAGATTCCTGAAAATCACTGATAAAAAGGTGTTGTCACATTAAAATTCATTTTTGAGTGTATTTGAGAAATTTTGGTGTATTATAAAAGTCAAGGAGTATAGTTCTATTTGAAACATTGGATTTTTCTGGCCACATATCCCAATCAAACTTATGGATCAAAAGTTATGACTCTCAGAAGTAGGGAAAATTTGAGCTCCCGCACAAGCCATTTGCACAACCGCTTTTGCATAAGGCCCTTATAAAATCCCATTCATGAAATCCCATTCACACAAGCCCATTATAAAAACCCCTTCATGAAGGTCCTTTGACCATTCTATAAATAGGACCTTCCACCTCCTATTCTAAGAGGAAGAACAAGCTCCCAGACGACTAAGCAGGGTGAAAGCTCTTGTCGTGCAACTCCTTCACTCAAGTAGTCCATCCATACTTGGGTGAACTATCATGTCTATATATATTTGTGGATGTGGCCACCACTTGGGAGACCCATACTTGGGAAACCAATACCTGGGTCACCCATACCTGGGTGACCCACACCTGGGCGAACAATACTTGGGCCACCTATACCTGGGTGACCCACACCTGGGTAACCCACACCTGGGAAACCCACACCTGGGCGACCCACACCTAGGCAACCCATACTTGGGAGACCCACACTCGGGAGGACCTGTAAGATCCTGACCTTTTCTAGATATGACCCATTATCATTTTTTAGGTACTATTTTACCTTTTTCCAAGTATATCTTATTTGGGTTTTACTTTGGTTATTTTTTCAAGTGAAACTGAATATTTTTGGAGGGATTTTGGGCAGTGCATGGTAGATGCACAATTTTCCCAAACCATTTACCATGCCCTAGAAATCTGTACAATCCCAAGAAGAGGGGTATTTCATGATTAGCACACAGTTTTGGAAACAATGCACCCTATTAGTAGTAACCATTTGATCCCTGAGAGAAGGTGCAAGATTAGGCACACAGTTAGGGAAAACCATATACCCCATATAGGAAACCATGTGCGTGGAAACATAAACCCACAAAAATTATTTAAAAAATACCCAAACCCTCATCTTATATCCCTAAATACCCCAAATCAACCCTAACTTGTTTTTATCATTTTTTGAGGCTTCAAGGTGGATTCCAAGGGTTTCTAAACTCTATTATTGGTGAATTGAAGATCCATTTTACACATATGAACCTCCCCCAAAAAGAGATCCAGTCCCAATTGATTTCCTCCCTATATCCCAAATTTATCTCATATTTTTAAGGGTTGTTTTACTTTTTTGATGATGGATCTAGATATAGGTTTTGATAGATATTAATCCATTCAATTTTGGATCTAGGTTTTGGATCTAGATCTTGTTATTCATTGTGCAATTGAACATTCCGCTTCAATATGGGGTTTTCTATTATCAAGCATCCTTCAAATATCTTGAGGTATGTGGTCTATTATTAAATTCCCAAAGTCTTGATTTCAATTTTATGTATGTAATTATGAAATCACTATTGAACATTTAGTAATTGCATCTTGAATTGAATTAATTAAATTGGTTAATTAATTAATGGATTGTGGAATTGAATAATTAATGGGGTAATGAAATTGGATAAATAATGGGATGATGTAATTGGTCAATTGATGGTATTGTGGAATTGATTGATTAATAAAATTTTGAATTGATTGATCACTGAAAATTAATTGATTTTTTATTAACCTTGAAGGGTCAATGAATTATTTTATTAAATTTTGACAAATGGTTTAATGATGAATTTTTAATATTATTCCATGTGATTGAAATAAATAATTTTGATTTTTGTGATATATAGAAAGTTACACTTTAATGAAAATGATTTATAATAAGGTTAATTATGCATAAACTTGATGTATATGAAATTGTTATTTGTGTGATATTGTGATATTTTTGATAGTGAGTGTGTGATAGGGACTGAGGCTCTAAATACCCATATGTGTTAGTGAGTGTGGGTTAGGGAATGAGGCTCCAAATGCCCATATGTGACGTTGAGGCATGGGATAAGGACTGAGGCCTAAAATACTCATATGTGATAGAGAGTGTGGGAGAAGGACTGAATATCCAAATACCCATATGTGATAGAGAGTGTGGGATAGGGACTGAGACTCCAAATACCCATGTGACATTGAGGTGTGGGAAAGGGACAAGGGCTCTAAATACCAAAGGTGTGCTAGAAACGACATTATATGCTCATGATATTCACATTGGTATATGGTTCCAATTGGCCATGATATGAATTTAAATGAAATTAAAAATGATAAAAATGGTATTATGATATGTTATATCCCTTGGGAATAGTTCATACTCCAGCATGAGATGAATAAGGTATTGATAGTATGAGTGTTATATTGCCTGAATGGCTTGAAGGACTTCATTTTTTTATTCATTTTTGATAACCCCCATTTTAAGGGTTGAATGGGAACCCTTTAAATTACAAGACCCGAAGGTCTTAAAGGAATTCATTCATTACAGACTATGACTAATTGAAACTTTCCCTCCCCAGCGTTTGCATCATGATCAACTCTCCAACTTTGCATGGCTGTATGTCTAACTATCCCATGAAAGGTGCACAGGACCAGTACTGAGGGAAAATTCCATATTATCTCATTATTCCAAATTCATTAGCTCTACTATGGTGAATGCGCATTTCTCTAGTACTCTTTTGGGACTTCTTCCATGTAAAATATGTCTGGTAGAATTTGCATATTAGGTGTCCTGAAGGCCTTGAGGTGGCTCAAAGGCCTTTAGGTGGCTTGAAATCCTTACTAACCCAAAGGCATGGGTAGCCTAAAGGCCTTAAGGACTCAAGGACCCTACTCAGGCTTCCTAATCAGTACCCAAATAAACTTCCTGTTTTTAGGATAGGATAAGGGAAAGATCCCTATGCTAGATGGATGAGTTGGGATGGAGCATGGATGAGAGAACCAAAAATAGTGTCAGGACCCTTATGGGGAGTTTTCAGTGTCTTTATTTTGTTTTTTCATTAGACACCTAACATGTATTCAATATGACTTATCTACTATTTTGGTTTGGATATTTTATTCCTATTTTGGTCACCATGTGATATTGGTTTTATCTAGTTATTGGTTATATCATTTAGTTATTCTTATTTATTTCCATTGTTGTTCTAATTTGATAGAGGGTATAGTCTCCCCATGTTGTGTATTTGACCCTCACTGCTATTCAGAAACCTTTGGAATATGGGGAGGTGCACTTGAGGTCATGTGACCAACCATATTAGGGCACCGATGTGTGGAAACTGGGTCAAGATGTTATAAAGTGGTATCAGAGTGGTTTTATTTTCTTTTCTTTTGTCTTACTATTTTGGAAAGGTAGAAAAGAGACTAAGAAGAGTCAAGCCTTGGTCATTAGATCGTCCATGGGAGTAGATAACCCATGTACATGGGAAAACCCTAGTACCCAGGGTGGGATTTCAATCATTAATGTTTTTTTGATATAGTTGGATGTTATTTCACCTTGAGTGATGCACTTGCTATGTAATGTGATTATTGTTTCTGAGTTCTTATGAGATTTGACTTGTAACCTAGTAAGGAATGATATTTTTGTATACTTGTATCATTTTAGGCATTCAGAACTTATTGTGACATGTATCATTTTAGGCATGCATGGAAAAGAAGGTTTTTGGGGTGAGTTGTTTAAATGAAAGTGATTTTACTGCTTGTGTGAAGTTGAACTAATTAGGTGCCTAATATGAATCGAAAAGTATTATAATTATGTGAAATGTGGAAAATTATTGTCTAATTATAAAATTGAATATTCGAATCTATTTACCTTTTTTTAACCATAACCTAGATGAGGGATGGTTAAGGGTAGTGTTAGTGCCTCAGTTTTGACTGTGTGGTAGGATACAGGGGATGACTTGTTATCAATTTATGTGAATCCCTCTTGTGTAATTGTGATAATGTTGTGTTATGTGTCCAAAATAACATGTTTTTAATTGTAGAGATATGGCTCCATGATGATGCTTGTTAATAGGACGATAGGAGGATATGGATGGAAATGATCCTCAAGTAGTGGAACCTGAGGTACCGATAGTGCCAGGTAAAGAATACATAGAAAAGTTATGTGAAAACTTTTATCGCTTCATGAATTTTATGAAGAGATACCTATAGAGGGTTGTGAAGAGTATGCCCAACCTAACATGAGAGTTTTAGTTGCAATACCCTCCGACTATCATCAGATAGGGTGTACCCGAGGCAGTTGAGTTCTAGATTGATTCCATCCAGACAATACTTGACCATTTAGACACTCTTTATGATAAGAGGGTCAAGTTGGCTGCTTATATGTTATGAGGACCAGTGAATCATTGGTGGGATGTTCAGGCTCATACTAGGCAGACAAATGGTATGGTATGGAAGGACTTTTTGGAGTAGTTCCTGGAGCACTTTTATCCTGAGAAATTGAGATAGTATAAGGAAGCTAATTTCACATGGATGACCTAGGGGAGTTGTCCAAGGTGGACTATGCTAGTCACTTTACTTATTTTTAGTGCTTTTCTCCAGTATTGTAAGGGTAAGAGATAGCTACGACAAGGCATTTCTAGGATAGACTTAAATGTGAGATTAAGTCCTAAGTTAACATATTTCAGTTAAAGAAGTTTACTGAGGTGGTGGATCATAATATCATATATGAGGGGAACCTGAAGAAGGATTTTAGTGTAGTACATATGGTTTATATAAGATGATCAGTAGGTATGTCTTCTGAGATTTGGAAGCATCACTATGATAATGTTGACTAAATCAGTGGAAAGAAGAGTGACATGAGGGAAGGATCAGTTACTCATGATCTTACCCAAGTACTTTTCCACTAGTATGATAGTCCAAGACACTTTCTTAGACATTATCCCCAACCAACAATAGAGTGCCAATCTTGCGGCAGGATGGGACATCTACAACAGTTCTGCATGAACCTACATCAGATGGGTAGCGATGGAGTAACAAGGTAGAACCATAGCATGGAAAGGGGATATTATACACTATATTAGTATGGAAATTAAATTTATAATGAAAATTGTGGTAGAGGAAGTGGTCATGGTATTTATGGAAAGTATCACCTATATCAGCAGAGTGGTATAGCTCAGGGGACTCAAACTACTTCACAGGGAAGAGGGACATGATAGTTGCATGTAGTTCAACATATACTTACGGATAGAGAGGATTAGAAATCCACAATTAGAGGTAATATTCTTGTAGCTTATAATATTGATAGTGACTTATTTTATACTAGTGCATCTCATTCCTTTACATATTCCCAACTTTTTAATGGGTTGAACTAAAAGTGGAGTTTGTGAGTGGGGTGATGATGACTGATACACTGTTGGGATTACGGTCGAGGGACATCTGTTTATGCAAGGGGTATTCTATCAAGGTTGGAGAGTATCATTTTCTATGGGATATTTACATCCTTGGAATGTCTGGCTCTAACGTAATTATGGTAATGGACTGGTTAGTGGAATACCGAGCCCACATAGATTTTTACCTTGGGATAGTGACTTTTATGTCTCCTGAGAGAAAAAATTATATTCATCATGGAGAGTATTTTATCTAGGGGTTCATATAGGGCCAATTATTTAGAAATTGTGGGACATCACCACCCAAGTTTCAAGTTTATTTCTGGATGATGGGGTGTGAAAAAAGATGTATTTCCACCCATAGTAGACTGGTTTCATGATGTGTTTTTTGAGTACTTCTCATGGATTCCACCTGAGAGGGATGTGGAGTTTACTATTGATATCATGCATAGAGCTGATCCAGTTTACATTCCACCATATAGAATGGAACCAATAGAGATTCAAGAGCTCAATAATTATCTAGAAGAGTTCATGGATAAGATATTTATCCATCTAAGTACATCACCATGAAGTTCACCAGTATTTTTTACTAAGAAGGCCGACAGAACCTTGTGCTTGTGTGTTGATTACCAAAATTTTAACTAGATGACTATTTGAAAAGTTAAAGGTATCTTGTGTTTTCTCTAAAATAAACTTGAGATCAAGGTATCATCGGTTGAGAGTTAAACCTTTTGACATACCTTGGACTTCTTTCAGAAGTAGGTATGGCCTTTATGAGTTTGTTGTAATACCGTTCGAGCTGAATAACGCTCCTTTTATGTTTATGGACTTGATGAATACAATATTTCACCCATACCTAGATTAGTTTCTGGTAGTGTTTGTGGATTAAATCTTGGTGCACTCCAAGACTCATAATGATAATGCCCAACATCTTGACATTATCCTGAGTACAATGAGAGAGCATAGACTATACAACAAGCCATATAAGTGTCAGTTTTGGATTGATCAGGTACATTTCTCAAGTCACATCAACTTAGAGGAAAGTGTGTCAGTGGACTCAGAGAAGGTGCAGGAAGTTGTTTCTTAGGAGTAGCCCAAGAATGTTTTCGATATATGTAGCTATCTGGGATTAGAGGGTTATTATCAGAGGTTCATCCAAAACTTTTACCACTTGAAAACACATATTTTGGTCTTTAACAAGAAGTTATTTAAGTTTTAATGGTATGAAGCATGTGATAATTCCTTCCAGGAGTTGAAGAAGTGCTTGAGAAAGACACCAATATTGATCCTACCTGAGCTGGGTGAGAAGTATATGGTATTTTGTGATGCTTCTAGGATTAGTATTGGAGTAGTTTTGATGTAGGGAGATCAAGTTATGGTGTATGGGTCACTAAAGTCGAGGACATATGAATGGAACTACCCTACACATGACATTGAGTTAGCTACAATGGTTTATTTCTTGAAGTGTTGGTGACATTATCTGTTTGGAAAAAAGTTTACCATGTATACTAATCATAAGAGATTAAAGTATATATTTTTACAATGATATTTGAATCTTCATCATCAAAGGTAGTTTGAGTATATGCAGTCATTTTATTTTGAGCTAACATATACACTCAGTAAGGGAAACAGTTTTGATGATGCTCTAAGAAGGAAAACATAGACTAAGGAAGTTCAGGAGTCTATCTTTGAGTGAAATATGAGGTCCTTACTGGATAAGATGCATGTTGTGGTTCAGGAGGGCCAGGGGAAGGTGACTCTCATATCATTTTCAGTGGATTCTACACTTTTGAGTTAGATCTGGGAAAGGTAGTATGAGGACCCATAATTTTTGGCCTTGGGGGGAATCCTTGAAGGTGGGGAGACACCTTAATATTTGGATATAGATGAGGATGATATAATATACATCAGCAATCATGTCATTATTCCTATGAGTATGTGGGAGGAGATGATGCGTGAATTTCATGCCTCAAAATGGGTGGTATATCTAGGTTTGAATAAAATGTACCATGAACTATGATGATAGTATTGGTGGTCTAGCATAAAAAAGGAGATAATAAGGTTCATGACATGATGATACACCTATCAACAGATGAAGGATAATCACCAAAGACCTGGTGGTTTACTACAACCATTTACCATTATAAAATGAAAGTGGGATTGCGTTACCATGGATTTTGTAATAGGTATCCTGAGTACATTTATTGCCAATATGAGAGACTTTATTAGTGGTTTAGTTGGGAGACATGTACGTTCGATAAATAATTTATCTGCATGGGGTTCCACTGAGTATATTTTTAGACCGTGACTCACATTTTACTTTGCACTTCTGAAAGGGATTTCAGAAGGTGGTTGGTATATAGGTTTTATTGAGTATGAAATTACACCCATAAAAAGATGGGTAGTCAGAATTTACTATACAGGTTTTGAATGATATGCTTCAGGCATGTGTCCAAGATTTTGTTGGTTCTTGGGAGAATCACCTATATCTAGTGGTGTTATCCTATAAAAATAGATATTAGGAAACTATTCATATGAAACCATATGAGTATCTCTATGGTAGGCCATGAAGATCACCACTATGCTGGATGAAGGTAGGTGAGTTATAGTTTTTGGGATCCAGTCTCGTGTAGGAGACGTTGAAGCAAGTTCAGTTGATTTGGAAGCGTATGGATATGAATCAGAGTAGATAGAAGTCATATGCAGATATACATTGAATACCCTTAGAGTTTTTAGTGGGTGATCATGTGTTCCTTTGGGTGTCACCTATATTGTGTTATCATAGGATTCAGGGGAAGGGAAATTTGGCACCTAGGTTTGTTTTACCGTTTGAAGTTGTGGAGAGAATCAGGCCGGTGGCCTACCTATTGGCTCTTCCACAGAGGTATAGTTCTATTCATGATCTTTTTCAAGTGTCATAGATTCCGCGGTATCACACTGACCCTTCTCATGTGATTGATGTGGATGATGTCAAGCCTGAGACTGATGCGTCCTTTGAGGATCATACAATACATGTTTTTGATCACAGTGAGAAAGTGTCGTGGGGAAAGTCTATGCTGATAGTTCGTGTATTGTTGAAACATGAGCATGTTTAGGAGGAAACATGGAATAGATAAGTGTATATATAGGCTCATTGGATTGATCTTTTTACCTTGTAACATAGAGATTCTTGGGATTATAGCTTGTGGAAAAGCTGTTATAAGGTGGGGAGATTATAAGGTCCTAACCTTTTCTGGAGCTGACTCATGATCATTTTTTAGGAACTATTTTACCTTGTTCTGAGTATATCTTGTTTGGGTTTTACTTTGGGGAGTTTTTGGGTTAAACTAGAGATTTTTGGAGGGGTTTTCGGAAATGCATAGTTGGCGCATGATTTGGAAAACCATGTTCCCTCTTAGTAGTAACCGTTCAACCCCTAAAATTAGGCGCACAATTAGGCACATGGTTAGGGAAAACTAAGCACCCTTATAGGAAAGCGTGTGTGTAGAAAATAAACACCCTAAAATTCATTAATTTTTTTTCAAACCCCAATCTTATATTCCTAAACACCCCAAATCAACCCTAATTCATTTCTATCAATTTTGGAGGCTCCTGGATGGATTCTAAGGGCTTAAAAATTTTATTTTTAGCAAATCAGTGATCCGTTTTACCAATCTTCACCTCTCCTGGTAAGAGATCTCATCCCATTTGGTTTCCTCCCTCTCTACAGTATTTCTCTCATCTTTTGAATGGATGTTTTCCTCCATATGTGATGGATATAGATATAGGTTTTGATATATCTTAATCCATTAAAATTTTGATCTAGGTTTTGGATCTTGATCTCATTATTCATTGTGAAATTGAACATTTTGCTTTAGTTTGGGGTTTTCCATTGGAAAGCGTCCATCAATGATATTGAGGTAGCACTACTACAAAACTGAGTTTATCCAGTGCTAGAGTTTTAACAATGCTAGCTAAAATCACTGTTAAACACCCCTTTCTCAGTGCTATAAAAACTACTATTAAAGTGGGTCTTTAACATTGTTTTTTAGCACTGTTAAAGGGGTCCCTTTATCATCCATCCAACAGCCCGAAGGCCTTCAAATTTTTTTATTTTAAGATAATCCCCCTTTTAAGGGAATAAGTAGGGAACCCAGACTTCATGGACATATTACATCACACGATAACAAAATAGATAACAACATAGATTAGCCCCACCCTAGCGTATGATCATGACGAATCCCTCTACCTTTGCAAGACAGCTCAGCAAGCATGTGTCCTGTGTCAAAGCACTAGCCCGATCCGACGGCTGACGCCATACCCTCTCAAACAACCAAATCTGAAAAACCCTGCAAAGATAAAACACAAGATCTGAATCCTCCTCTAAGCCTGATCCATACAGTCAATCCAGCTGCATCACCACCAATCACGAGACATTTTCACCACCATCAAGGACATCCTGGTCGAATCTCTTTGCACTCCACAAGACACCTCACCACCACGTAGAGGCCCAAAAGTCAGTGTGAAATCAGTGTTGCAGAGAAGGACCAGTGATGTCAAAACATGAATCCAAAAAAACCATAATCACAGAAAAACAAATGAATCCAAATCTTCCAAGCCAAAACCCTGCAAATAAAAAAGTAGAGAGACTTATTTCCTCCCCCTCCGAAGAACTGGAAATTGACGCAGCGATCCCCAGGAAAGTCTTCAGAGCCGCTTGTGGAGGTACCAAAAGCCATGCCAAGACGGCGTCGATGGATAGGACGTTGGGCCGAATTCCAGTGCTAGTTGAGACGTCGGACGTCAGTGTTTGTAAAAAGTCACTGATAAAGGCCCCCCTTTATCAGCAATAGTAAAAAAGTGCTGATAAAATAGGAATTTATCATTAATTATAAAATAAAATGATAAAAGGGGGTATTTATCAACACTTTTTTACGAGCGTTGATAAAATTTATATTGAAAAAAAATTATATTTCATTAACAGACACCCGTAGTAGAATTTATGGACATTTGGAGGCCTTCTAGTACTTTTTTAGCCTCAATAGAGGTGACCAAGGGTTCCTGTTATTCATTAAGATATATATCTCATCAAAAGATTTAATTTTATATGTGTTAGAGTCAAAACAGACACCCGGTTCAGAAGTTATGTCCGTTTGAAAGGACGTTGAATGCAAAAAAAACCTTAAAACCCCTAAAAACCCTAAAAAACATTAAACACTAAAAAGATCACAAATTTCGATCTGGGAGTCCATTTTAGATCAAAAAATAGTTAAATTGAATATTATGAAATGAGATAAATCCACATGATTTTTATATCATGTGATAATCAATGGAATAAAATATATTATAGTTTCAAAAAAGTCATAAATTGAACTTAAACTTCAAATGACCATAAATTTTGATCCGAGTGTCCGTTTAGGCTCTACCACATATAAAATCGAATCCTGAGATGGGATATACACTTTATATAGTCTTGGACTAAGGTATAAGATATTTTTTTAGTTTTGAAACCCCCCAAAAGGCCCAGAAAGCCTCCAAAACTGAGTTTTTTTGTCACCGACCCTGATTTATTAAAATTCAAATGGATATACCTTACGATCTGGGTGTCTGTTCAGCCTATACTACATATAATATAAAATATCATTTAATGAGATTCTAATTTAGTGGTTATAGATCTGAAATGGACTTCTAGATTAGAAGTTATTGTTATCCCATGGTTTTAGGGGTTCTAGGTTTTTAGAGTTTCTTAACATTTTTATGTGTTTTAAGGGTTTTTAGTGTTAATACCAATTTTAAAAAATATATATAAATAAATATGTATTTTAAGAAATATATATTACTATACACACATACACACACACACACACATATATATATAAATATATGGATAAAAAAATATAATGAAATATATATAAATATATAGATATCTCATAGAATGTAAAAAAATAGTATAGGGGAGTGGAAAAGGTGTTGGTGTATAAGCTGGGGGTCTCAAGTTCAAAACTCACTAGAGTTAGGGGAACATGCTGGGGATGGGATTATCTATAGCACTAATAAAGGGTTGGGGGAAGCACTGATAAGGTGGGTATGAAAAAAATTTATACACTTTGTTAGAGGGGCCTCTATCAGTGCTAAAAAAGCACTGATAAAGGGGGATTGATCATCGCTTTTTATGAGAACTATTAAAACTAACACTTTAACATCACATACATTATCAACGCTTCTATAGAGATGATAAATCCCTTTTACTACCACTTTTAAAGTCCTAATTTACAGTAGTGTAGGTGGTCTATTATTCAATTATCAAAGTCTTGATTTCAATTTCATGTATGTAATTGTGAAATCTCTATTGCATGTTTAGCTATTACATCTTGAATTGAACTAATTTAATCAGTTAATTAATTAATGGATTGTGGATTTGATTCATTAACGGGGTAATGAAATTGGCCAATTAATGGGATGGTGTAATTGGTTAATTTATGGGATTGTGTAATTGATTGATTGATATAATGTTGAACTAATTATTTAATAGAATGTTGAATTTATTGATTAATGGGAATTAAGGTATATTTGGATTAGCCTTTAAGGTTAAATGAATTATTTGATTAAATATTGAAAAAAGATTTAATGATGAATTGCTCATATTATTCCATGTGATTGAAATAAATAATTACGATTATTGTAATAAATTGAGTGGTATACTGAATGTTTTATAAGAAGGTTAATGATGCATAACCTTTATGTATATGAAATTTTGATTTGTGTGATATTGTGATATTTTTGATAGTGAGTGTGGGATAGGGACTGATGATCCAAATACCCATATGTATTAGTGAGTGTGGGATAGGGAATGAGGTTCTAAATACCAATATGTGATGTTGGGGTGTGGGACATATACTGAGGCTCTAAATACCCATATGTGATAGTGAGAATGGGATAAAGACTGAGGATTTAAATACCCATATGTGATAGTGATTGTGGGATAGGGACTGAGGCTCCAAATATGCATGTGACATTGAGATGTGGGAGAGGGAAAGGGGATCCAAATACCTGGGGTGTAAGACATGACATTTTACAGCCATGATATTGGCATTAGACTATGGTTTCAATTTGTTTTGATATGAATTGAATTGAAATGATAAATTATAACCATGGTATTGTGATATGTGATATCCCTTGGGGATAGTTCAGACTCCGGCATGGGCCGAGGAAGGTACTGATAGTATGAGTTTCATCATGAACCTGAGGATTTATGTGGTTATTTAAAGAATAATTAAATCTGATAACTTTTTTAATTTATGGATTTTAATTTATTATTTATACAAATGCATACACTAGTATTAACTAAATATTGTTTTAGACACTGTTGGTGATGGACTATTGACTTGTACTCACAACCTACTCGGGCTGCCTAATCAGTACTTGAATAGACTTCATGTTTGGAGGATAAGATAAGGGAAGGATCACTATGATATATGGATGAGTTGGGATGGATCATGGATAAGTGAACTATACGTAGTGTTAGGACCCACATGGGGAGTTGTTAGTGTCTTTATTTTGGTTTTTAGTATATAATTGAAACATATTTGTCATGAATTATCTACAATTTTGGTTTGGATACTGTATCCCTTTTTTAGTCATCATGTGATACCAATTTTTTTTATGGATTTGGTTATATAATTTTTTATACTTATTTATTTCTATTGTTGTTATACTTTGATAAAAATGGTATAGCCTTCCCATGTTGTATATCTGACCCTCGTTTCTAGTTGTAATCCTCTAGTGTATGGGGACATGTTCTTAAGGTCATGTGACCGACTGACTTAGGGCACCAGTGTGGGGAACCTATGTTGGGACATTAAATACCCACACCTAGGAGACTTGCACTTGGGTGAACCACACTTGGGATATCCATACCTAGCTGAGCCCCAACTGGGTGAACTACTTGGGCGACCCATACCTGGGTGAACCACTGGGGAAAGCCCCACCTGGAAGAACCACCTGAGTGATCCCAATGGTCTATATCATGAGGGATGCACCCTTGCACCCTCACTCGAGATCAATGCAAAGATATATCCCCAGGCCTCTGAATCAGTCCCTTGGATATCATCAATAACCCCCATGAAAAATGGAGAGTCACATCATGAAAATTTTGGTCTGGGTCGAGGATGTTTTGGGTTTTGACACAAAAAACCCCACATATCATTATAAATCACCATGATACAATACACTCCTCATGGTTCCAGAAATATGGACATCCACCTAGTTGTAATCCCCAACCAAACCAAATAACCATGAGTCAAGATACTCCTCATGGTTCTAGAAATATGGTCCTCCTTCTAGGTGTAAGCCCAAACCAAACCAAAGTACCATGAGTTGAGATCCTCCTCATGATTCCAAAAACAAAGGGAATCCCTCATTGAGTAAGACCCTCATATTTATTATGGTATGTAGATACATAGGTAGCTATATGTGACTATCATGGTTACAAAAATGAGAGAGGAGATAAGTACACAAAATCCCTTTATTATTCTCCCATAGCCCTGGCCTCTTCCACCAGCGAACAAAGGATTGTGAGGTTTTCCAGATCTTTTGCTTCCTCTTATTTATCACACTGAGCATGACTCATGTGGGATTAGAGGTTAGTGATGATCATGAAATACACATGATGAGATGAATGTAAAGATAATCCTTTGATTTATTTTCCTCTCACTTTCCTTCAGAGGTCTTTCATAGGTGTGGGTTGTTAAAGCTATCTATCCAACACAATGAACATCCTTTTATATGGTGTAAGCCCTAAAACCAATCCTTGACCTTCTGAGGGGCCATATTCCTGATGAATAAATCTAAGGGACTCCTATTAATTATAATCTACAAATCAATCCTCATAAAGGGCCACATTCCCTGTGAGAAAAACCTTCATATGACCTCCGTAGGCGTGGGTCTTCAACCTAACCAAACTACATGGGATTTGATTCCCATTCAAATCAGATACATAGGAAGCCTTCTTGAGGTCCAAACCTAGAAACACAGATCAACCCTAATTCTCTATGGGCCACATTCTCATTAGGTTCATATCCAACCTAGGATCCCACATCCCTTCCAGGTTTCTTGTGCCACTTCGGTATAAGTCCCACACCAAACTTTTACAAGGAACCTTTTAGCTAGACGTGCTTGCCACACGATGCTAAATAATATAGTTTTTTCCTCATCACATGACCTTAAAAGGTATGATGTGTCCCATTAAGTGGCACAAAATTATGTGGAAATTCCTTTCATAAGGATGCATATGAATTCAATCTTATAGGCCCGATCCTGATATCAAAATATCTTCCATCTCCCTAGTTGAGGATAAAATCAAGAGTGCCCCAATGTGTGGATCGAAACCAGCATCATGATAATAAACGAACAAAAAATATTCAATCCATTCATAAAAGGGTACCATTTATATAGAACCTCAGAAAAATATAGATTTATCCAATGATTAATAACCTCAGATACATACAGATGATTATAAAGTTTATACATTCTCATAATTGATTGTTAATTCAAGGGTGACTCATGTCATACTTGGGATTTAATGAAGGATTCATGAATATTCCTTAAATCTTTAAGAGATTCCCAAAATAAGCAATAACTCACCCTAAAAGGTGTGATGATCCCAAAATATCATCCTCTCGACTAATACAAGTCCCTAAGCATCATTGGATTCATTTCTCAATGACCACCAAAATTTGGAAATAAGGTTCATGAAACACTTAGAATAAGGGAACCATTGGGTGTTTTCAGATCTATGAACAAAACCTGTTGGAAGCCATTCTAAAATGGGAAACCTGATTTGAATGATTGTGAAACCATTCAAACCCCCATAATCAATCAGCCTTTGAAGTTATAACCTTTCAATAAAAAAAAATTGGGAGCCTAACGTGAATCCTTAACCAAGATGACTTTGTCACCCACATGTTAGGACTCTTTTGCTCTCAAAATGAAAGAGGTCTAAACAAGACAATCGATTATGCATGTGTTTGTTTATTGAGATTCTGCTTTCATGGGGTTTTATTATTTGTGTTTGTCACATATATTTTATTCACTTTCAACTATATCTCCCTTCAATCCAAATTGTATAATACCAGTTCCTGTAGATGTATGCTTCGACCAATGCACAAGCTAGATCCTCAACTAATCATAGGATGCCATCACCAACCCAATATCTCCAATGTTGGGTTTCAAATGAATTGGTCAAGGAGTGCCACCTAAATGGTAACTTCCTAACCATGGATGCTACTTGATAGGACTTAGAACTTATGAAGCCCCACAAACTGTTCATTTAATGATGGTTGGCGGCCCATAAGCAGACCACACCAATTGCTATCTCAAATCATTTTGGGAGCCTATCACCAAAACAAGAAAATAATATCATCCCCTATCTGAGGGAGGTATATACATAGGCCACTGAAGGAATCATCCAAATATCATAGGGGTCCCTCCAAAGGTATCCTAAAAGAGGCTCTCACCACCAATGTCATGCGGTGACAAGCCCTTAGCATGATGGGGGTGTTGTCCTCAAAACTCTAGCCTATGTCACTAAGACCTAGGTATGTAAGAAAGCTCACTGAGGACATTAACCAAAAAACAGGTAGTTGGGCCACACCTCTGTTACCTCTCAATATGACTTCCAGTCAAATTAGGTGGTGAAGTGCAAGAAGACACAAACACCCGCCTACACCAGCCAATACTTGTGGTATAGTTTGATAAAATCTAAAGAATCCTTCTAGTCAAATTCAGTGGAAAACTGTGAGAATGAACAAATAAATTCCCTCATCAACCAATCCTACCAACCAAATACTATGGAAAATCCAATATTAGGCACAAAAAGCTACCTGAATCAACCAAGACCACCAACTAAATACAGAGACAATCTGTGAGCAGGCACACACACCTGTCTACATCTATCAATTCTATCATTCTAACCTAGAAGCAGTCAGATAAATCAGATTGCAAGACCTAGTAACAAACAGAGGGTAGAACCATATATCTACCACCACACTTGATACCTATTAGTACATATCGGTAGGAAATTGAGGACAAGAGTAGACACACAACCCTGATCCAGCCACATAATATGCATATATATATATATATATATATATCTATATTCCACCTGCTGAAGTTACCCAACACATACTGAAAATGGTAAAAGGGTGAGAAAAAATTCATACCCATATCATGAAAACTTTACAGGATATAATAACAACAACCAAATTAGTAGAGGGGAATACACACAACTCCATCCGCACAATTAGGGTGACTCATCAACACAAAACAAGGGTCATTCCAAAGCATACACACACCTTTTCTCCCATCCATGAGGTTCATGGGACAAATTCCCCCATGATATATGGACAACCATACTGGGAACACACCCCCATTTCCATGAGAGATAATTAGTCTATCCCAATAGCCACTCCATGGTAGGCACAAACCCCTGAGAAATTTCTAGAAAATTCCAGATAATTCCGACATAAACATGGGATCTAATCGAACACGATTTTGTATGTGAGAACTACTATACCCAGAAAATGACCATAACCACTCACAAGAAGGAAACTGAAATAAATCCTCACCAATGGTAACTACATAATGAAGAGATGATCTACATTCCTACTCTACTTAATACTAGAGTTCTTGAATCCCTTATACATTTATCTGTCCATATCAGGATCATAATTTATAATTACCAAATTAAATGAATAGTAGCAATAGTTCTAAAGGTCCTCCCTAGACATCTCACCATGAAGTCTTGATTCATGCCTAGAATATGATCGATATTGAGATCCCATCTCATAATGAGTTCTATAACATCTCTACACACGTCTATAAGATCAAATAGTAAGGAAGTCCTCCCCTTGATATCATCTTCCCTAAAGGTCCTCCCTAGGATATGCACTATATAAACTCTCATCATAGTCATATTTTATGCTTTAATGGTATTCCTCCCCATAATAACATTTCAGTCCATCATGGAGGTCCTCCCTTTTTCGATTTAATGATGATTAATACACCTTACCATGATTCATGTGAAAAAATGAGGCTAGTCATTCTTGATGCCTTGTCATTGACAAGTGACATACTTTCTCATCTGGAAGATAGCCTAAGGCAATGGTTATTCTCCAAACCACCCTTAGATCACTTTCCTTCCAATATGATATAATAATTCCCTACCGATATTTCTATTTCTAATAAAGCAGCAGGGAAGCATCCACTTTGGTCAGACCAGGTTGAGAATCCACTAGCAAAGGATGAAGAATAAATGTTGAACATAAGGATATAGTTGTATAAAGATGATATAAGGTTCATGTTTTGGACATTAGACACTCCCTAATAGAGCATTTCTTAGGCTTTATCAGAAGACTGTGTTCATGACATCTGCCTCAATATATGGATGAATATTCGCTCTTTAAGAGAAAAATTATTACCTTATGATGAACATCTAAGCCATGTAAAGATAATAGAATGGATACACCACAAAATTAACTTGGTGGATCTACAAGCTATACAACATCCAAAATTTGGAAAACAACAAGGATTCCTTTAACATGCATGACTCGACATATTAAAAGAATTGCGTTAGATGGTTGCAATTCCAAAAGTGACATCATGAAATGTCATATACTCATATCAACTTTAACAAATGGGATCTATTATAAATGGATTGAAAACTGAGTAAAAATCAGTCATGACTGACTCACAAAAACATCAGTCTAGAAGAGAGCGATTCATCAAAAAACTTATGTGCCAAGCATCAGAAAACATTGAGAAAGCCTCTCACCTAAGGGAGTCCAATATTCAAGAATCACCAATATCTTTTGAAGTAGGTGGACCTAGTGGAAACCATACAATTCACCCAACCCATGTTCAAACATATATTTTTAAAATTAAGAAAGTAACCATGACAATCTAGGAGAAACCCCATCTTTCAAGGATAGGGTATTTTTTAACAAAACCTTCGATATTGGAAAACATTATTGAAATATTATGGAAAGGGAATAAGAATATCCCCATTACTTGAGAATGGGGGATTTTTAGCTCAAAATCCTCCTCCTCGATAGAAGTAAGTCTTATCCCAATTAGGGGGGACTCTATAGAATGAATCCTCCCAGTTATTACTATCCCATGTCCCGATGTTCTTTTAAGGAACACACATGATTAAATTGTCTAGAGACTACCTCTAGATCACCATCCTCCAAATGGTTCCAAGAGGGACAATTCAAGAGAGTATGAAGCCTCATGAAGGGCACAAATAAAGGAATTCTATCAAAGAGACCGATGAGATGCCAAAAATGCATTAAAAATTGATAAGATTCCTTAAAACCACCCTTGAAGATTCTACATATCACAAGGCCAATACAGAGGATCAGAAGGAGGAATTTTCTATACATAATACAATCCACATCAAAACAATTGAAGGAGGTGTGCATACCTAAAACAAAATGCTTAATATTATTTTTGGATTCCATAAACCACTCCACTACTACCTCCTCAATGATCATCCAATAAATAAAATATTAAAGGTAAGGTTGTTCCTAACCCACCTCTTGAAGAGGTTGAACACCTCATAACAGAGGAAAGATTTGATTAGTAGGAGGAATAGATGAAAGAGTTGAGAAGACTCAATGCAGAATTACTTTGAGGAAACATTACTACTAGATATGTTCTATAAGAAGAGCCTCAACTTTCACTCTCAACTAGGGTACCACAATAAAGAGGGTTCACCTTAGAAACTGAAGTTGAACCAGAACATCTGCTCAACATTCAAGATAGATGACCAATATATTTGGACCCCATTTCAGTAATATATCAAGAGTTACCTCTATTGGCAACACAATCAGGGCTAGGTCAGACACATACTCATAGATTATTCCCTTTAAGTTACCCACCATGGGTAGAATTAGAGCTACCACAAGTGGGTCTACATGTTACTACCCCTTCTCAAGCCCCTATTCAACCATACATCCCTCAAGGGATCGTCAATACTATTGAGTCATTGACAGATTGATTTGAAGATATGTAATAATGACATGCACTAGTAAAACAAAAAAAGATGACTTACCCTAAATGGGTGGATCTAACCCCTCCCTTGATAAATTTTGAGAACCCCACATTTCTGATTTTTAATGATTCAGGGGATCCAGAGCTGCATTTGACGCATTTTGTGCCCCGCTATGATACCATGATGGGGACCCCTACAAAACACGAAGCAATGAAACTAAAATGCTTCATACAAACAATATAAGGTATATAATTCATACGGTACACTAGTTTTCTAGCTAGATCAATTACAGGATGGGAACATATCCATCAACAGTTCCTATTTCAATTTAGATCAACATTACAGAAGACAATATTCACTGAACTCTCAAAATACAAAAAGTGGTATAATGAGAGAGTATTATATTTCATTTCTAAATGGAAAGTGATGACCTAATCCCTATACCTACAGCTTCCCCAAAAATATATGTTGCCTATATTTATATAGAATCTATACAATGAGTTTCACACACAAATATTTCCTATGAAATATACAAGAGGGTTTTAGGATCTCACCATAGTTGTCACGACCCCCTCCCCACAAAGTGTACCCCTCCTGGGCTGAGAATGTGAGAAGGGAGATAATGACCCCCCGAGTCCCACCTCTAGTAGGACTCGGGTTGGTGACTCGTACCAAGGGTATATTAAACACACCAATGGGAGGAATTACCCTCTAAAAGAACACATCTGGAAGAGAGAGATAAGATAGAAACCAACCAACTCCAACTCAGAATAGAAATATAAAAGAAAATACAAGTGCACATATGTAATGTCATGAAAAATTACTACAACTGGAAGTGGAAAACCACAAGTACCCAAAAGAAAGTAAAACAACATCAACCATAATCCCAAATAGCTCCTGCAACCACAAGATAGTAGTAACCAGCCTGGTCTCTAACCTGCTCCAAGTGACATGAAAAACAGTTTGTATATACATAGGGTGAGTATAATAGTATACTCAGTAGGATCCTCCCCGAGGCCTCTCATGCAAAAGTAAAAAAATAATTCTAAAGCAAAGTTAACAACAAGTGAAACTAACTCTTCACCTAAATAGGTATACTAAGTTCCCAGACTCACCATGGCTACTCTCACCAAGTAATGCATATAAGAATATATCATATAATAAAGAATATCAAGGGTACCCCGCTACTACTTCCCCACTAGTTTTCTGCTTTTCACCAACGTCGTATGTCCCAAGCATCTCTCTCCAAAAAGGCTTGCCCGTAGACACCTGGGAGAAGCACCACAATATGCACCTCGTGCAACAAAACCACCAGGTCCACATAACAAATTAACTAGATAGTTTCTGGGATCCACCATAGTTCGCATAACTTATATCATACGTCAAGTATTATACCTCAATCCATTACATCCTATACACCGAGTAAGGATCCTCAAGCCATCACAACCTATACATGTTACACCTATAGTAGTCCATATAAAACTATATCCATAATTTATGTGTGTGAATAACCACAAGATATTACATAACTCTACACACATATATGGAGAAAACTAACCAATGTGCCTACCAACAAAAGTAACTACCAAGAGAAGAGAGTGGGGCCAAAGGGGGTAGTCAGCCATCCATCCTCCCACCGAAATTGTAGAGACCCGAAGCTTGACGTACATGGACATTACATTACTTTTGAAGAATAATTAATACATAACAAAAAAAGACACACAAGGATCGTAATAGTTTAGTGTCTTTGGAAACTCGGAATATAAACAACTAATCATGTTGAAAGATCTTCAACATCTCCCATAACGATCTTCCCCTTTTTGTTTCCTTACCTAAAACCTTTCTTTATTTCTTGGGGAAAATAAAACATAAAAAGGGTGAGCTCGAATGCTCATTAAGGGTAAGCATGGATAAAATAAAAAAAATCATATACATTTGAGCTTAAAAACATGAACATAATGTTTAAACATCAAAATCTTGAGCAATGACATAAAACATGGAAGTACGTACTGCGTAGATCATAAAGAAACATTAAGAATGATAAAATAGAACGGGAATAAAACATGTAATTGTGGAAACCATTCAGCACATGTCATGATTTCTATAGTAGCCAAGACATTGCTGCCAAGACCATCTTGGTGGACAAAGTCCCTTTCTGAATCGAGTTCACTCCTCGTTTCAGTCCTGTAACACTGAACCGGATTAACCTACCATTACAGCCATGTCTATCTCATGAGATATAAATCTTTACCCAATAAATTGGAGGGAGATATAGGTCCCACCCATCTCATAATGAAATCATTCTTACTTGTGCCACAAAATAAACATACATCATTCATAATAACCCAATAAATAAAATGGGTTTCATAAACATCATCCCATCATCACATAATCCATATAAAAGAAATGGATATCATTTCATAAAAAAAAGTGAAACCATGTAAATCATAGAGACATTACACTTGAAACATACACATGTAAAATAATTCCATCTTAGATGAAAATGGTTTTGATAAAACACTTTAAATGAATTCTTGAGGAAAATATCCTTTTTTCTTCAAAATCATTTTCTTTTAACAAAATGTCATGAAATTTTAGAAGAAAAGGTTTTTGTTGAAAATAGTCATGAAATCTTTTTAAGGAAGCTTCATGAAAATAAGGCTTTATAAAACCATAAAAATCCTTTCATGCCGTATACGTTAAAAAAAACATTCTTATCGTACTTTTGTCAGAAAAGTCAAAAAAAGTACCTCGTAACGTAAAAAAAAGAAAGATTCCTTAAATACCATGTAGTAAAATTCAAAAGTGGATAAAAATGACTTTAAACATACATGAAACCATTTTTATGAACATGGACATGGATGATAACAATAACCCCAGTAAATAATTACAAATAAGCAATCTCAGATAAAAATGAGATTTGCAAAATTATCCCTTACCTTAGGTCCAATATGTTTAGTACGTATCTTAACCCCCTATATAATGATTTAAATAATGTTATTGACTTATTACAGAATCATATTCATTGTTATTATATCATATATGGTCCACTTATGACTTTATATTACCCGTTCTTTTGTAAATTAATGTTAAAGTAGCGTTTTTGGTAAAATCATCTCATTTGTCGTTCGTGTTTTAACTTGTAATTATTAATATGATTACTTGGATCATGATTACTTATATCCAGAATGTAAAACATGATTTATATATAATATATATTCATAATATACATATATATAATATATTGATAAATGGAAAGAAATACACCGTTCATGGAGATGGTAGGCCGTACGTACGCATGAACGCCGTTTTCGTTTCCTTATTGAATTGAATGGAATTAAGTAGATGACATACATATAAATATACATAAATCCAGTATCATTATTATGTCATATATTTCATTATTACTTATTATATATACTTTATACTCATTCATGAATGGTTAATCATTGAGAATGAATCTCATCGCGTCGTGGAGACGGTAGTCCGTACGTACGCACGAGCGATGATATCGTTTCCATAATTATTGAATTGAATTGGAGTGAATGATACAATATATCAGAATCATTATGATGTTATAATAACTATGTATAGTTATTCTTTACACCATAATACCCATCCATGTAAGGTGTTGGTGGAAAAACAGATTACACCACGGCGTGGAGACGGTATTCCGTACGTACGCACGCACGGTGATTTTGTTTTCCGTAGGATGGATAAAAGGTGAAATGGGGTTGTTTCATATTTATAATAACATATAAGTATATTAGTGATACTGATGTTATTACTTTATAATTAAACAACTAAAGAAGAAGAATTTGAAGAAGAAAGAAGTTTGAAAGAGTTGGTAGAAGAAATTACCTCTTCTTCGATACGCCTCTTTGAAACCTCCTCTTAGTGAACTAAGATTGGTATTTTAAGTAGACCAGGACCTCTAGGATGTTTCTAGTGAAGTGGAGAAGATAATTTGGCAGGTTTTGGCCGAGCTTGAAGGATCAAAGTGGTGTGAGGAAGAGAGGGAGGAGGTGCCCTTTTATAAGGGAGGAGAGGGGCACCTTTGGAAATCTTAAAAATATTAATTTATAATAAATTTAACCCCACTTAAAAACCTAAAAAAATGACTAATATTCGAATATAAGATGATATAGGGTTGTAATATCATCAACCAATAAAATTTAGACATGTTTGGATCTTATTTTAAACATTATCAACTTGATTTATCCTTATTTAATCAATTTAATTTTATTTGTGGTAATAACATTCTAAATTTTAAATTATAACAAATAATTATTTATTTTTTATTAATTGTCAATAATTGGATACTTAATAATATTTTAGACCATATAAATTTAAATTTATAATTTTTAAATATTTTTGTGATTTTTAAACAATTTTATAATATGTTATTTTTATAAAATAACAATAGTGTCAATTTTGACACTATTCATTTATATGAATTTAAATAAAATATATACAGAAGATATGTTCGAAATAAAAGCTTTAATAGATTCATAAAAGGCCATATGTATCTAGAAAATTAGTGGAGAACATTAAATAGTTCATATAATATTTATTTTATTATTTTTAAAACCATTTATTTGGTTTATCTCTTAATAAAATAATTACTACAACATTTTTGTATAATTATTTAATATACTTATAGTTTGCATAAAAATTAAAAATAAAATCCTATGATGAAGATAAATCTATTAACTTTCATAATAATACTTTTACTCGAATTTATCATCTTAAAATCACAATAATTAAATTGTTATATTTAATAATTATGAAGGTGACAACTTTGGCATCATTTAAAATAAAATAATATAAGTGTCATAATTGCTTGTATAAGACTCCAAATGGTCAAATATTCGACCATTGGATGATTATAATTTAAATTTACATGACCAATAAGTTTTGGTCAGGGTTTTGTGCCTTTTATAGTCACTATTAGTTTAATAAAAACTATATTCTTGATATTTCACTAGATAAATAATTTCTGCATCACTATTGTGTCACAATTAATGATAATTATTTAATCCCTAAAAATTATAAATAAATTCATATGATGTAGATAATTTTATTATATTTCTGGAGACTATTAATTTTCTAAGTTTCATGAAGTTTATCACTATCTTAAAATTATTATACTCATAGTATTTAAGAGAGTGACATGTTGTCACTTTCTTTGGTTTTAATAATAATTAAATTATTTTCATGGAAAAAAGTTCATTAAATGAATCTAATCCGACCATTAGGTGATATGGGTCGACTTTTAGTCATCCCATAGGATGTTTCCAATTGTTAGGGTAATTTTATAATCTTATATTTACCCTTAATTACCCGATTTACCTTTAACTATGGTAAATAAAATTTACCGTAGTTACTATTCACAATGCCCAAAAATAAAAAGTAGCTTATTGACATAATTTGGACCCACTGATTCCAAATATTAAATCCATTTTTCCAAATTCAATACACAAAAGTTGCAGAAATTAAATTAAAATTAATCCCATTGTCGAAAGAAAACAGGTTTTTCTTTAAAACATTGCAAAAGATTGAATTGATTTAACCTACGAATTCAATGTAAAATCAATGCTAATGACATAAATTATATTAAATAGTAAAAATATATTCTATTTATACTTTAAAACCATTCAATATTATAATTTAACCACATAATATATTACGATGGAAAAAGTTGTTTTTAATTAAAATATAGCGTGTTTTTACTATTCATTAAAATATGAAAGTTATCAGAATAAAATGAAAAATTTATCCAAAGTAAATTTTTATTTCATGATTCCAAAGAATAATTTTATTTTGTCAAATGGAACTTATAAAAATTTCAAAAACTATATTTAAAGTGGGTACGCCATTAAAAGGCGGAAAAACTGTATTTTTTGAAAAATACTTATTTTACCCAAAAAATTTATTTTGTTCTTATACCATGTTCTAGAAAATGTGTAAGATGAATAATAATGTTTTAAAATTCAAAATTTAGTTAATACTATTCATAAAGGCTAGTTCATAACAATATTATAATAATATATTGTTGTTTAGTAAAACCCGGTATTGCGTACAACACACGCTCTCAGGGAAGGTCGCGATTGCGTGTAATGCAAGCCAAGTCAGGGTTGCGTGTAGTGCACGACTCCTTTGTTGTTGCGTATAACAGAATCCAACCATATTTTATTTATACATTGAATATATATATATATATATATACACTCAATGTTTCGTAGAATAACTTCTATCAAACGAACTTGAAATTGTGTGTAACATGAGCCAAGAATAGTGTTGCATATACTGCAAGCTAATACGGTGTTGCGTATAGTGCAAGATAATCTTGGTGTATTGTACAACAGAAGATATGAATGAAATTAAAAAGAATGTATCTTATAAAATCTCAGGTTGTAACAGAAATGTTGGGGAAAACACCCCCCAGGGCTCAGAATCCCCGGGGTGTCAGTTTCCCTTACTGACAGGGTGGAGTAGCGTATAGAAACAAAAAAAGTACAGGATATACTATATCTCACAACCACACTATGGTCATAACCTAGTATTAGACACAACTACAGCTAACGTCTCTCAGACTCCGAGCTGCTACTTCTAAGACTAGGTATCCTATAAGCACACAACCATTTAAAGAGATTTATTATATTACTTCATTCCCTTTTTATCAGTTCCACTTTATGTTAATTAATTATTTAAAAATTAATTAACCATGAAAAATTCCACATTAAATTTCATTAGCATCACACCCAAAGCCCACTATTCCTTCAAAATTACAACCTCATCATTATGTTCCAGCAACTCCATCCCCATGGGTTGGCACCATTTATTTAATTATTCATTACAGAATTACTTTCCCACATTCCCAGACATTCTAGAAAAACATTCTACGCTACTAAACACAAGGGGGATCAACACGGTGAGTATATGTACTACCCGTCAAGTCTTTGCCGCTTATAACAAGAGCATATACCCATCCTACCTTGAGAATCTAAACATGAAAAGCACGTGGCATACCCCGCGTGTCTTCACCTATTTCGGAAGAATGGTAAGTAAGACCAGCTGCCTTGAGTAGTGGGGAAAAGTAAAGCAGATAAAAAACCAATAAGGATCAGCAAGCATCCAACAATCACATCCATCCCATTCCATCACCACTGGTGTCCTCCCCGACACCCACATGCATAAACCGATGCATCTCGCCACTCTAGGCATTATCTGCTACCACAACCAAAAGGCCTCCATGCCCCCACATATCAAAACACCCATCCAGGATCACATCACAACACAAGCAGTAGGAAAATAAACATCTTAACAATTGGGATCTTGGCCCTTTTACAAACAAGAGGATAACTCAGAACCCTTCAAGGAATTATTAAACAAATATTCCATTTTGAATTAACTAATTTATTATACGTAGGTTCCACATTTGGGAAACCTAAATAGTAAGCTATCATAAATAATTAAACATGCTTATTACGCCAATTTGATTAGCATCAAATTACAACAAGAACCAAACTCGTTTACATGCCTCTTTATCTTTATCCAAAAAACTATCAATTAATTCCGATTTATGTTCATTACCAATTTCTTTCAAGAATGAATAGCTATACGAAGCAAGCATAGATAACACACTATCTAGCAAAACAAAAGGCAATAAAATACGATCAATATCAATTTATTTATCCGGTTAAAATATTTATTATGTCAATTACATTTTCATCCAATGGTATTAAACATTCTAACAATACAGTTGCACATAAAATAAAATAGAATCAACGAATACCCTACCTCAAATAGTTCTTGACGTTCTTTATCCACACAATGGGTCACGATCCTCCTCTTGCGATAACTGCATCCACCCGAGGATTCCATGGTATGACCGCACCAACCAAAACCCAAGAAAACTCTATTAGAAGTATGGAGATTTCAGGCCATAATATGAAAAGGATAAATAGGAGAAGATGAACCCCAAAAGAACGACGAAAACACATACCTTATATCGAAGATTGATCGATACTACTTGGTTGCATCAAAATAGAGCGGAACCAATACGAGGAGGAAAGTTTGATTGTGCAACTACTATGAGATGGAATGGGATGTTTGAGCATCTCACACCCGAGAAAAAGGAGGAAGAAATAGGGAGGAAGATATCCCTTCCCTTTAGAAGATTTAATAGGGCGACAGTTTAAGATACACTTAATTTCCCATTAAAAATGGATCACATTAACCCACATGTTTTGACCAAGTAAAAACATCCCAAGACATAGGAATAATTAATATAGGAGTTATGGCCTTTGAATCGGCCTTAGAGTCCTTAAAAAGAGGCTTTAAATGCATTTTATGTCAAAGGAAACATCAAAGGGGAGAAACTGTAGGAAGCTGGAAACACTGTTCATGAACCTCACTGATATAACACTGTTCAGTGAACCTAATCGATAGAACACTGTTCACTGAACCTCACTGATAGAACACTGTTCATTGAACCTCACTGATAGAGAACTGTTCACTGAACCTCACCGATAGAACACTATTCACTAAACCTCATCGATAGTACACTGTTCATTGAACCTCACCGATAAAACACTGTTCACTGAACCTCACCAATAGAACACTGTTCACTAAACCTCACCGATAGAACACTATTCATTGAACCTCACCGATAGAACACTATTCACTAAATTGGAAATTTGGAAAAGGAAAGAGAGGTTACTGATGCTACTATTCACTAAAAGGGAAAAATTGGCAAAGTGTTGGGGATGAGTCACCTTGACCTCTCGGAACACCTCAGACACCATATTTTAACAAAAGAATGGACCAGAGAGGTTCGGAACATTACATCAGATACCTCTCAAAACATTCTCATCCTCGAGAATTCAAAACCCACCTAAATAAAAAGAAATGGGGTCCGAACAACCACCCATCGAGATACCTCTCAAAAGAGAGCAAGCCACAAAAAAACAAAAGAAAATTCATAATAAAAACATGAAAGGTCAAACCAGAAAGGGGACATCGTTACATGAAAAGAGTTAAACATCAAAAAACTTTGGGTATTGAGCACATATCTGTGACTCACGTTCCCAGGTACTCTCCTCCATGCCACCGTGTTACCACAAGACACGAACCATGGGGATGGAATGCCCGCACAACACCTTCTATTTATGGTCTTGGATCTCCACAGGTCATTCCTCAAAGGTCGCATCATCATCAACACCGATATCTCCCCAATTGATGATGTGAGAGTCATCATGAAGATAATGACGGAGCTATGATACATGGAAACATCATGTATCCGACTCATCTGTGGGGAAGTGAAACTTGATACGCCACAACTCCAACATGAGATAACACCTCAAAAGGCCCAACAAAACAGGGAAAAAGCTTACTACCATGACCAACACTTCGCTTCCCATGACGGGGAGTCACCTTTAGGAACACAAGATCCCCAACATTAAACTCTAAGGGTGTCCTTCTTTGATTAACATATGATTTATGATGATCTTGCACTGTCTTCATCCGCTCATGAATCACCTGGACCATCTCTGTTGTATTCTTCACTAGTTCCAGTATGAGAATTGCTGACTCTCTGACCCTAGTCCATCACAATGAAGAACGACAAGGCCGACCATTCAAGGATTCAAACGGTGCCATACCGATGGTGGAGTGAAAAATATTATTGTATGAGAACTCCACCAAGGGTAAGTGTTTTGTCCATGAACCCCCAAAATCAAGAACACAAGAGCATAACAGGTCTTTAAGAGTCTAGATAGTCCACTCTATCTGACCATCCGTTTAAGGATGAAAAGTAGTGCTAAGGCATAGTTGAGAACTGAAATCATGTTGGAGACCTCTCCACAACCTGGAGGTAAAACAGGGATCTAGATCAGAAATGATCATCCTAGGGACTCCATGAAGTCTCACCACCTCCTCTAGATACTTACTCAACAAAACTTCCACTGAGCTTTACTCCTTGATCACTTTGAAGTGGGATGATTTTGTTAAATGACCCACTACCACCCAAATAACATCATGTCCTTCTGGAGGTCGAGGTAAACCAATAACAAAGTCCATTGAGATGTCCTCCCACTTCCACTGAGGAATATTTAATGGCTGGACTAGACCAACAGGGACATAGTGTTCGGCCTTCACCTTCTGGAAGACCAAACATCAAGAAACAAACTCCGCAACCGCATGCTTCAACCCCGACCACCATAACTAGATCCTCAAGGCTCGGTACATCCTTGTCACGCCAATATACACCACTAAAAGAGAACTATGAAAGTCTCTGAGAACCGTCTCGTGCATCGTAAAAGGAACAAAAATCCTTCTATGATACAACACTCGGTGTTGTTCATCCTCAATCCAACCATCAAGGGCCTCACCACAAACAAATCGATCTCTCCAGACCTCCACCTCTAGATCCCCCAACTGAGAATCTTCCACATTCTGCATCAGGGATGACTGTACCGTCATCTGAAAAAGACAACCTCTACCCCCTAAATTCTCCCATATCAAGATGTAATGCTGACAACTCTTCCATAACTCTCCAGGAATCACTGGATTCACGCACAGCATCACTACGTGACTTTAGACTCTGCGCATCAGCTAAAACATTCCACTTTCCAGGTGTATATGATATCTCAAAGTCATATTCCTGAAATAACTCCATCCACCAACGCTTTCATAAGTTCAAGTAATGCTGGAGGAAAACATACCTCAAACTCTTATGATCGGTGAAAACCACAAAGCGATCACCAATGAGGTAATGTCTCCACAACTTCAGAGAAAACACCACAGAGGTCAACTAAAGATCATGGGTGTCATAGTTATGTTCATGGGGACACAACTACTGATACCCATAAGAAACAACTAACCTCTACTGCATGAGAACACAACCTAACCCCAGATGTGAAGCGTCGCAGAAAACATCAAACTGAAATCCTTCAGCTGGAAGACAAAGAATTGGAGCACTTAATAACTTCTCCTTTAGATACTCAAAAGATTCATGACACTGATCAGTCCATATGAATGCCCGATCCTTCTTGGTCAAAGCTATCAGAGGAGTCACAACTCGTGAGAAATTGGCAACGAACCTCCTGTAGTAGCCTGCGAGACCAATGAAACTTCGCACCTTTGACATTGTCTTAGGGGCTGCCCAAGATACAACTACTTCTATCTTCGATGGATCCACAACTACTACCTGTTGGGACACAACATGCCCCAAGAAATGGACTTGTCGAGACCAAAACTCGCACTTAAAAAACTTCCCAAATAGTTTATGTTGACGAATAACTCCCAAAATGGATTGTAGATGCTTTTCATGATCCTCCTCAGATATGGAGTGCAAAAGGATGTCGTCGATGAAAACTACGAAGAACTTGTACAGGAACTCACAGAACACAACATTCATAAATCCCATGAATACAGATGTAGAATTCGTCATGTCAAATGACATTACAACGAACTCATAATTCCCATGATGACAATGGAAATTAGTCTTCAGGATATCCTCATCCTTCACACACATCTGATGATATCCTAACCACAAGTCGATCTTTGAGAACCAACTTTCACCCTTCATTTGATCAGATAAATCATCGATCCGTGGAATAGGATAATGATTCTTTATTTTCACTTTGTTTAAGCGACAATAATCGACACACAACCACAAACTACTGTCAACTTTCTTCACGAACAAAACTGGTGCACCCTATGGTGACACACTTGGCCGAACAAAACCGCACTGTAACAGACCATCAAGTTGTATAAGTAGCTATCGTAACTCAGAAGGGGCCATCCTATATGGAGACATAGAGATATGAGACCCTCCTGGCTGTGGCTCGATCCCAAACTCGATCTCTCGTCGAGAAGGGTAATGCTACAACCTCTTTTGAAAAGACATCAGGGTAATCCTCTACGACCCTAGGAAACGAAAATTTCTGAACCTCTGAATAACTCATCATCTTCTCAACCATCATGGATCATAAGGATGGAACATGCCTATGACCCATCCGAGGACCTCTCTCACCAAAAAACACAACTGGATCTCCATCTGCACCAATGAAAATGACCTTATTCCTAAAGCAATCCACAATATCCTTCACTGAATACAACCAATCCATGCTGAGGATGACCTCATATAGTTGTATTCATAAACATAGGAAATATCCCCAAGAGTGGTGTTTCCCCAACACCAGCTCACAGTCTCTACATACTTCAAACAAGTCATCTCGACCTCCAACTGGCATAGTCAATGCCAAGGGAACTAGAATCCTCTCTACCACAAGTCCCAAAGCATGGAAAAGGGTAGGTGATATGATGGAGTGTGTCACTCCTGAATCAAACAAGGCATAAAACAAAGTATAAAACAAGCAAAGGGTACCTCGAACGACATCTGGATCGCATGGAGCTAGCAACACTAGATCATGAAGCTGACCACGACCCCCTCCATGACCTCTTTGACCCTGATGACGACCACCAACATGGCCATGCTCTACTCTCTAAGGACGGGGAGCGTCATGGGGCTATCCTCTACCTATACCATCTACTCTCTGCTGATCTAAAGGTGGTGTAACCTGCTACTGCTGCTTCCTCAGCTGAAACTACCTCAACGGAGGAATCCGGAGTGTAACACCTGCTGCACGATGACTGCTCTGAAAGGCCGGGCACTCCCACTGCTGATGACCATGATCACCACAAGAAAAACAAGTGCCTAATCCCTTGGCATAGGCCAGAGAGTTTCTGCCTCTGGAGAAATGAGATTTGAAGGGACGGGACCTACCCCTGGCTGAATGAAAACTCTTATTCCCTGAAAACTGGGAACCCCGGACCATAGCTCTGCTTCATGAGGGATCATGACGATTCCCCTATCATGATGATCTGGTCCTGGAAAAAGTCCTGTCGACAACCTCTACCCTCACCAACACCTCAAGATATATTTTCAGCATAAATGGGGTGACCTGGAACTAGATCTCTGGATGAAAAGCCTCCTTGAAATGTCTCTCCCTGGCCTCCTCATCTGGAAACAGGTCCGAAGCATATCATAAAAGGTTCCTGAAACGGATTCCAAACTCTCGAACACTAGAGCTCCCTTATCAAAGTGTACGAATCTCCTAGAGATTGGACGCCTTCACGGTTGAAGAAAGAAAGTTGACTCGAAACTTGTCTCAGAACTCCTTCCATGAGATCGCTGACTCCTCACAACCCCCGAGGAACAAGAACCACCACTGCCTCGCTGCTCCACACAACATCATCACAACCAAGGACACCCAGTGCTCCTTCCGAGAAAAGATCAAACTAAAGCCGATATCGACCTCCTCTAACCAGTCTTCCATGACTACATCTGAAACGGAGCCCTCGTACTTCTGCAGACTCTGGCATTGAAAATCTCGGAGTGTCTTCCTCCAAGTATCATCGTCTTCAACCTCTACCCTATGGCGATCTACTGGAACAACCTGCTGGACATTTTCTGTGTAAACCTGAAGAGGACGTCGACCTAGAGCCATACCTTTAAAATAAAAAATCGTTAGAGTTCTTAAACTTGGAATTTGGAAGACTCAAAATTAATTAATTAATTGTTTTATTTCATTGATTTTAGGTTATCCTATCCCAAGGTCTACCCATTCAAACACAGACACAAAGAATAATGATGCATGATCCTTTCCTAGGTCTCTACCCTACAACTAGTATCACCTTGTTTAGTATCCATTTTAAACTTAAAGGTCCGTACATCAGATCATATGGGCCTCTAAAAACCTATGTCTCATCCAGTCTCCAGTGTTTACCTCACTTTATAAACATGAATGACACCATTGCCCTACCAACCCATACAACCTCACCTGTGACTAACTCCAAACTCCATCCTGTCCCTCAACCAGACCTCTGATACCACTCTGTCATGACCCCCTCCCAACAAAGTGTACCCCTCCTAGGCTGGTAATGTGAGAAGGGAAATAATGACCCCCGATTCCTACCTCTAGTAGGCCCCGGGTTGGCGACTAGCACCGAGGTTATAGTAAACACACCAATGGGAGGCATTACCCTCTAAAAGAACACATGCAGAAGAGAGAGATAATATAGAAACCAACCAACTCCAACTCAGAACTGAAATATAAAAAAAAACCCAAGTGCACATATGTAATGTCATGAAAAAGTACTAAAACTAGAAGGGAAAAACTACAAGTACCCAAAAGAAAGTAAAATAGAAACAACCACACGCCCGAACAGCTCCTGAAACCACAAGCTAGTAGTAACCAGCCTGGTCTCCAACCTACTCCAAGTGACCTAAAAAACAGTTTGTATATACATGGGGTGAGTATAACAGTATACTCAGTAGGATCCTCTCTAAAGCCTCTCATGCAAAAGTAAAGAAAGCATGCTAAAGCACAATGAACAAAAAGTGAAACTAACTCGTCACCTAAATAGGTATACTCAGTTATCAGCCTCACCATGTCTACTCTCACCAAGTAGCGCACACAAGAATATATCATATAATAAAGAATATCAAGGGTACCCCACTACTAATTCCCCACTGGTTTTCCGCTTTTCCCCAACTTCGTATGTCCTAAGTATCTCTCTCCAAAAAGGCTTTCCCACAGACACCTGGGCTAAGCACCACAATATGCACCTCGTGCAACAAAACCACCACGTCCACACCCCAAAGTAACCAGGTAGTTTCCAAGAGCCACCATAGCTCGCATAACGTATATTATACATCAGGTATTATACCTCAAGCCATTAAAACCCATACACTGAGTAAGGATCCTCCAGCCATCACAGCCTATACACGTTACACCTATAGTAGTCCATAGAAAACTATATCCAGAATATATGTGTGTGAATAACCACAAGCCATTACATCCCTCTACACCCATATATGGGGAAAACTAACCAATGTGCCTGCCAGCACAAGTAACTACCAAGAGAAGAGAGCAGGGCCAAAGGGGGTATTCATCCATCCATCCTCCCACCAGAATGTTGGAGGAAAATACCCCACAGGGCTCTGAATCCCTGGGGTGTCATTTTCCCTTACTGACAGGGTGGAGTAGCGTATAGAAACACAAAAATTACAGGATATACTATATCTCACAACCACACTATGGGAATAACCTAGTCTTAGACACAACTACAGCTAACGTCTCTCAGACTCTGGGATGCTACTTATAAGACTAGGTATCCTATAAGCACACAACCATTTAAAGATCTTTATTAGATTATTTCATTACCTTTTTATCAGTTCCACTTTACATTAATTAATTATTTAAACATTAATTAACCATGAACAATTCCACATTATATTTCATTAGCATCACACCCAAAGTCCACTGTTCCTTCAAAATTACAATCTCATCATTATGTTCCAGCAACTCCATCCCCATGGGTTAACACCATTTATTCAATTATTCATTACAAAATTACTTTCCCACATTACCAGGAATTATAGAAAAACATTCTACGCTACTAAAAACAAGGGGGCTCAACACGGTGAGTAGATGTACTACCCTTCGAGTCTTTTCCACTTATAGCAAGAGCATATACCCATCCTCCATTGAGAATATAAACACAGAAAGCACGTGGCATACCTCGCGTGTCTTCACCTCTTTCGAAAGAAGGGTAAGTAAGACCAGCTGCCTTGAGAAGTGGGGAAAAGTAAAGAAGATAAACAACCAATAATAATAAAAAAGCATCCAACAATCACATCCATCCCATTCCATCATCCCTAGTGTCCTCCCTGACATCCACATGCATAAAACGATGCACCTCGCCACTCTAGGTGTCATCTGCTGCCACAACCAAAAGGCCTCCATGCCCCAACATATCACAATACCCATCTAGGATCACATCACAACACAAGCAGTAGAAAAAAAAACATCTTAACAATTGGGATCTTGGCCCTTTTACAAACAATAGGATAACTCAGAACCCTTCAAGGAATTATCAAGAAAATAATCCATTTTGAATTTACCGATTTATTATACATAGGTTTCACATTCATGAAACCTAAACCGTAAGATATTATAAATAATTAAACATTCTTACTACGCCAATTTTATTAATATCAAATTACAACAAGAACCATATTCGTTTACATGCCTCTTTATCTTTATCCAAACAATTATCAATTAATTCCAGTTTATGTTCATTACCAATTTCTGTCAAGAACAAATAGCTATACGAAGCAAGCATAGATAACACACTATCTAGAAAAAACAAGAGGCAATAACATACGATCGATATCAATTTATTTATCTGGTTAAAATATTTATTATGCCCATTCGATTTTCATCGAGTGGGATTAAACATGCTAATAATACAGTTTCATGTAAAATAAAAGAGAAGAAACGAATCCCCTACCTAAAACAGTTCTTGACGTTCTTTATCCACACAACGGGTCACGATCCTCCTCTCACGACAACTGCATCCACCCAAGGATGCCACGGTAAGACCGAACCAACCAAAACCCAAGAAAACTCTATTATAAGTCTGGATATTTTATGCCATAATATGGAAAGGATAAACAAAAGAAGATAAACCCCAAAAGAATGAAGAAAAAACATACCTTATATCGAAGATTGATTGATACTACTTGGTTTCATCAAAACAGAGCGAAACCAATCCGAGGAGGAAAGTTTGACTGTGCAACTACTATGAGATGGAATGGGATGTTCGAGAATCTCACACCCGAGAACAAGGAGAAAAAAATAGAGAGGAAGATATCTCTTCCCTTTAGAATATTTAGCAGGGTGACAGTTTATGATACACTTAATTTCCCATTAAAAACAGATCGCATTAAGCCAAGCAGTTTGACCAAGTAAAAACATCCCGAGCCATATGAATAATTAATATAGGATTTATGGCCTTTGAATCAGTCTTAGATTCTTTAAAACGAGGCTTTAATTTCATTTTACATCAAAGTAAATGTTAAAGGGGAGAAACTGTAGGAAGATGAAAACACTGTTCATGAACCTCATTGATAGAACACTGTTCACTAAACCTCACCGATATAACACTGTTCACTGAACCTCCTCAATAGAACACTATTCACTGAACCTCACCGATAGAACACTATTCACTGAACCTCACCGATAGAACACTGTTCACTGAACCTCACCGATAGAACACTGTTCACTGAACCTCACCGATAGAACACTGTTCACTAAACCTCACCGATAGAACACTGTTCACCGATCCTCACCAATAGAACACGGTTCACCGAACCTCACCGATAGAACACTGTTAACTGAATTAGAAATTTGGCAAAGGAAAGAGAGGTTACTGATGCTACTGTACACTGAAAGGAAAAAATTGGAAAAGTGTTGGAGATGAGTCACCTTGACGTCCCAGAACACCTCAAACACTATATTTTCACAAAGGAATGGACGATAGAGGTCCGGGTCATTACAATAGTTTCTCAAAAAAATGGAAGATTCAATCTTGAAGACCAAGGAAAAGTCCTGAGTAATTACATCTACTCAAGGGAAGAGAATCGGGAAAGTGTAGTGTTCTTCGATCCTGCTTAAGCCATCCCCTTCCCCAACCTCAACTCCAAATTCGGCGCCATATCGTGTGACACCTCCTCCTGAGCATTAGAAACAATAACTTACTTATCATGAAGAGATAGGGGACCATAGGTGTAACCAATTTTAGGAGATAAATAATAAGGTTTATTCATTAAAATGTGACCAAGTCCTAGGGTACTTCATCACAGCCTAAGAAAAACAACATGCTCAAATTTCCAAATCCGAAGAGGCCTAATCAGGTTGGTCTCAACGATCTTCCAAAATATTTCTCATTCCACCAAAAATTGGATCACACTATCTAGGAATTATTTGTTTTCAAATATATTCTGCAATAAATGATAGACTCTACACAAGTAATGCTGGGCAAGCCACACACACATGTAGAGTGTGTTTTTACCACCAATCCATACCATTAGGGTGAATGATAGGAAGTTAATAATAATGGAATGAAAAAGTTTAGTGATTGGATGGTCAGAAAAATTATAAAATAGAATCATTCTATCCTCTAAGCATAGGTTAATCAACCAACTATTCCCTCAACTACTTCCACTATGACACAGTTGACTACATCGACACCACAATACTAAAAAATCTAGTCTCCCAAGAAACAACTAGGCCGTGATGGCAGAAAGAAAACACAGAAAAATGAACCTGTAATAACTAAAAAATTTTATTTGAATATTTTGGAATTTATTCCATTTGTTCTGAAAGAACGATCACTGCCCTACCAAATAGTACAACAAGAGTTGACTTGCCAGACGAAGTCCTCATCAGACGAGGAGTTAATCTTCAGTTCCATTAATGTTATTAACTTAACTGATACCTTATCTAATTATGAGTATGAATCTGAACCCAATTTCTCTATATCTTATTTGTGAATAAGGGGAAGTGGACACAGGGGTCAAGTGTAACACCCCAAGATTCAACGGTATGTTTTCTTAAATAAATTTAATAGCTTGCGTTGCACGCAACATTGAGTTCAAATGCACCACGATATATTGACTATTATAACCTAACCATTAAAATAGCATAAATTAATAATATTAACCACATTATAAATCAAATGTTTTGAACATTCATTAAAAAATATTTTATAGGCATAAGATAAGTACAAGTTCAATTATACGCATTAAAAGGCTATATTTTTGTAAAGGCATTTTTACCACCTTTTGATGGCACACTTGTTTTAAATCTAGTTTTTGAAAATTTTATAATTTTTATTAGATAAAATAAGCTTCTTATTAGAAATTTTAATATCAAAATTTACTTCGGTTTCATTTTTAGTATTTTTCTGATAATCTTCAGGTTTTGATGAATAGTTATAAAATATTTCATTTTAAATTGGAAACAAATTTTCTTATAAATAATTTATAGTGTTAAATTATATTTTTAATTAGTTTTAAAGTATAATCAGATAAGGTTTTTATAATTTAATATAATTTAGGCCATTGGAATCAATTTTACATAGAATTTGGATATAAAAACATTTCAACCTTTTGAACGTTTTCACTTTAAAAACCTGTTTTCTCATTCCTTCAATGTGATTAATTTTAAATTAATTTTAGCCAATTATATGTTTTAAATTTTGAAAAATTAATTAAATATTTGGAATAAAAATATCAAAATTTATTAAATAGGTCCCTTTTATTTTTTGACAAAATGAACAGTAACTATAATAATTTTTATTACCATGGTTAAGTGTAAAGTGGGTAATTAAGAGTTAAAAATAATATTATAAAAATTATAAAATTACCCTAAAACTTGTTTTAATATTATTATATGAGTTATTTTCATCCATAATCATTAAATATTTGGATATATGACCATTTTTTCCATTAGGAATTTATTATAACCCTTATAATATTTTCTTTAAAGAAAAGTCAAGGTTGTCATATTTATGATTTTAATAACTACAACATTTTTATATGGTGTTATCCTGAATATATATCTGACTATAAATAGTCATTTGAAATATAAAATCTTTATATTAATCATGGATATTTATTTTCAATTTTTATGAAATAAATAATTACCTTAAATTCAAACACAAAGATGATGTAGTAATTGTTTAATTAATGGAAATATCAAATAAATGATATTAAAAATATTAAAATAAATATAATTTGACATAATTAATGTCATAAAAAACTTTTATGGATTCCATTGGTATATTAGGGATGCATTCAAATATTTTTATCAAAGTTATCTAGTGTATTGATATTTTTTAAAAATTCAATGTAATGAATGGTGTCAAAATTGACATTACCATTATATTAAAATAAATAATATTTTATTAAATGATATAAAATTTATAAAAATAAAAAATTCGTACAAGTAATTTTTATAAGGTTTAACATGTCTTTAATGGTCAATTTATTGGTCATTTTACATTTTATAGTAACTATATTAACCTTCAAAGAGTAAAACCACATGTTGTTAGCGTAAGAGTTAAAGAGTTTAAATAAGGGTTAAAACCAAAATATAAGGGTAATAATGAGACCTAAACTTTTATAAAAATTATTGGTTGAGATTATTTCAACTAATAATCATATAATATTATAAATAACTCATTTTTATCAATTTTTAATTGAAAATTAATTTATATTAATTTATGATTTTGGGAGTTTTTTAAAGTGTCCCTCACCTAAATTATAAAAGGGAACCTCCTCCCTCACTTATTCACACAAATTTGAGTCTTACAGATAAAAAAAACCCTACCAATTTTTCCTAAAAACATCCTTATCCAAGTTTTTTAGGTTTTTGTCTCACAAAAAGACCAAATCTAGATCTTTTAAGAAGATATATTAAGGAAGTTCATCATAGAAAAGGTAATTGTTTTACCAAATCATTCAGGTTCATTTCTTATTATACTTCATCTTAATGTGTTTTTTTCTATAATAAAGTAATAAATATAGTATAGTATATATTCTAAGATTTTATTATGATTATGGTAAAACCATATTCCACCTTTTATCCATCCAATGAAAAACAAAATCAATGCGCGTTTGTACGTACGACTTACCATCTCCACGCCATGGTGTAATTTGTTCTTTATCACCACTTTACTAGGATGGGTATAATGATGGATATAATGGATATAAATAATAAATATGAAATTATATTGATTATTTATAAATAATATACCATCCAAATCTTTACCCTTTCACCATTAAGGGAATGATACTATCATTCATACGCACGTACAACCCACCATCTCCATGACACAATGCGATTCATTTTCCATGTTAACCATTGAATAATTATTATAAAAATGTATATAATGAGTAAATATTATATCTATTAACTTAATATAATTTTGGATATGAAATAAATATATCATATCTATAATAAATAGGACATATAGGATAAAACATGCATATGAAAAATGAAGCAGTTAACACCTGAAATAACAGTAATAATGACATATTATTAACAAAATGATATATGTATAACAACCATGCTTATTATTACACACTTAAAACTGATTTATTACATAAAATCTTCACTTGATACAACATAGAAGATCGAGAGGTCTAGTTTCTTTGGGGATTAGGAACATTATATAATATCTTAGAACATAAAACACACAACATCTTTATTGAAAACTTCCTTTACATGACCACTACATTCCCTTGTACTTAGCATTGGATGGGATAACCTGAGGACATGCATAAAAAAAGGGTGATCTATAAAGCCCAGTAAGGGAATAAACTTGGAATAACATGAGAAATACAATACATGTTATACAATAGTCATATCAATGGAGAACAAGAGAAACATGAACATAAAGGCATGATAAAGCATGATAATCATAACCTGGAAATGTGGAAACAACACTTAACATGGAATTACCATGAGCCAAAGCTCATTGCACATGGAGCATGAGTAAACCCTCATTGTAAATGAAGCACGAGTAAAACCTCTTTTAACTTGAATTAGAATGAGTCAACACCCATTTCACATGATGTATCATAATACTATACTTTACCCAATGCATTGGAGCACTATTAGGGTGTATCCTTCTTAAACATTTCATTTCATGCATAAGTGTGCCACATGGATCATATAACATGGAATCAATCATCATAATTTATTCCACAACAAAGGTATGTGGAATATATACATGAATATTTATAATCAATAAGTAAATGTGAATAAAGGTGAATACCCATGATAGAGAAATGGGCATGGTATTCACTACACAACGACATTGGCTTGGAAAATCGTAGTGCAATTTTGGCAGCATAACGACGTGAAATAAGAACTCATATAAAGTGGTTGATAAGATAGAAAGGGGTGTATCATCATATTTACTTGAAATGGATAGTAAGGGTTTTATATAGATACATGTCCCAACAAACTTAATGGAATTTAGATGCATAATACAAAAGAATTACTTAGATGTAAATGAGGAGAGAGAAATCGCTCATGGAATTTCGGCATGGTAACAAGTGTACATGGGAGGAATTAATGAAAAATAAAGGGGTATACCATCATAAAAACCTAAATATGGAAGTATGGGTGAGTTTATAAAGCATACCCCAACATTTTTAATTGGAAACAAAAGGGAATAACAACTTAAAGAAAATTAGACAAAAATGAGAAAAGAAGAAATCCCTTACTTGGAAGTGTGATCCAAAAGGCTTGAGAGAGGATTATTAGGAGCTTGGGGAACCTTGGGAGGATTCTAGAGAGAGGAGTTAATGGGTTTGTCGAACTCCAAAGGCTTTGAGTGAAGAGGAAGTGGGATCTTGGGTGGCTTTATATAGGAAAGGAGAGGGAATTCTTTATTATTTAGGCTTGGGACACCTCACATTAAACTAATCAATACCAAAAACTAGCCTATGGTTTTTTCCAAAGGGGAGTGGAAAAAAATATTTTATAAGGCCAATGGATGAACTTATTAAAATAATAGGTTTGCTTATGTGGAGGTGAGTCACACTCTCAAGGAAAACAATTAAAAAGGCAAAATGTTTTATAAGTCTTGGAGGGTCCAAAAAAGCTTTGTAAAATAAATCAAACAAATCTAAAATCTCATTATTTTAATTATAAAAAATATATTTTCTGAACATAGTGTTTATAGTATTTTATTACCTCACTTTTGGGTCATTATAATGTTATAAAACGCATTATATATTTAAATGGTATTTAATTTTTACCCAAAAATTCAGCTGTCTCAAAAAATTATAAAAAATTCACCATTGGATAATTTAGATGTCCTGATTCCAAAAAATAATATTCATTTTATCTAAATAATTTTATAAATATGTGATTTTTTACTTTTAAAAAAAACCGACATTTACCGAAAATTCATGCATTTTGAAAAAAATAGTTTTCAAAACTTTAATAAAAATTACAATTGCATTCATAAAATTATATGATCATTTATATTTAATAAAAATGAATTTAATAATAATATTTTATTAAAATAATATTTAATTCAAAAATCCATTAATTCATCAAAATATATTTCTTAGTTGAATATTAACTAAAAATACTATTTGTACTTTAAAAACTATTTACAAAGTAACAATAATTAAATGAATGCACATTATTTATACAAAAATAATGTATATTGTCATAGTGCTAGGGTCTTGTTACATAACCCCTTATAACACCCGTATAAGACCGAAGGGTAAGGTGTGCGATGGTAACAGACTCTTGGGGTGACTCGGATAACATCACTCAGGTGGTAATCTCTATTAACTTCCAGTTCTCCCATAGTCGGTTTTGCTCAATCTTAATGTGTTCAAGCTCGGCTTGGGCTTGGTCAAGAGCGAAGCCCAATGATGCCACCTCCTTTCCGAGCTCTGACAAATGGACTTCATATGGGGCAAGTCTACTGGATGATTGTCTGAGTAAATTGGATTTGTTAAAGCCCTATATTTATACTAATCATATGATCACTGTTCAATGGATATATTAGCAACGATCAAAATTCATAATAGTATTTTAAAATCCAGAAACATAAAACCAATGAAGTTCACAATTTATATAACCATAATAAGTCATTTAATTAGATCAAGAGGAATTTTCAATAATGAAAGTTTTGGTCGTTAAAATATTCACCCCTTAAGAAATTTCTCCCTCGAAATTTCCTTTTCCCACACTAAAACAGATGTGGGTGACTTTTCTTCATCACTTCCTATGATTCCCAGGTCGCTTCTTTAGACTTGTGGTTTCACCACAACACCTTGACGAGGGGAATTGTCTTATTTCATGGAACTTTTTCTCTACGATATAAGATCTTCACTGGTTGCTCCTTGTAAGAAAGATCATCTTCTACCTGTACTACCTCTAAAGAGAGTACTTGTGAAGGTTCTATTATGTACTTACTTAAGATGGATACATGAAAGACATGATGTACTTTGTCCATGGTAGGTGGAAGTGCTAGTCGATAGGCCACAACCCGAACACGATCAAGAATATCTAAGGGGAAAATGTACCTAGGAATTAACTTCCCTTTCTTTCCAAACCTCATGACCTTATTCCATGGAGATATGCATAGAAATACCATGTCTCCTACTTTAAACTCAATGTCTTGTCGACGGTTATTTTCATAACTCTTATGTCGACTCTGGGATACCTTGATATGCTGTTGAATGGTTTTCACCTTCCCCACCATTTCTTCGACCATTTCTGGTCCTAGCAGCTTACGCTCACCGACTTCATCTCAACATGCCGGTGTTCTGCACCTCTTCCCATACAGGGCTTTATTAGGTGCCATTCAGATGCTCGAGTGGAAACTATTATTGTAGGAGAATTAAACTAGTGGAAGATGTTGGGTCCACCCTCCTTTCAAGTCCATAGAATACGCTCTCAACATGTCCTCAAGTGTTTGGATAGTCCACTCAGATTGGCCATCAGTTTGAGGATAATAAGTCAAACTAAAGTTCAGCTCAATATCTAGAGCATGTTGAAGACTCTTACAAAACTTATAAGTGAATCTTGGATCTTGATCAGATACAATAGATAGTTGTACTCCTTATAGCCTTACCACTTACCTGATATATATCCGTGCCAGCTTATCCAATGAGAAATCCTCCCGAATTGAAATGAAGTGTGAAGACTTTGTAAGACGATCCACAACAACCCAGATTACATTGTTTCCTTTGGATGTCTTTGGAAATCTGGTGACAAAGTCCATGGTGATGTTCTACCATTTCCATGCTGGTATGGGCAATGGTTGCATCATCCCCTTAGACTTCTGCCTCTCTGACTTTAGTTTATGACACACCAGACACTTTTATGTATACTCAATGATCTCCTTCTTCATATTATCCCACCAATAATGCTCTCGAATATTTTGATACATCTTCGTGTTTCCTGGGTGAAGAGAAAATTTGAACTATGTGCATCATCCAAAAGTTCCTTCTTCAGCTCCAGACTTGATTGAACACATAGTATTTTCCAAAATCTCACAATTCCTTCTTCATTAACATTGAACTTCGAGGATTTCCCTTTTCTGATAGCTTCCACTCTATTCTGAATTCCAACTTCATCCTTTTGATCATCCTTTAACCTTTCCAAAAGAGACGGTTGAGAAATAATTTGTGAAAGGATTGATGATGTTCCCTTATTTATGATTCCCATGTCTATATTCATAAAATATAAGAAGATTGGGTCCTTCTCAACTCTCATCAATTATATAATTTCTAGGTCCTTTCTATTTAGAGCATCTTCCACCTTGTTCTCTTTCCCAGGGTGGTAATGTATTGAGAAGTCATAGTCTTTGATCAGCTCTAACCATCTTTGTTGGCGCATGTTCAACTCTTTTTGTGTGAATATATACTTGAGGATTTTGTGCTCCATATATATTTCACACTTCTCCCCAAAGAGATAATGCCTCCATGTTTTTTAAAGTGAAGATCACCGCAACCAACTCCAAATCATGTGTTGGATAATTCTACTCATGAACTTTCAATTGTCCTAAAGCATAGGCAATGAATTTGTCATTTTGCATCAACACACAGCCCAAGCCCTTCTTTAAAGGATCACTGAATACCACAAAAAGTTATCCACTTGTGGGTAAAGTGAGCACACGCATAGTGATAAGCCTCATTTTAAACTCCTTGAATCTTTCTTCACATTCATCACTCAAAGAAAAATTTACTCCCTTCCGAGCTAGCTTGATAAGAGGGTTGTACCATCATGAGAAATTTCTCACAAATCATCGATAATATCCAGCTAACCCCAAGAATCTACGAATATCCATTACCGATGTTGGCCTCGGCCATCCCTCAATTGCATCTGTTTTGGAGGGATCCACAGATATCCCATTGATTGTAATGATATGGCCCAAGAATGAGACCTCCTTCAACCATAACTCACACTTGCAATACTTTTCATAGATATTCCCCTTCCACAAGGTCTCTAGTACATTTCTTAGATTATCCTCATGATCCTCCTTGGTTTTGGAGTATATCAGAATATCATCTATAAATACTACCACAAATTTTTCAAGGTTATACCTAAAGACTCTATTCATCAAGTCCATGAAGTTTGATGAAGCATTAGTGAGTCCGAAAGGCATTACTATGAATTCATAGTGCCTGTATCTTGTACGAAAAGTAGTCTTGGGGATATCTTCCTTCTTCACCCTTACTTGATAATATCCCAACCTCAAATCCACCTTGGAGAAGTATTGTTCTCCACATAGCTGACCGAACAAGTCATTAATTAATGGGAGATGATACTTGTTCTTTATCGTGATTTTGTTAAGCTCACAATAATCGATGCAAAGGTGCATTGACAAATCCTTCTTCTTAATGAAGAGGACTGGTGCACCCCATAGTGAAGCACTTTGGCATATAAACCCTTTATCCAGATTCTCCTATAGTTGTTTATTAAGCTCCTCAAGCTCCACAACTACCATTCTATATGGAGTCTTGGATATTGGTAACTCCCCAGGTATAAGATCAATTGAGAATTCAACATCCCTTCTAGGAGGAAGACCAGTAAATTCCTCGGGAAACACTTCAGTAAATTATCTCACAATAGGAATGTCTTCAAGGATGGTTTCCTCCTTAGAATCAATCATCTAAGCCAGATAAACCTGATCAGAGAGCAGTAATATCCATGCTTGAGATGATGGAGCTAAATAAGATTCATCTTACTCCTTGCACTTGTATAGAATCGGGGGTCGATTCTCCACATGGATAATGATTTCCCTCTCACAAAAATTTATGTTCACTCTATATAAGGAAAACCAATCCATGCCAAGAATTGCATCAAATTCCACCATAGGGAGTAAGACAAGGTTCACTGGGAAATTCAATCCAAATATTATGATAGGAGAGGAGTTATATTCATGGGATTAAATGATTTCCCCATTTTCCGTACTCACCGACATCTTTACTTCCATGATTTATGGTGGTGTTGGGATTGTTCTACTAAACTTTTTGGATATAAAAGAATGCATAGAACCTGAATCAAAAAGTACGTTCTCTATTATTAAATGAATAACTAGCGTACCTATCACCACTTCATTGTTGGGGTTCACTTCGGCAGTAGTGATGGAAAAAGCTCTCCCTTGGTGACTTGGAAGTTATTGGTTGCCTCTGAAAACCCTTGACTTAGGGCACTGATTTTCAAGATTCCCTAGTTCTTTGTAGTTGTAGAAATGAACAACACGTTGAGGTTAGAATAGAGCGTTCCTCTACTCTGTTTCAGCCGCAGGTTTTTCTTGTCAGAAGTTAACAGCTAGGTTCCCTTCTCTTCCACACCTAAAGCATTTCCTCATCCCCTTCAGGCAATTTCTTGGGTGATTATTTCCACACCTTTGGTAAGTGAGGTGCTAGATCTTCTTAGAACCATTGTATTTATCCATTGGACCTCCATCATTGAAGTCCACTTTACGCTTCTTATCCTCATGATACCCCTGAGATTCTCCGATCTCCATTTCGACCTTAAGGGCACATCAGACAATTTTCTCATAGCTGTCGAAGTCATAGATTTCCAGCGCTTTCCGTAGGCTAGGTTTCAGCCCACCAAAGAAGAGGTCAACCATGAATTCGAGGGTAACGACAAAGCCAGAGGCGTATCATGCAATTCTTGTGAAGTTTTCCTCATACGCTCTAACAGATTCCTCGTCTTTTTTGCTTAAGGGAAAGGAAGTCCCTTTCCATCTTAAGTCAGAGGGTTTGTGGAAAATATTTATCAAAAAACATCTTCCGAAAATCCTTCCATTCCAATGCCTCGATCTCTTCCTCAGGCTTCATATTTTTGATCAATGTCCACCATTGATCGACTTCACCTTCCATACGATAAGCAGCCAGAAGAACCTTCTCTTGTTCGGAACATTGAAGGATGGAGAAGATCTTTTCAATGGAGTTGACCCATTATTCGGTGATTGAGGGATAAAATGATCCATTAAAAGTAGGAGGCCTTTGTCTCATAAAGCTCTCAATAGTGACTTGTTCTTTCTTGGGGGGGGGGGGGTTGAACGTTCCTCTAGACCCATGTTTCTATTCAAATCTTGAGTTAATTGAGTGAGAAGCATGAAAAAGTTCTCAATTCTCGCTCCCATCAGATTGGGCATCTCATTTGCATAATCATCACATTGATCTTCACATCGGTTGTCAGTTCGAGTCCTCGTATTACCGGACATTGGCTGGAATAGAAGGAAAGTTAGGGGTAACACATAAAGGGTAATTCAAGGACAAGACTGATGACTTATAAATAACTGTTATTTCCTTAACTTATGAATATATAGGCTTCAATCTATGCTATCTGTGATCTACATTATAACATATATTCATAGGGGCATTTTTTTAATTCCCTTAATAAGGGTTCATACTAAGTTTATGAATTTAACAAAGCATATACCCTAGGAGTGTCATAACCAAGAGTGAAAAAAGTCCCGTTGTCATGCACCAGTTCCCATTAGAGTCTAGCTCAAAGTGGTGTTTTCGGGGTTTACCCCAAGGATACATCTGTTCCAGAGCTACCACTACCTGATCGTATCCAGACAGGGATGTATTTTCTTGATAAACCACTTACTAAATACTCAAAAATAATTAGGGATGTTTTTATTATACTTATTCTTGTTTTTAAGTCTTCACTAGGGTTTTCTAATCATAATCCCAAAAATAACTAAACCTATCATCTAATACCAACAATAACAACGCTGCTTTTTATTACACACTTAAACCTGATTTATTACATAAAAACTTCACTTAATACAACATAGAATATTGATAGTTCTAGGGTTTTTTGGGATTAGGAACACTACATAACATCTTAGAACACAAAACACACAATATCTTTATTGAAAACTTCATTTACATGACCACTATATTCCCTCGTACTTAGCATTGCATGGGATAACCTGAGGACATGCATAAGAAAATGGTGATCTATAAAGCCCAGTAAGGGAATAAACATGGAATAAAATGAGGAATACAATACATGTTATACAATAGGCATATCAATGGAGTACAAGAGAAACATGAACATAAAGGCATGATAAAGCATGATAATCATAACATTGAAATGTGCAACAACACTTAACATGGAATTAGTAGGATCCAAGGATCATTGCACATGGAGCATGAGTAAACCCTTATTGTTGATGAAGCACATGTAAAACCTTATTTCACTTGAATTAGAATGAGTAAAAACCCATTTCACATGAGGTATCATGATACTATACTTTACTCAATGCATTGGTGCTCTATTAGGGCGCACCCTTCTTAAACATTTCATTTCATGCATAAATGTGCCACATGGATCATATAACATGGAATCAATAATCATCATTAATTCCAAGATAAAGGGATGTGGAATATGTACATAAAGATTTATAATCAATAATTAAATGTGCATAAAGTTGAATATCCTTGATAGAGAAATGGGTATGGTATTCACTACACAACGACTTTGGCTTGGAAAATCATAGTGCAATTTCGGCAGCATAACGACGTGAAATAAGAACTCATATAAAATGGTTGATGAGATAGAAAGGGGTGTCTCATCATATTTACATGAAATGGACATTAAGGGGGTTATATAGATACATGTCCCATCAAACATAATGGAATTTAGATGCATAATACAAAATAATTACTTAGATGTAAATGAGGAGAGATAAATCTCTCACGGAATTTTGACATAGTAACGAGTGTACATGGGAGGAATTAACGAGAGAGAAAGGGGTATCCCATCATCCAAACATAAATAGGGCAGTATGGGGGAGGTGAGAAGGTATACCCCAACATTTTTAATTTAAAACAAAAGGGCATAAAAACTTAAAGAAAATTGGACAAAAATGATAAAGGAAGAAATCCCTTACTTGGAAGTGTGATCCAAAAGGCTTGGGAGAGGCTTCTTGGGAGCTTGGGGAACCATGGGAGGATTCTATAGAGAGTAGGGTAGGGGTTGGTTGAACTCTAAAGTCTTTGAGTGAAGAGGAAGTGGGATCTTGGGTGTGTTTATATAGGAAAGGAGAGGGAATTCTTTATTATTTAGGTTTGGGACACCTCACATTAAACTAATCAATACCACAAACCAGACCATGGTTTTTGACCATGGTATTTTCCAAAGGGGAGTGGAAGAAAATATTTCATAAGGCCAATGTCTGAACTTCTTAAAATAATAGCGTTGCTTATGTGGAGGTGAGTCACACTCTTAAGGAAAACAATTTAAAAAGACAAAATGTTTTATAAGTCTTAGAGGGTCCATAAAATCTTTGTAAAATAAATCAAACAAATCTAAAATCACATTATTTTAATTATAGAAAATATATTGGCCAAAAATAATTTTTATAGTATTTTATTACTTCACTATTGGGTCATTATGATGTCATAAAACACATTATTTGTTTAAATGGTATTTAATTTTTACCAAAAAATTCGACTGTCTCATAAAATTATGAAAACTTCACCATTGGATAATTTCGACGTCCTGATTCCAGAAAATAATATTAATTTTATCTATTTTTTTTATAAATATGTGAATTTTTACTTTTAAGAAAAACCTGACATTTACCGAAAATTCATGGGTTTTGAAAAAAATAGTTTTCAAACCTTAATAAAAATTACAATTTCTTTCATAAAATTATTTGATCATTTATATTTAATAAAAATTAATTTAATAATAATATTTTATTAAAATATTATTTAATTTAAAAATCCATTAATTCATCAAAATAGATTTCTTAGTTGAATATTAACTAAAAATACTATTTGTACTTTAAAAACTATTTACAAAGTAACAATAATAAAATGAATGTAGATTCTTGATACAAAAATAATGTACATTGTCATAGTACTAGGGTATTGTTACATAACCCCTTATAACACCCGCATAGAAGGGTAAGGGTATGATGGTGGCAGACTCTTGGGGTGGCTCGGATAACATCGCTCGGGTGATAATCTCTATTACCTTCCACTTATCCCATAGTTAGTTCTGATCAAGATTAGTGTGTTCAAGATCATATTGGTCTTGGTCAAGAGAGAATCCCAATGATGCCACCTCCTTTCCGAGATCTGACAAATGGGCTTCATACAGGGCAAGTGTACTGGATATGGCCATTGCTTCCTTTGTCTGAGTAAATTGGATTTGTTAAAGCCCTATATTTATACTAATCATGTGATCACAGTTCAAAAGATATATTAGAAACATTCACAATTCATAATATTATTTTAAAATCTATAAACATAAAACCAATGAAGTTCACATTTTATATAACCATAATAGTACATTTAATTAGATCAAGAGGAATTTTCATTAATGAAAGTTTGGGTCGTTACAATAAGAGGATCATACATGATATCATAAATATGGATATGGATCTAGTATAAATTAATAAAATTCTTTAAGCCATTATAAATGATGTTAAAGTATGTTCAACTAAAGTAAAGTTCAAGGTAAGAGTTATTTCACAATCTCATTATTATTCGAGATTGTTTAAGTTTAAGCCTCCATTGGGGAATATTTTTATTCCACGTCGATATTTTATAAATTTTTTTAAAAAAGTTTTTACTACTATCCTACAGGTTTTTAAAATATTTTTATCCATGTTTTACATTTTATAAAATAGTTCGAAAGGAATCTTTTTTCATTTTTCAAACTAGGTACTTTATGAATTTTTAGACAAAAATATGAAAATAATGTTTTTAACTTATACGACATGAGAAGTTTTTTATATTTTCATGATACATTAATGCATTAAAGATTCCTTTACAAATTTATAAGGTTATTTTTAATGATTTTTTTTAAAATTTCACGGACTTTAAAATAAATGATTTCTATGCTAAAATGGTGAATTTCTTTAAAGAATTTTCAGCGATTTTATTAGAATATTTTCATCTATGTCAACATATTTTTTTGAATTATATACTTCATTTAGGTTGATATATTATGATATCATCTACCATATTTTACTAAATGGTTTATGATCATTTTTACCATGTATGTTTTTTTGATACCATTCACCATATTACTCAAAATGGTTTATGATTTTGTTTATTGATTGGGGAAATTTATTTACATTTCATATGTATATGTTGTTTATATTTAACTCCATTAATATTAGGAATTCGTTAGACTTAATAAGTGATGGTCATGGCCCAATATAGTCCCTCGATGCATCAGTAGGTCTTATGAGACAAACTAGTTTGGGTATTAGTAGAGGCTTTACTTGTTTATGTATGGTGTCTTGGCCAAAGACTTGAAAACATGTTTATGATGTCAGGCATTATGAATTATCTCATTATGAGATTAGTTATTGACATTCCATGTGATTATTCAATTAGTAGAATATTTATGTTATTATTTATATGGAATTATTTTATTTTCATTTATTATTTCTATATTATTCTCAATATTACGTTTAAATGTCTTGTGTTTCAGTTATAAACCTTTCCTTAATGTTTATGCTTATTTATTCATAATAGCTTCCACTATACACTTACCCTTACTAGGCATCTGATCTCACCCCTTTATTTTGATTTATTTTTCCAGGTTTCCAAGATGTATATTATGATTTATATGTAGGGTAAATATAGGATAATATGGGTGTTTCCAATGGAGTTACTTTGTTGTATTTTATATCAAGTTGTGTTGTAAGATTTTTATATGTAAATAGTTTTACAAAACTGATAAACTAATCAATCCTTTGGGATTAAAATAGTGTATCTATGAAAATTTAATAAAGTGAGGCACCAAATCCAGGCTACTAGGGTCGGGGTCTTTATAGTTAGAATTAGAGAAAGTTTAGTAGAAAATTTGGAAACTAGATTTAGAAAAATATATATTAGGTAAACATAAACCTAAAACAGACTTTGAGAATATTTACAAAGTAACTGCGCTTATTATTTTGAGATTATTTATACATAAATTTTTAATTTATGTTAAGTGTTTTACTAGTTTTAAATCATGCATTATGATTCATAACCTAATCTAATGTTTTCCATTATTTAGAAATGGAGCTTAATGGAATGAATTAAAACTGTATCAGCACGCATAATCCATGTTGGTATTTACCTCCTATATAAGATAATGATGTTGGAGCTGGAGTTGCAACTGGTGATGAAAAACTTATAACCATATTGGGACAATTGAATCAAATTATGAACAATATCCTTACCTGTTTGGAGCATCCTGATCCACAATGTGGAGGAACAATGTTTGACCACTTCACGAGACTACAAAACCCATAATTTAATGAGACTACAAATCTATTCATAACTAATAAATGGATAAGTTCTTTAGAGAAGATATTTATTTCTTTGGGAATTAACAAAATGGAGAAGGTTTTTTATGGAAGTTTATCATCTCTTGGGAGATGTGAATAAATGGTGGTCAATGATTCAAAACACTAAGGAGGAATAAGAAATAACAAACATGGAATGAAAGGATTTTTTGTAAATTTTCTTGGAAAAATATTTCCCTCATGAACAACGAGTGGATATGGAGAGACAATTATTGAATATGAGGAAAAAGAAGGATGAGAATGTTGATAAATGTGAATCCAAATTTTCAATGTTAGAAATTCATGCTATGGATTACATACATAATCCAAAGATAAATATTGATCAATTATTTAAAGGGTTAAACCATTCCTTTGGTGGGAACTGGAATCCAAAAATTTGTCATTATACGAGGATATAGTCTCGTGTACTATCAAGACTGAGAAATAATTCTCTAAGTCTTACAACTTTAATGTAAATCAAGAGAAGAAGAGGGATGTTGAACACTTTGGAAAAGGAAATAAGGAAAAGGGGAATATGGGTAGAGTTGACTTTCCATTCTATAATAAATGTGAAAAGAAACATAATGTAATATGCCTATTGGGGATGAGAGCTTATTACAAGTGTGAATAAAAATTCCACCAATTCCATGGTTGAAAGGGAAAGAAGGAAGTTGGTAATTTTTAGTGTTTTAACTATAAAAATATGGGAAACTATGAAAAGAATTATCCTAAGTATCAAGGAAACTTTCCTCAGAAAAGGACAATGGATTATGTACAAGATTATGCGATCAAAACACCTGAGGTTGAAGTTCTTAATGATGTGGTGGTAGGTACTTTAACCATATTGTAAAATTTGTCTAATGATTTATTTGATTCTAGAGCATCACATTCTTTTATATATTTCCAATGAAAATTAGAAATTTCCCTTTTGGTTCAATAACAGATCAGTCAATAAAAACTCCTAAGGGAAGTCTCATTGTGATAAGGATATTCCAAGCAGTCCCCTTTTTATAACATAAATGTGCTTTTCATGATAACCTTATCATCATACATATGGTTTATATTTATGTAATCCTAAATATGGACTAAATTATAAAACATTATGAGGAAGTTTATTGCAATAAAAAATAAATTATGATTTGTGAGGAAGAAGAATAATTCCTTATCTTTAGAGATAAACTTTATCATTTGATTCTTATCTAGATCCACCCCGAGTAGCTCTATTGAATGAAATTCTTGGGGAGGAATAAAAAATAATATCTGGGGATGAATAAGGTAATATTTAAATTGAGGATGTACCAATTTTAAATTAATACATTGATTTATTTCTTAAGGAATTACCTAGACATGACCTAGAGCATGAACTTGAGTTTTCTATTGATTGAACCCTTGATGCAAGACCAATATCAAAGATACCCTATAGAATGACCACAATGTTATTAATGGAGCGGAAAAAAAGTTATAGGAGTTGGGTAAAAGGTATTTATTCACCCTAGTATTTCTCTATGGAGATCACCTATTATTTTTGTTAAGAAGAAAAATGGATACATGAGGCTATGTATTGATTATAGGGAAATAAATGATATTAAAATAGAGAACAAGTATCATCTGCCTCACACTGATGATTTATTTGATCAAATTCATTGAGCTCATTTTTTTTAATATTTAAGTTTATTCTATATATAATCAACTATGAGTAAATAAATAATACATTCCAAAGAAAACTTTTCAAATAATGTAAAGAAATTAAAAGATTATAGTACTTCCATTTGGATTTAATAATGAACCCTCTATTTTTATATATATAATGAATAGAGTATTCAAAGAATATCTTGATGATTTTATTATGGTATTCATTGATGATATTATGGTGTATTCTAAAAGCTATTAAGACCATGAGTATCACCTGTAGATAATTCTTGAGACTCTCAGAAGGAAAGAGTTATATTTATCAAGTGTAAATTCTGGCTTCAGGAAATTTATTTTGTTGTCCATATTTTCTCCAAGGATGGAATATCTATTAATCCTATAAATAAAAAGGAAATACAATAATGGACTGCACCAATGATCATAACCTAGGTACATAGTTTCATTAGTTTAATAGGTTACCATCAGTATTTCATACAAAATGTTTCTCGATTGGCTAACTTATTAACCAAGATCACACGTAAAGGGGTTAATTTTGTATGTAAAAAATAATGTGAAGAAGGTTTTGAAGAATTGAAAAGAATATTGGTCAATGATCTAATATTGACTTTGCTATCGGGAAATGTTGTATTTTTTATTTATAGTGATGCATCACGTAAAGGACTTGGTTGTGTCCTTATATAGATTGATAGTGTTATTTTATGTGCATCAAGGTAGTTAAAAACTCATGAAAAGAACTATCCAACTCATTATCTTGAGTTAATAGCTATAATCCTTTATCTAAAGATATAAAGACACTATTTTTATGGTGAAACATGTGATATAAATAAATAAATATATATATATATATCAAAAGATTTTGGAATATATTTTTCTCACAGAAATAACTCAATATGAGGTAATGGATATGGATTGAGCTACTAAAGTATTATAATTTCTTAATAGACTACCACATAGGGAAGAAAAATAAGTTAGAAGATGCATTGAGTAGGAAGGATCATGGAGTTCTGAACAAAATGAGGATTGATAGGGATATTGTGTTCATGGATCTAGTAAATATGGATATGGGAATTTTTAAGGAAGGGGAAACATCTCTCCTCTATCAAATTTTTTTCAAACTATATTTTTTGGAAAATATAAAAAGATCTCAGTATGATGATGAGAATTTACAAAATAAAATTAAAGCTATGAACAATGGAATATTGATAGACTTAATATATGAAGATCGTATTTTGAAATTTGGAAAAAATATTTCTCTTCTCTCTATATCCAAGTCGAAAAGGGAATTATTGGGTGATGTTCATAGACCAAATTTATCTATACACTTTGGTAGCACCAAGATGTATAGAGATTTGAAGGAACATTTTTGTGGGGACAATATGAAGTGGGAAATTAATGATTATGTGTCAATATGTTTAGTTTATCAACAAGTAAAGGCTGAAATACAATATCCTAGATGGGCCATACAACATCTACCTATACCTATAAGGAAATGGGATGACATTGCTATGTAATTTTTAATTGGATTACCAAATACCCTTAGAAAAATGATGAGATTTGGTTAATTGTTGATCACTTTACCAAATCTGCATATTTCCTCACTATAAGGGAATATTTTTCTTTAGATCGTCTTTCAAGTCTCTATATTAATGAAGTTTTAAAACATCATGGTGCACCTCTTTCAATTATTTCAGATCATGATCAATGATTTACATAAAAATTATGGAAATATTTTAGAAGTCCCTTGCTATAGAACTTCATTTGGTCACCGCTTATCACCCTCAGAATAATAGACAATTAGAAAGAACTATCCAAAATTTAGAAGACATGTTTAGGTTCTTATAACTTGACTTTCAAGCTATGTGGGATAAATATTTTCCTTTGGTAGTGTTTTCCTATAAAAATAGCTTCCATTAAAGTATTCAAATGGCACCACGTGATGTGTTATATGGGAAAAGATTTCATACAACTTGTTGGGATGAAGTTGGTTAAAGTAAGCTTGTAGGACCAAAACTTGTGGTGGAAACAATGTCAAAGGTAAATACTATTCAAACCCATATCAAAACAGCTCATAGTAGGAAAAAGAGCTATGTCAATAACCGAAAGAGGGATTTGGAAATTCAAGTTGGAGATCATGTTTTTTAAAGGTATCTCCATGGATGGGTGTTATAAGATTCGGTAATAAAGGTAAACTGATCCCTATGTACATTAGACCTTTTGAAATTATATAATGAATTGGAACTATGGATTATCAGTTAGAAATGCCACCAAGTATCTCCAAATTTCATGATGTGTTCCACATATCATTATTAAGGAAGTACATTCTAGAACCAATAAAAGTTTTTAATTCTGAATAAATATAATTGGAACATGATTTATCTTACTACGAAGATCATATACATATTATGGATAGTCGAGAACAAGTGTTGAGGAATTAGATGACTTGACTGGTAAAGGTATTGTGGAAAAATAATTAAATAGAATAGGTATCATGGGAACCTGAAGAAATTATGATGAATAACTACCCAAATATTTTTATGAGGTGGTATTCTATAAATTTCAAGGAAGAACTTTTTTGGAGGGAAGAATGTAACACCCCAAGATTTTATGGTATGTTTTTTTAAAGAAATTTAAAATCTAGTGTTTCAAACAACACTGAGTTTAAATGCACCATGATATATTAACAATTATAACCTAGCTATTAAAATGGAGGGAATTAATAGTATCAACCGCATTATTAATCAAATGTTTTGAACATTCATCCAAAATATTTTATAGGTATAATATAAGAATGAATTCAATTTTATGCATTAAAAGACACTTGTTTTAAATCCAGTTTTGAAAATTTTATAAATTTTATTTGACAAAATAAACTTATTATTTTAAATAGGAATATAAAAATTTACTTTGGTTTCATTTTTGGTATTTTTCTGATAAGCATCATGTTTTGATGAATAGTGATAAAATATTTCATTTTAAATTGAAAACAACTTTTTGTCTAAATAATTTATATTGTTAAATTATATTTTTTAATTGGTTTTAATTTATAATTAGACCATTTTTTTATCATTTAATCCAATTGAGGTCATTTTAATCAATTTCACATTGAATTTTGATATAAAAATATTTTGGTCTTTTGAAAGTTTTCACTTTAAAAACTCATTATCTCATTCCATAAATTGGATTAATTTTAAATTAATTTTAGATGATTATGTGTTTTTAATTTTTAAAAATATATACCATATTTGGAATAAGTAGGTAAAAATTTAGTAAATTGGTCCCTTTTATTTTTGGAAAAAATTAATTGTAACTTTTCTAATTTTTATTACCACAGTTAAGGGTAAATATGGTAATTAAGAGTTAAAAATAAAATTATAAATATTAGAAAATTAACCTAAAAATTATTATAATTTTATTAGATGAGTTATTTTTGTCCATAATCATTGAAGGTTCTGGTATATGACCATTTTTTCCATTATGAAGTGATTATGACCCTTATAATATTTTATTTAAAGAAAAGTCAAATTTTTCATATTCATGATTTTAATAACTAAATTTTTTTTTATAGTTTGTTATATTGAAGGAATATTAAACTGTAAATATTAATTTGAAATATAAAATCTTTATATTCATTATGGTAAATTATTTTTATTTTTTAGGAAATAAATAATTACCTTTAAAGCTTACACAATGATGATGCAATAATTGTATAATGAATGGAAACATCAAATAAATGATTTTAAAAATATTAAAATGATTATAATTTGATATAATTAATGTAATACCCAAATATTATAGATTAAATTGATATATTAAGGATGTATTAAAATATTTGTATTAAAGATATCTAGTGTATTGACATTTCTTAAAAAGTCAATGTTATGAATAGTGTCAAAATTGACATTAATGTTATATTAAAAAAGTTAATATTTTATTAAATGATATAAAATTTATAAAAATATAAAATTTATAAAAATAATATATATAAGATTTAAAATGTCATACATGGTATATTTATGAGTTGTTTTTCATTTTACAGGAACTATATTAACCTTTAAATAGAAAAACCACATGTTGTCACGATAAGAGTTTAAGGGTTTAAATTAGCGTTAAAACCAAAAGATAAGGGTAATAATGAGACCTAAAATTGTCTAAAAATTATTTTTTGAGAAGTTTTAGACCCATAATCATCTTAGGTTATATATAAATCACTTTTTATCCATTTGGAATTGAAAATTAATTTATATTAATTTATTATTGTGAGAGTTTCCTAATGTGACCCTCACATCAATTATAAAAGGAAACCTCCTCTCTGAGTTCCTCACACCACTTTTTGCATTTTATCATGATAAAAACCTACCAATTTCTCCTCCCAACATCCTTATAAAATTTATGTAGGTATTTATCTTCCAAAAATACCAACTCTAGACCCCTTAAGAAAAGATCTAATAGATGTCCATTGTAGAGGAGGTAATTGTTTTACCAACTCATTCAAGTTCATTTACTCTTCTACTTCCTATTAATGTTTTTTAATAATAAAGTAATAAATAAAACATTATATATATTCTGAGATGTTATTATTATTATGTTACAACCATTTTCCATATTTTATCCATCCTACTAAAAATGAAAGCACTACATGCCCGTACGTATGACTTACCATCTCCACATCGTGGTGTAATTTTTTTATCACCAATTTACTTGGATGGGTATAATGATTGATTTAATGGATATAAATAATAAAAATTACATGGTATTTATTATTTATAAGTAATGTACCATCTTATTTCTTACCCTTTAAACATTAAGGGAATGATACCGTCGCTCGTGTGTACGTACGACCTAACGTCTCTACAACATGATGTGATTCATTTTCCATGTTAACCATTCTAGAATGTATACAAAAATGTATATAATGAGTAAATATGATATATATGAACTTTATTTAATTTTTTATATGAAATAAATATATCCTATGTATAACAAACATGGCATAAATGACAACCCATTCATAGGAAAATGAAGCTACTAACACACGAAACAAGGGTAATAACAAAATATTATTAAAAAAATGACATAAGAGGATCATATATGATATCATAAATATGTATATGTTTCTAGTATAAATTAATAAAGTGTTTTAAACCATTATAAACGAGTTTAAATTACATTAAACTAAAGTAAAGTGCAAAGTAAGGGCTATTTCAAAAACTCATTATTATTTGGGATTATTTAAGTTTAAGTCTCTGATGGAGAAAATTTTTCTTCCATGTCAATGGTTTCTAAAAATTTATTCAAAAAGGTTTTTAATATTATCATACAAGTGTTTAAAATATTTTTACCAATGTTTTAATTTTTAAAAAATGGTTTTAAAGGAATCTTTTTCTGATTTATAAATAAGGTGCTTTATGACTTTTTCGATAAAAATATGGAAGTAATGTTTTTTAAATTATACAGCATGAGTATATTTTTACATTGTCATGATGGATTAATTTACTAAAGATTAATTTACAAGTATAGAATTTTATTTTCAATGAAAATGCTTTTTTAAAAAAATTTCATCCTTTTAAATAATTGAATTCAATGTTAAGAAGTGGTATTTCTCTCAAGAATTTCCAATGAATTTATTTGAGTATTTTCATCCATGTAAAAATAATTTGTTGAATTGTATGCTTCATTGAGGTTGATGTATTTTGATATCATATAAAATATTTTACTAAATGGTTTATGATTAGTTTGACTATGGATTTTCTATTTTGATACCATTCACCATATTACTCAGAATGGTTATGATTATGTATACTGATTGAGGAAAGGTATTTAAATTTCATTGATATATATGTTGTTTATGTTTCACCCCATTCATATGAGGAATGAATTAAAATTATTAAGTGATAATAGGGTCCCTCTATATCCCCTCGATGTATCAGTTGGTCTCATGAGACAAACTAGTTTGGGTATTGGTTGAGGCCTTACCCATTTATGTATGGTGTCTTGGATGAAGCCTTGAAAGTATGTTTATGATATCAGGAATTATGAATTACCTAATTATGAGATTAGTTATTGATATTACATGTGATAATTTGATTAGTAGAATATACATGTGATTATTTATATTTGATTATTTTATTTTCATTTATTATTTCCATATTATGCTCAAGATTATGTTTCAATGACTTGTGTTTCAGTTACAAACCTTGACATAATGTTTATGATTATTTATTCATAATAGATTTCTTTGTATACTTACCATTAATGAGTATCTAAGCTCACCCATTTCTTAAGTTTTATTTTTCCTAGGATTTCAAGATGTATATTATGATTGATATGCAGGGTAAAGCTAGGATAATAGGGGTGTTTCCAATGGAGTTACTATGTTGTATTTTATTTCAAGTTGTGTTGTAAGATTTATGTATGTAACTATTTTTCCAAAACTTCTAAACTAGTTGGTCATTTGGGATTCAAATATTATATCTGGCCCAATGTAATAAAGTGAGGCACCTACTCTAGGCTATCGTGGTTAGGGTATTTACATCAAGGGTATAAGGGAAGATGTAGTCACCTCATAAATAGATACTCCAGCCACATCCCTGCTCGAACTGCCTTTGATGGTGAAACCCATGGGAGATCCCTCCAGTGAACTCACCAAGAGAAATAAATTTCCCCCAGACATGTTAAGGGTCACCCGAACATGATAATATTTTAAAATAAATTATATGGGGTGACTTCTTCAAATAAACCTTGGTGTGTAGGCATACGGATTTGACATAACCCACCAAGGATAGAAGCACCTTAAACTCCTATTAGAGGGGACGATCTGCCTACATAAAGTACTTCAGTCCTTAAAGATCCTACAGGAGAGCCTCCTGATGTAGGGAATCCCATACCTTTAGCTCAAAATTATTCCATTCTAAAGTAATTGGACCTGGTGAAAACTAAGTTTTCAATCCTGGATATTCTTATTCTATCAAAAGACCTCCGGGAAGCACTAATCGATGCTTTTCTAATCCCTCAAGAACTTTAAGAGGGAGTTACTGCTGCTAAAGTTTATCATACAGAGATTGATCCTCACAAAATCATCTCTTTCAAAGAGAAGGAAAAATATATATTTATATAGGGACACATATGACCTTTTTATATATCTAGAAAGATAAATGATGTTGAAATATGATGAGTTTTTATTGACAATGGATCAGGGATCAACCACATTCCTTTAAGAATTCTTCATCGATTAGGTTAAATGAAGATCACTTGTCCCCTTATACTATAATGCTACAGGGTTATGATAAGAGTGAGAAAAAGAATCTTAGAAGAATCAATATTAGCAACCAGTTCGGGGACCTCATATTTGACTCATAATTTTTGGTTGTTCAGTATGACACGAATTTCAATTTTTTTCCGAGAAGGCCTTTGTTGCATCCACATGTGTAAATCCCCTCATCATACCACCAATGCCTCAAATATTTCATTAATGGTAAAATTGAGACATTTTATGGTGACAAATCCCCATTAAAATCCTAATAAACTTAGTATATTGATGCATGATTATATCAAAGGGAAGGGAAATAACCCATGACTAACAGTGCTTCTCGAGTCACGACCCCAAATAGTCTAGAAATGAGACCGACCTATCCCTTAAAACATTTCAATGAATAATATATGCTACCTGTCCATCATATCAAAGTTATGAGACTAAATTCAGGAATATATCCATCTAGATTCATGATATCAATCATGAGAACTAATCTGGATAATGCTGAAGAGGTCACTAACTCTCCAGATAATGGTAAAATCTTGGATGAAAGTTCCCTATTTCTATACCTAGAGCTTCAATAGATCCATTCCTCTCCAGTTGAGTCATAATAGGTTGTGATATCACCAATAGAGAGTAAATATACTAACTCTATGTCTGTTATTTCCCCTATGTAGCTTCAAAGACACCCCACATCATTAGTCAGGTTGGAGGAAGCCGCTTCATCTTCTAGATGTAAAAATGTAGTCTCCTCTCCTAAATTTACTTCTTCACCTACTTCATCTAAGAGAAAGGTAGAACTAAAAGAGGAAGAGGAATAGAAATAGGATAAAGTGGAGGGCCTCATGGATTCCCCTCTAGTATTCAAGGAAGGTGTTTCTACCACCATTGATGAACTTAGAGAAATAAATCTAGGTATAGAAGTGGACCCATGTACCACTTTGAATAGTGATACCATATATTCTGAAGATTAAGAGGTGTATACCTCATTTCTAAAGTATCATCATGATGTGTTTTATTGGAATTACAAAAAACAAATAATAGGAGTCATTCCCAAGGTGGCCACTCACCACCTGGTCTTACTAGAGAACCACTAGGGATACAAACATGAATCCAGAAGGACAAACATAACCCACACTGCCAAAATTGAGTCTGATGTTGACAAATTATCAAGTAAAATCTCATTTGAGAAGTATAGTATCCAAAATGGATAGCTAACATAGTCCTGATAAATAAGAAGAATGTGAAATTCATGGTCTACATATAATTCATAGATCCCAACCGACACTGTCCAAAAGATACTTTCTCAGCCTCAATCACAGATCTACTGATTTATGTAATGATTTGATATTAAGACCTCTCATTTATGGATGGATATTCATAGTATAATCAAATCTAAATGGATTAATAATATGAAGAATACACCACCTTCATTCCCCCTCGGGATGTATTTTTCTATTAAGTAATGCCCTTTGGCTTGGAAAATACTGTAACTATATACCAATGTGCCATGCATCACATATTCAATCCATTTTTGGGAAGGGTTTTCAAATTTTATGTTAGCATACTGATGGTTAAGTCTCTATAGAGTTATGACCACCTGTTTGATCTTGAGACCATCTTCAAGAAACTGTGACAACACATCATAAAGATGAACCCCATGAAATTTGATTTCGAGGTCACCTTATTGAAATTTATTGGCTTCATTATACTCCATTGTGGCATCAAAGTTGACCCTGATAAGACAAAGGGTATCCTAAATATATCACCACCACAAAAACTAATATAATCAAGGGGTATATAGGTACACCTATACTATATTTGACGCTTTATAGACAACCTCATAGGAATGTGTTTTCCGATTACTAGGTTTGTGAATAAGGGGGTCACATACTAATGGACTGATGACTGTCATGAAGTATTGGACAACCTAAAGAAATATTTCTTTAGTGCACTAGTGTTAATGACACTTATTGAGGGGAAGATTATAAATATATATATGATATCCTTGGAACGATCACCAGGTGATTTAATTGGACAAAAGAATGATGCCAAGAATGAAAAAAAGCTTTATTATCTCAGTAAAACCATGCTCAACACTAGGACTCATTATTCAGATATCAAGAAGTGATGTCCGATGTTGATCTTCACGGTTAGAAGATGAGTCACTACCTGTAGCACCATGAGCTTTATTTGGTCTCTCACAAAAAATCACTCAAATATATCATCTACCATCCTACATTGAATAGATGTTTGGAATGGTGGGTAGTTATCCTAAAGTAGTTTCACATTTATTGTATGCCTTATAAAGTGATAAAATTCTAGTATTTGTAAGATTTCCTCAATGAACATCCATCTATAGAAACAACACTATTGAATACCGGATTACTTGATGAAGAGATATTCTCTATTCAAGAGGGACCCTAGGTGTGAGAGATGTATTTTGAGGGTTCTTTAAGAATACAAATAGGGAAGATAATGGATGAATCCAAGCTCAAAAAATTTGGGTTGGCAGTCGTGTTCATCTCTCCAGCAAAGGAAGTCTTGGATTACTGCTTCCTATTGTTAGAAGGCGACAAAAATAGTAATCCAGAATATAAAGATCTCATTTTATGGATATAATTGGAACCTCTAATCCTAGTGGACCACTTAGAGGTAAATTGAGATTTAGATTTTGTAATAAAATAGATCAATAAGGACTATACTATCAGAAAATAAGAGCTAATTCCCTTGCTTGAATATGTTCATGGGATAATGGAAGAGTTCCCCTTAGAGAGAACATTGACCCATGTCCCATGATTGAAAAACTACCAGGAAAATGCATTAGAAAATTAAACCATGATTTTGAAAGATCCATAATGGGATGAAACAATCATAATAATTGTGCACCATGAAATGGTTTTCATTTTGTTCATGTCACGTATAGAAGGTCAATGAGGTTAATCCCATCCCCAAACTGAATGGTACTTCCACTTGTTGGATGATGATAATTATGGAATATATCAAAATGGACTAATGTCATTATAAAGATCTAGAAAAGAGTAAATATGATGACGAGAAACCAACTTTACTTTTTATAATGACCCAAATCACTATAAAGTTCTCTATAAAATAGGATTTGATGGAGTCCTCCTCAGATGCATTGATGGAGAAGTGACCATTTACATCATGAAATAAGTACATATGGGATCCTATGGTTCCCACCAGTTAGGGTTTAGTATTTCTAATAAAATCTGAAGGCTCTGATATTTCTAACCATCAATGATACATGATTGAACAAAATTCACCAAGTAGTGTCATTTCTGCCAAGTGCACACCAACTTCTTTCATCAACCCCCCAGATTAGGTACACATAACCAAATACTCCTGACCATTTTCCATATCGAGAATGGATGTTTTAGGGCCATATCCTCTAGCTACATCCAATAATTTCAAATACATCGTAACTGCTACCGAATTCTTTTCTAAATGGGCTAAAAAAATTTCCCTCAAAGAAGTCAGGATCAAAAGAATTTTCAACTTCATGAAAGCCATAATTATTACTATACTTCATGTACCTCCTACAAAAATGATTGCAAAAAACACTATTTTTTGTTTTTATAAGTTGGAGAAGCTATATCAAGAGTATAATATCAAATCCAACTATTCAACCCACTATCATGCAGCAGCCGAAAAATAGAAAAAGGCCTTCAATAAGACTATATCAACCATACTCTATAATAGGGTAGATAAAGATAAAAAGTATTATACTGACAAGATCTTACATTCCTTGTGGGCCTAACAAAATACAATGCATACTTCCACATGGGAAACCCTATATTCACTTGTATATGGTAAAAAAGAAGTCTTACCCATTGAGGTCCTATTTACCTCACTTCGCATTGACATCTGTGATTAATTATCTATAGATGAGAAATCCTAAAGATGAATGGATGGATTGGAGCAACTAAATGAGAAAATATATCATACCTTACATCACTGAGAGGTCCATAAAAATTGGATAGAATGGTATTTTATGAATAAAGTATTCCTCCACTCATTCCTTTGAGGAGAACTAGTACTTTTCCTCAAGACTCCGACGATACCAAAGAAGAATCCTCCAAAGTTTGAGATAAAGTGGGAGGGACGTTATTCTATATACAAGTTCTACTCTAACAGAGATTGTTCCCTAGTCTCGATGGATGGAGAACTCATTATGTCCCCTACCAATGTAAGCTTTCCCAAGAAATAATTTGTGTGATAAAGACCATGTCATCCACAATGCAATTTTATAAACCACATGACACCAATATTCTTTCCATATGATATTAAAATTCATAGAATCACAATACTGTATGTACGACCTTTAAAGGAACACCATATGGTCCTAGTCATGCAACCTAAAACTACAAGATGTCATAGTACCAGATGTAATAATTTAAACAATATATCATAATGTCTCATTCATAAGATGATAAACTGTAATACAAGGTCCTTTCCACATGATGCAAAATTGCATGGTTCATGTCCTTATTTCATGACGTAAAACTATGTCACATTTCAATCCCATATTAAACAGATCATAATCTTTTGTGTTGATATCCCAAAAAACCTTTGTTCAATAACTATGTGTGGCTTGATCCCTACCATCACATGATACATAGTAATGCTCAGATCTCCAATCTTGGGTCCATCCATGACATAAAATTCTCTCTCCTTGTATATGGGTCAGAACTGCACAGGGAGATTTGCAAGAACCATATGTGGCTTTTTTCTCATTCCCATGAGATATGTAGTGATTACTAGAGCCTATTTACTAATCCCATCTATGAATATTTTTTTTTCTCCCTCTCTTATAGACAAACAAAGATCTATTCAAGAGACCCTACCCTAGGTTCACTCATTCTAGAGCCAATCATGGAAATAGAAATATCCCTCTCCCACATATAAAAAAAATCTATATAGGGGAATTCATACTTCATAGACAATGCCAGATAAAATTATTCCTTTTTTCTCATATATATTCCTTCCACACATCATACTCCTTGTCCTGTACAATTTAAGATCTCCATAATCTTTCCTTGGCCATCGATGATAGGATGCTAGATTCCTAATAACACCTTTGTCTGAATATGCAGTAATACACCCTAGCTGGATTTACATAACTCTCCCACAAAAAGTGTCTTTCAGTAAGAGAATTACAATGTTTGACTTTGCATTGATACTCCACAATAAAATTTTCGTAAGTCTCCCACCAAAGGGTCTGTCAACTAGAGGCACATTCATCCTTAGGAGATACCTCTTCTATATTAATAAGCATAAAAAAATTATGTTGGGAACCAAATTTACAAAAACTAGTCTATGTACATTCCTTATGCTCTTGTCCCATACCACTTCTCCTAATCCAATAATCCCAAAGACCATGGTTTATTATTTCTTTCTTCACGTCTAAAGTATGTTGGGACATCCTTGGCCCGGTAAGGCTCATATCCCTCACCATTTCGAAGACATAGGGTCCTAGCCATATGAACTAAAACTGAAAGAAAACATTTCATCCTGGTTATATGACATTAAAATGTACAAAAACATCTATAGAAAATGACATTAAAATTTAGTCATACCCTTTGTAACAGTCATAGGATTCCCTGGGAAACTAGCTCAGAAAGACTCATATCACAAATATGAGATTCCACTGATATGATGATTTCCAAAATGCCTAGACAATTTTCTTACAGATTCATGAATTATATTTCATTTCAGGCAACCTTCATCCTTACCACATGATGCTAAACTGCATGGATGATTTCCTCATTGCATGACACTAAACTGCACAGTTTTCAAGAAACAGGCATGACTGAATTTTCATTCTAATGAGATATATAGCAATGCTCAGATCCCAAATTCAGGTCCAACCACGAAAAAATAAAAATTATTATATACTTAATTTTAACCACCTTTTTCTGGTGGAATAAATCTTTTCCAGTCCTTTTTTATCGCATTGATCATAGCTTAATTAGGCTTAGGAGTTTTGGTAAAGGCTTCCCCACATGACCTAGGCATATCAGTTCACATAAAGGGTATCATGGTCCTAGTTTCAAGACCTTAAAAGGAACAACAGATGTCCTTATCACATGATGTTAAAATGTATATTTGTAATCTATTTAATGACATAAATACAAGAACTATATGTGGCTTGATTCTGAATTTGATGAGATATAAAGTGACACTAAGATCCTATGTCCTGGTCCAACCAGAATATGGGAAATTCCACCACTCTCTTATGTACGAGCCAGATGTACATAATAGGATCCAATATGGGTTCTTACCCCATTTTTTATCCCATATTAAAAAAGAAAAGAAAAAAATAAGTCCCTTTTCTACACAAGAATTCAATCAGTGTGGGAAATCTCTCAAAGAACTACAGGTGGCTTGATTCTCATTTTGAAGAGATATATAGTGATACTCGGATCCTATAACCCAGTCCTAGATTCAATATAAAAATAAAATACCCCTTTTCATATATATGGGTCATACCTATATAGGGAAAAATTTCTCCCCATTTTTTAATAATTTTTATATGAAATTATCTTTCCATATTCAGTCACTTTCTTCCCAAAATACAAACTCTGTGTTTGAGGAAAACCAAATATCCATAAGCTTTATTTGTGCATAAATAGTATAATGATAGATTCTTAGAGACACTATCGTATGAATATGCAGTAATACGCCCCATTTGTCTTTTCATAAGTTTCCCACCAAAAGGGCCTCTCAACCAGAGGCACATACATGCCAAGGAGAAACCTATTCTATCTCCGTAATCCTTAATACCATTATGCCGGGAACCTTCTTTTCAAACATTGGTCCATGAAAATTATTTACATACTTTTCCTATATCAGATTTTGGATCTAAAAACCCCTATATTATAGCTTACAACCTTACCCCTTCATGCTTGAAAATGATGGAACATTATTGGAAAGATCACCATGAAAGTGAAAAGTGATAATCTTTTAGTCAAAGATAGAAGACCTTAAATTGTATCCATCATCATCCTTTACATAATATGTTAAACTAAATATTCCCTGTCCTAATATCAAAACATTAAACTATAAGATGATTTTATCGTAGTCATAGAGGGTCCTTTCCCCCTGATGTTGATCACCCAATGAAATTCTCCCTCCTTTATACATGAACCAAATTTGTGTATGATTGAATTACCATTCATGTCCAGTGCCAAAAAAAATGATCCCTTAATTATTAGAAAAATTCACTTCACAAAACCACATTTTTGGTCTTGAGAAATTTATATCTTCACAAATCCCCTGACCATTGATAACAAAATGTCAAATTCTTGAAGACAACTTTGTTTTGACTATGCAGTAATACGCCCAGTTGGCTTTGAACAAGTCACCCACCAAAAGGGCCTATCAACCAAAGGTGCATGATCCTTGGGAGAGACCTCTTCTATCTCTGTAAGAACTAACAACAAGAGGCATGAAACTACCTTTTTAATATGGTCTTTGTTAATCCCTTAAACACTTGTCTCACATCATATTTTAGATACATAAATCAAAACATAATGGCTCAAAATTCCCATTTTTGTGTGTTTTTAGAATTTCAGAACATTTTGGGATAATAATCCCTTCTTGAGTCATCATACAATAACTTATGGTCAAATATGTTAGACCTAAAACACAAGTCACATTATTCCATCTTGAAAGACTCTAAAATGACCACAAAAAAGAGACATAGTACTCACTAGGTTGAAAACCCATAAAAGGGAACCCTGGGTAAATCTCAAGTCTTAGCTCACTAGACTTGTACTCCACATATTATAGGTAAACAATTGAGAAATTAAATGAAAGATACATAAATCTTGTTAGTTTGAAAACACACAAAGGTAGGCCTAAGAAAAATCTAAGTCTCGTTCACCAAGTATTGTTCATATTTGACTTAGAAAAAAATTAGGGCAATGTCACAAAAGAAACAATGTTCATAGGGTCTATCATATGAATCAAGAAATAGTCAATCTATTCTCACTAGGAATCATGGACTATGAAAAAATTAGAGCATCCTATAATGGTTGAGATAGCTTCAAATCCCACTAAATGATGTTAGAATGCGTCAAGGTTCCCTATAGTTACATTTTAACTAGATTATTTTCATTTCGAATAAATCTAATTATGGGGGGGGGGATTTTGTTGACACTGAAAAATATATTCCCTATGTTTTGTCATAGAATTCATGATGTGATCATAACTTAGAAAAAAATATCAAGTTTGAGTAAAAATGTCTCTATTCCAGAAGAAATAGAAGATTGTATTTCCATGTGACTCAAGAATTACCACACAACAAGGTTTGGATATTCCTCAAAAATATTTTTGAATACAATGATGTCTTAATAGAGAGAACACCCTTCTAGGAGTAGGCTCCAAATTCATAAAAGTCACTGATAGAAACGTATTAATGCATTAAAATTATTTTTCGAGTGTCTTTATAGAAATTTTTGGTATATTTTCCATGTCAACGAGTATATTTCTCTTTCAAATTTTTAATTTGACAGGTCTTAGATCATAATTGGACTTACATATTAAAAGTTATGGATCTTGAAAGTTAGGAGCTCCCACATAAGCCATTCATATAGCCCCTTTCACGTAAGGCCCTCACGCATGCCCATTCCCACAATCCCATTCACATAGCCCCTTCATGTAGGTCCTTGATATTTCTATAAATATACCCCTCTACCTCTAATTTTAAGAGGACAAAAAAGATCCTAGATGACAAACTAGGGTGAGAGCTCTGGCTGTGTAGCTCAAATTCCCAAGTAGTCCATCCCTACTTGAGAGAGCTATCATGTTTATCCCTATATGTGGATGAGGCCATCATCTAGGAGACCCATACCTGGGTTACCCAAATGTGGGAGACCCATACCTATCCAAATCATACCTAGGAGACCCATACTTGGGAGACACAAACCCGGGTGACCCCTACCTGGGTGAGCCCCACCTGGGCGAACCACTTCAGTGAGCCCCACCTGAGCGAACCAATTGAGCGAGCCCATTGGTTCATATCGTGGGGGTTACAACCCCACACCCCTGATCAATATTAGTGATGGGATATGATCCCGAGCCTCCAAATCAGTCCCTTTGATTCCATTAGTTAACCCCATGAAAAATGGAAATTCACATCGTGAACTTTTTAGATTGGGTCGATGATGTTTTAGATTGAGACATATAAAACCACACCTCTCGTTCCAAATCACCATGAGTGGAGATTATCCTCCTTGTTCTAGAAACATGGGAATCCTACAAGGTGTAATACCCAACCAAACCAAATGACTATGAGTCAAGATAGTCCTCATGGTTACAAAAATATGGGCCTCCTCCTAACTGTAATCCCCAACTAAACCAAATTAGCATGAGTTGAGATCCTCCTCAGGATTCTATAAAAAAGGGAATCTATCCTAGAGTAATCCATTGGTTCTTATTATAAGCCATAACTAGATAGATAGCTATATGTGACTATCTTAGTTATAAAAATGAGATAGGAGAAGAGTACACCAATACCATTTCTTATTATCCTGTATCCCCGGCCTTTTCCACAAGTGGACAAAGGATTGTGCAGTTTTCCCGATCTTATAATTCCTCTTGTTTCTTACACAAAGCATGAATCACATGGTAAAAAAGGTTAGCGTTGATCACAACGTATACAAGATCATATTCATGTATTAGAAGATAATCCTTTTCTGTATATTCCTCTCACTTTCCTTTAGAGGGAATCCATAGGCATGGGTTATGAAATCCATGTGTGAAACCCACCAAACATCCTCTTATATAGTGTAGTCCCTAAAACCATTCCTTTAACTTCAAAGGGACCACATTCCTAATAAATAATCCTAATGGAATCTTGTTTGGTATAATCCCTAACTCAATCCTCTCAAAGGGCCACATTTTCTATGAGACAAACCTTCAAAGGGCCTCCATAGGCATGGGTACTCAAACTAAACAAACTATGCGGGATTTTATTATCATCCAAATGGAATAAGTAGGAAGCCTACTTGAGGTCCAAAACTAGCATCCTATATCATAACTAATTCTCTTTTGTACACATTCCTAGTAGGGTAATATCCAACTTGGTATCCCACATCCCCTCTAGGTTACTTAAGTCACTTCGACATAAGTTCCACACCAAACTTTGACTAGGCACCTTTTTCATAGATGTCATTTCTACATGACATTAAAATAATCAGTTTGGTCCTCATCAAATGACCTTAAAAAGGTATGATGTGTCCCATTAAGTGGCACCAAACTACATGGGTTTTAATTCCTTTCACAAGGATATTTAGGAAGCTATTATTTTGGGGCCAATCCTAATATCAAAATATCTTTCATTTTCCTGGATGATGATAAATTATATAGTACCCTAATGTGTGGCTCGAAACTAACATCATGATAATAAACGAGCAAAGAATCTCTAATCCATTCTCAAAGGGATAAATTTTATGGAGAACCTAAGATACATATAGATTTATCCATTGATGAATAACCTCGAATACATACATATGATTCTAAATTACATATGTGATAATAATTTATTGTTAATTCATGGGAGACCCATGTCATACTTGGGATTTAATAAAGGATTCATGAATATGTCTTAAATATTCATGAGAGTCCTAGAATAGGAAATAACTCTCCCCAAAAGGGTGAGATGAGCCTAACCTACAACCCTGTAGACCAATGAGAGTCCCTAAGCATCATTTGAGACATTTCCCAATAGACACCTACCTTTGGAAAGTAGGTTTGTGAAGCACTTCGAATAACGGAATAATTGGGTGCTTTTGGATACACGAACAAAAACCTATTGGAAGCCGTTAAAAAATGGTGAACCCTAAGCAAATGATTGTGAAACAATTTAAACCCCCATAATCAATCAACAGTTGGGGGCTTGCAATTTTTTCCAGAAACAATTACAATGTTTATTTTAATTACATATGAACACATAATAATGATAGTAACTTTATTTGAGAATCAAACAACTCATTTTTATAAGATAATGGAATGTGTCTCCAATATACATAATAAATAGAGAGATATTTCACTTAACATTCTAAATACCCTAGTAAGTACACAAAAAATTCCTACTACATCCTGAGTGGGTACCCCATATTCATTAAAGTGGATAAAAAACTTCACATCAGTAAAATTCAAAAAATCATGACTATTTATGTTCATCTCACTTATATTATTATTTTAATCTGTTTAAATAATAAAATAAAAAATTAGTATCAATATTTAAGAAAATAATAGTCATATTGAATTACATACCACTGATTGTGACCCACCAAAAACCTCTCGATGACAACTAATTTTCATCTAGATTACCAAACAGATCCATCGTACGCGTCCTTTCTAATTCCTTGACATAATCAGTAAAATTTATAACTAAAAATAAAAGCATATTAGGATAGGATAACATGGTATAAAAAAAGTGTGGAAGGTATGTGATCAATTATACCTTATCTCATATAGGGATAATGAGAACCTTATGACACAGAGCGTGTACTGTTACTAAACCTCTTCTGGCATGACATACCTAAAAAATAAAAAACATTCCATACATACTTGATTTCATACACTTTAAAACATAAAATATAACTATATTACTATATATAAAAAGTAAAATATATTTAATATCAAAGAGAAAAAGTTTCAATTTTTTAAATTAGGAAAAAACTATTAAGACACACAATTTAGTCATTCACATGATTTTATGTATAAATTTATATTAAAACATTATATAAACAATAGAACATGAAATAAAAATATTTTTAGAAGTTATATACACAATTTATACCCATTGAATTTATAAATATACTAAAATATAATTATTGAAGGAGAATAAAAATTGGTAAATTACTAAACCTAACTCTATACACACAATTCTACTCTAAAATAGAACAAAAAATAAACTACCTATGATTAGAGGGAAAAAAATCTAAGAAATATTTCCCCAAATCACAGTGAGGGTTTGGTGGAATAGAGGTAGAGAGGGAACATGAGAGTGGTATCAGACATCTAGTCTAAGAGGAATATCAATCTAGCTTTAATAAAATTTGAGGGGAAGTCCAAAAGGGGGTCCAACATAGAGCAACATAGAGGGGAAGTTTGAGAGGGATTTAATATCAAGTAGTGGAGAGGGGGAGTCCAAGAAAAGTCTGTCAGACTAGGGCGAGTACCTAGAGGTGGTGAGGAGGAGGTGATGAAGGGCTCAAATTGGTGTCAAGTTACATTGAGGGTTCCTATGAGGTTTCCAATGGGTGGGTTTGTTGGGGTGGGGTGGGGTGGGGTGTTAGGTTTCATTTATTTGGGGTTAAAATGTAGAAGTAGTTTAAAAAAACCATTGATAAATATAAACTATTTTTAAATCATCATTAAAAAGGGGATTTTTATATTTCTTTTTGTTTAGTGGTGGTTTATAGAATCACTGCTACAAAACTGTCATAATTTACTACATTTCTTATAGTGTTTGGTTCATTCATTCTCTCCTCAATTAATCTTTGAATCAATTACTTTGGTCACAAAATTTATCATCAATGTACATCTTCGATTAATCATCGATTATAACAAAAATATAATTTGGACATGATTTATCCAATACTTCCACTATGTCTGGAACCTTGAATTGATATCATAGTGATTACATAATTATTTATATTTATTTAAAGATTGTTGATTGATTTACAAATTTATCTTTATTTTTAAATTCTAGTTTAATTATTATTTAATTCAAATCACAAGATCTTATCTTCTTCCTATTCATTCTCCCAAATGTAATCAAAATCAATTAATTTTATGATTGAAAAACATTGAAAGACCACATTCGAAGATATTAAGGATTCTGGATTGATAGCACAATAGTACACATTGTGTATCCCATTGGTATATGTCGTGTGTCCATTTTTAATGCACAAAGGAATTAATTTAGAATTAATTAAATATGTGTGTATTTATTAAACATGGTATGTATTTAAATAAACCATGCATTGACTAGTCTAGGATGACACATGATTATCTAGACTACACGGTGTGTAACATCCACACACAATGTATATACTTTTAGTCAAAGATGGATCAAGTATTTTCTTACACTGACTACCTGACTACTAGCCATGTAACTTAGGGAACACATGACTTATAGCTCATGTACATGCCTTGTAATCCATTATTTTATGTGGAAAAATTACACACTGAGTCCCTTGTCATGTTCCCCTAATAGACGGTGAGAAATATATATTTCATGTATATTACCAAATTACACATAATTATAAATTAATTTATTATACTACAAAACCTCACAAACATTTGTTTTATGTGTTATTTATTTGACTATGTACACACTAGGTGTTGATTTTTATATATATATATATATATATATTAAATTTCAAATTATTTTTTGCATAATTCTTGGAACTACATTTCATGTATAAGTCATAATAAAATCATTACTCTACATACATTGGAACAGAACACACTATGTTAATAACTTGTGTTCCATGGGCCATTTAATTGAATTTGTATGCACCATAAGCCATGTATGCAACATGACACATGATTAAATGATATACAATTATAATAAATGATGGGTATTTCAGATGGGTACTCACCATGTTTCCTCCAAGGTACATGTTTGGTACATAGTTAATTTTAAATAAATTTGTTTAATTTATTTAAAATTATGATGGATGAGAATATCAAGAAAGTTTGGATGATAATTAAATTAAAATAATTGATTAATTAAATAAGATAATTAATTGATTTTATCATGATTTATCTTAAATAATAATGATTAAAATTGAATTATATTTCATTAAATGCACAATTTATTTCATGTATGTAGATGATAATGAGGATAGACTAGACCTTTGTATGTTACTGATTTCCTTTTAATTTATTATTAAATTAAATTTTAAGCATGCATGTATTCCCTCCTCTCATTATGTAAGAAAATGCGATACCCAAGTTTCTTTTATGAAAGCTATTAACCAATCATTTAGTTTCTCTCATATGCATGTGAGTAAATGATTATGTAATAGATGAATACCCCAAGAAAGTGGAGGTGGTTTATGTTTTGGAGTCGAGGTAAAACCAATTCAGGAGGCACATAGATTGAAAAGAGGAAATCTGAAAAATAGAACCAAGTCATGGTTCATGGTGTTTCCCCCTTAAGTTGATGTTTAGTTTGTCATCCGCTAGATAAACTAAACACTAGTAAAATATCGTGATTATACCACTTTATTATTTTATTTTTTCAAGTTGCATGGTTATTTAATTATGGATGTTTTTTCACAATAACATTAATTAATTAATTAACAAGCCTTTAATATAGAATGAAAATAAATTTTATTATGCGTAAACTTTATCTAAAACACAGTTAATCAATTAAGTAAATCCATTTAATATTAAAAATAATTTAATAAATATAAAATGGAAAACTTATGCATAAAGATAAAAATCCCTCAATTATATATATTAATTCAGGTTTTCCTTCCATTACTTAAGTTAAAATAGAACCAAAGTTCAAAGTTACTGACCGACCAAAGTTGGGGCACTTGATCGCACCGCGATTCACTGTTTCATTTTTACCCTTACACCATTGTATAAAACTAAATTTGTATTGTAAATTTCAAATATAATAAAAACTTTCACTTCATATTTGATTAATTTATTTTGTTTTTATTACTATTAAAAGGTTAAATTATACTTTTTTTGATATTTTCATTGATGGTGGAGGTGATTTGGAGGCCCCTGAGATGATCTAGAAGAAAAATGGGCTAAACTGCATGACCTCCCGTGGCATCTATCCACTATTTTGAGAATTTATAGAATTAAGTACATAAAAATGGCCTGAAACTTTGTTATTTTATCCAAAAAATAATGGGATAAAACTCTTCTCAAGAAACCAAATCCAAATTCGGCCATCTGTTAGCCCGTAAGAACCTTTCTTTCTAGGGGAAAGAATTTACCAGAATTCAAAATTTTAGTTTGGTATTTTGACCATATCTCCCAATAAAGATGTTCAATGGCCTCCAAATTTGATAGGGAGAAATTCAAGGAGACGTAAAAAAACTCTTCTCTTTTGGTCAAGTCGTGATATGAGTTTATTCTATTCCAAAACCAAGACACAAGTGGTATATCAAAAAAAGGGTGCTCAAAACCATGTTCCATTTTGGCTATGAAAAGGCACCATGGGCAACTCATTTTCAAGTTCAAACCATAAGAAAATATCTACCATTTTGGACTATTAGAGGATTCTCCTCCTCATCATAGAAGTTCTGAAGGCCCCTATCCTCATAGGGGGGGTCAATAATGAAGAAGGAGTTCCACCCGAGCTTCCTCCTCCTCTCAATGGTGAGATAAACGGTGGATGATCATTTCGAGGGAGATACACATACTTGGGAGGGAGTTCTAGAACTTGTACTTATACTGATTTTCTATAATTAGTGTGATAAATATTTCACTTATGTTTAAATTTGCTGTTATTCTCCTCTAAATACATTTTTTTCATTAAAATTAAGTGAAACACTTTTTATCTCTACACCGATTGGGTTGTGATTTCAAGTGGGAATCTTGTATTTTTATAATTGGAAAATTCAAGAGTCCTATTTATCTCAAAAATACAAAATATTTCAGTATGATTTGGTAGCCTTTGTTTTCTATGTTTGATACCCAAACCTTGACAATATGAATGTTGTGTCAAGGGGTGGTTCTTTGAGCATCGTTTTAAGAGGCCAGAGGAAAGTCGAGATCTTGACAATCCTGAACCAAAGTGTTCCATTAAACCATGTGTATTTTTCAGAATGATAAACTCACCAAGATGTGTATTAAACTTTAAATGATCTCCATATCTCATAATTCTAAAACACCACATTTATTTATCAACTATTGAACTCTTTAAATCAAGTCATTTTCTTAAAACTGTTTTTAAAATCACCCCCTCTTTAGTAATATTTATTAAAAATACACACTATAAAATACCAACACACCTTGAGAGATGACCTAGGGTATGACCTAGAATATATATCAACCTTAAAATCATAATCAATTTGACATGTCAAAACAAGTTGGTCATCACTTTATCTGTTAATTTTAACTCTAAGTTTTGGTTTGACTTAACTTAGTTCACATGAAGGGTTAAATTATAAAGAAGAAATTGGTGTAAATAAGTGGAAAAGGTTGAGAGAATAAAATTTAAGGATTTTAGGATTGGTGATTCCACTCAACATATCAAGGAACTTTTATTTAATTCATTCAGTATTTTAATGCCTACCTCAAACCCTTCATATAACTTTTCAGGCCAAAGTATGGGTTAAGAGAAGGGGAATATGGGTATTTTCTACTAGAATATCTAAACAACATTATATTATGAATCCAATGGTGAGGGGTATTGAGTTTCGATAAAAAAGTGTCAGATTAATAAATATAATATTTATTATCTAATTTTATCAAAAAAATTAATAAAATTATGCACTTCTTATTTATAGAAATGAAAATAAAATGACTTCAAACTTTTCAATAAAATCCATACTTGAGAAGGATAACCTTCTCACATGCATTAATTTACAATAATGGTAAAGGATCTTACACATTATCCTATTCCATGAAAGGAAGTTATATGTTCTGGAAAACCCTATTCATAAAGAACCTAAGTAATATGATAGTAAAGAAGAGTTGTCTCTCTATGAGAAACCTTTGGATTATGCCACAAATATCCAATGTTTAATGTTATAATCCATGACTAATAAGATTATAAAGTAGCATGAGGACATGGATTTTTATAATATGATGTCTCAACTTCGATATAAATATCAAGGGAAGGAAATAAGAGAGTGGTATGAGATCTTCAATGAGTTTTTTACATGAAATATTTGAGATTTGGTGCCAGATGGGGCTAATATAGTCAAATTTATTGGCTATACTGAATGATTAGACATATTGGGGAATAAATTTCTAGATGATTTTCATAACAATCCTATAGTTTCCTCACTAAAAAAAGTCTTTATCTAGTATTATTGTAAATTATAACATGATATATAATGAGAGGAGTCCTTCAGAACTTCTTACTCTGATCTGCCAAGTTGACAAGGACATCGAGAAAAAAACCCCCAGAATCTTTATGGTGAATAAGAAAATAAAGAACAAGGAAAAGGGTATCAAGAATCATAAAAAATATAAAGCTCCCATGAACCATCCTTATAAGAATAGGAAGACCCAGAAGAAGAGAAAGTAAAAAGAAGCATTATATTTTTCATGTGGAAATCATGAATATTGGAAGAGGAACGACACACAAAAGAAATGTGAATCTAAAGGTTCATTTGTTATCGAGTATAATATTTAAATATCTATACATTGAGTATTATATATAATTTTTTGTGCTCATATATGTATTAAAATGTATGAACTAAGTATATTTTGAAGTATTTATAGAGGATATGTGGATTTTCATGCTACTAATGGTTCAAGTAAGACTTTTATATCCGTTGGAGACTACCAACTTTAATAACCAATAGGAATGACATTGGTTTTAAGAGATTTTTATTATGTACCGACTGTTACCAAAAAAAAAAGTTTTGTATCTTACCATGATATAGATGGTATTGTTTTCATGTTTGGAAATAAAATATGTTTATTTTATTATGACAACATATGTTAAGGTATTAAATATTTAAATAAAAGTATTAATGTATCACATTATGAAAACCAAGTATTGTTAATTGATAATGAATCGTGTTCACACAAATCATATAAAACCCAGCTATGTCATCATTACCTTGGACATGTTTTCTAGAAGAATTTGAAAAAGATCAATCAAGACAGTTACTTAGAATCTTTTGAGATAAATCCACTTGAAATATGCCATGTTTTTTTACATAGAAAATTGACCAAACCAACATTCAAACGATAGAGTGAAAGGGCCATAGAGATTCTAGTATTAGTATACAGTGATGTGTGTGGACTATATTCAGTAAAATATAGAGATGAGTATTCTTTATGATGACCCTGATATTTTATTACACAATTTAACATAATTTATTGCATAAACTTCACTTGATACAATATAGAAGATCGATAGGTCTAGTATCTTTGAGGATTAGGATCATTACATAACAACTTAAAACATTAAATACAACATCTTTATTGAAAACTTCCTTTACATGACCACTACATTCCCTTGTACTTAGCATTGCATGGGATAACCTAAATGATGACCTATAAAGCACAGTAAGGGAATAATCATGGAATAACATTTGGAATAAAATAAATTTTAGACAATAGGCATATCAATATATCACAATATAAGCATAAACATAAAGTCATGATAAAACATGATAATCATAACATGGAAATGTGGCAACAACACTTAACATGGAATTAGCATGAGCCAAGGCTCATTGCACATAGAGTATGCGTAAATACTCATTGCACATGAAGCACGACTAAAAACTGGTTGCACTTGAATTATAATGAGTAAACACCCATTTCACATGACGTATCATGATACTATTCTTAACCCAATGCATTGGAGTGCTATAAGGGCACACTCTCCTTAAACATTTAATTTCATGCATAAGTGTGCCACATGGATCATATAACATGGATTCATAAAACATAATCATTTATTCCATGATAAAGGAATGTGGAAAGATAACATTTCCACATTGAAATCACAATATATCATTTCAAAATATTGACAAAATCAAATATTTCATCAAACCATTTTCAAAACCATTTAAAATATAAAATAAAGAGATTTTTGAATAAAAGTTCCCCATACCACTTTGAATATTTTGAAAGAAATTTCAATTTCAAAACATTCATGTCTATATTAATAAATCCTTAAAACCATTTTTAAAACATGGACAATAATGTGAAAGATTTTGAAGAATAAACCTTTAAAACATTTAAAACTATATTTTAGTTAAAGAGTTTTTAACAAAATGAGAGTTCCTAGAATAAAAATAAATGAGGAATAACATTTAATCAGAACTTAATAATATCATGAGAATAAAATTATTCATGATATAATATTCCAAAGGAAAGTATATGCACCATATAAGAGTGAATTTGTGCATATCAACAATGAAGTCTCAATGGAAATGTAAATTGAGACGAAATCCCTTATAAAGACGGTATCCTTAGATTAAAGATAAATCAATTACATATTTATGTGTGACAAATATAAATGCACCCAATATAAGTAGATATTAAGTGTGGAACAATTAGAGGTTATTCACACATAGTCATAGCATGACATAATCAAGAAGTAGATGTTTAACCCAAAAATTGAAATTAGGTTAAGAAGTTTTCTTACAGAAATTCGACAGCCTAACGACGTCCCTTTAAAATTCAGAAAATAAGTTAATGAGAAAGAAAAGTATATCTCAACACTTGGACATAAAATTTACATAAATACATATATAGAAAAACATATCCCAACTTAATAATATGTAAATTAAAAGACATTACAAAAAGAAGTCTTTTAAAAAGAGGAGGGTGAAAGGTTCCCTTACCGATTTGGTAACTTACGAAACATACACCCCATGAAATAAATATCACACAATGAATATGGAAATACCAATAAATTAAATTATATTACACAAATAATAAAAGCATGGGAAGTAAATCCACCACACAAAAGGAAATAGTGGCTAATATAGCATGAATCTCACGGGAATAAAAAGTGAGATGAAAAACCCTTACCACGTTGTAATCAAGAGAGTCCCATGAGAAAAGTTAATAACCACCAAATGAATCACAGAATACCATGAATATAAATATAATAATGATAATATATATATCAAATAGAAGTTCACAATACACCACATTCAATAAATAAGTGTTGAAGAATGGAAATCTCACGGAATTAAAAGTGAGATAAGAAATCCCTTACCTCATGTCCAACTTGACTCATATGTTCCTTGTTCTTCCTGAATAATAAACTTAAGTTTATTTCTAATTGATTTATAGCATTTTTAATTTTTATTATTACTTTTATATCACTTATTACCTTGAAATAATAGTTAGTAAATTATTTGCATTCATATTGGACATTTTGTCGTGGTTTAGAATTTGAGTTAAAAATGAACTTGTTATAATTACAATTTTTCCATGTGGTCAAAACTCCATTGTCTACAGAATGATATTAATGATTTTGATATAATATATATCATATATATCTAGTGTATATATATATATATTTATAATAGTACATAACATTGGGAGATAAGAAATGAAATGCACCGTTCATGGAGACGATAAGCCGTACGTACGCATGAACACCACTTTCATTTATATTAAATATTTAATGGAATTAAAAATTAATGGTACATAGTTATATTATAATTACAGTATAATATCATATATAATATCATTAAATCCATCCTTTATACATCCCACATAATGCATTAACGAGTCATATCAATTTGAGGGAGCGGTAGTCCGCACTTCCTAAAATGAACTTATTGCGTTTACCCATTATGAAAACCATAAAGGTATACTATAAATGTAAAATACAGAAGCATAAAGAAAACATAAAAATAATATATATCATATATAAATACAGTGCCATCATAATGTCCACCATGATAGGTGGTATGAGTTAATTGAACAATCATCATTTGGTGCGACGTTAGTTTGCCATCCACAGAAACATTATGTTATTTACCCATTAGATGGAGGTGTGTGTAAGTGTAGTTAGAATCCTTATAATAACAACATACTAGTATATTTAGGATACTGGTGTTGTTATAAAAAAATAAATAAAAATTGTTTAGGGGTTGGATAAGTAAAATAAAACAAAATAACTTAAGAGAAGATGTTACCTTTAAATCGGATAACTCCCCTTGGTTTGAACCAAATGGGTTTCTTGAAGTGTTTTCTTCCTAAGGTAAGGCTTCTAGGATGAAAAGAGGGATCTTGGGAGATTATTGGAGTAGAGGTTTAATTAGACAAAGGCTTGATAAGTGTGATAAATGGGTTAGAAGTGAGGGCCTTTTATGAGGGAGAGGATGGGATCTTTAGGAAAGTTTGAAACTCTTATTTTATTATAACCTCATTTTCGGTTTCAAAAGCTCAAATATTCGTTAATATCAAAGTTAAGATGAATCATGGTAGAAATAAAATAATTATATAATAATTGGATAGAGTTTGGATGTTATTTTAATATTTATAATCTTATTTATTTAAATCATTTATTAATGAGGTAAATATTGCATCATTTTTGTGTCATAAATAATTTAATTTATTTGATTTCCAAATATTATAAAAATAAATATCATGATGTAGTAAATCTTTTTATATTTAAAAAGAATATTTATAGTCTAAAATATATCTTATATAACCCTATGTAAAAATTTATTTACTAAAAGATATTTGTTTATGTTATTTTTGTCTTTACTTTAAATTAGTTAATATAAAATGTCATTATTACTCCCATGTGGCTCCATGGGGTCCCAAATTAAACCCAAGGATTCCCATGGTCGGCTATGTATTATCCAATAAGATTAGGACAATTTTTAGGGTAATTTAATATTATTATAATATTATATTTTACCCTTATTTATTATTTTTACCTTTTAAACATGGTAAATAAAATATTTTCTAAAGTAAATATTTAAAATGTCTAAAAATAAAAGTTACATATTTATACAATTTGGACCTACTGATTCCAAATATGGAATCCATTTTTCCAAATTCAAACCACAGAAGTGGCAGAAATTAATTTTAAATTAATTCCCGCAACAAATAGCATGTTTTTAAGAAATATTAACTATGAAAAGATTGACACTTATTTATGTCCAATTTTAAAATAAAATTACATCCAATGACCAACATTAGATTAAATGGTAAAAATATATTCTAATTAAACTTTAAAACCAATTAAAAAGATTATATAAACATATAAATAAATTAGATTAAAATGCAATTTCGAATTAAAATACAGTATTTTCACTATTCATTAAAAAAATGAACTTTTCAAGAAAAATACCAAAATTTCATCCAAAGTAAATTTTGGTGTCCCGATTCTAAAGAAGAATTTTTTTGTCCAATAGAACATATAAAAGTGAAAAAAACTAGATTTAAAGAGTGTTCTCCATTAAAAGGTAGTAAATCGACCTTTTAGTGAATATTAGAGTATTTATGCTTAAAATCAAATTCTTTACTTATTTTAGGCCTCTAAATTTTATGGGATAAAGGTAAAAATATTCAAAAAACATGTATCATCATATTGTAGTAAGTTCTATTCATTCCCAGAAATGAAACGACTAGGCGTTAACTACCATTTAAAATAATAATAATATATTATTAGTGTGTAATGTAAGATTTCAAAGAAACTCATTGTTGGGTATCAGGTACACCGTCGAACATAACATCCTCTTTAAAGTAGAATTATTATTTAATTCAAAAATATTAATAAATATGAAAATATAACATTCTTTATTTTCTTGGGATGTTACATTCTTTCCCCCTTTTGGAAATTGCATCCTCGCAATTTTAAAATTGGGTTTGGAAACATCATTGAAAGTCCCACATCAGAAAAAGAGTCAGTAAAACTATCACTTTAAAATAAAGAAAGAGAAGTACAAATGTCACCCAAGTTAACCGATACTATGATTCAATGTAGGAAAACATGTATATGGAAGAGAAAACAAACGGTCTTGTTCTGATGGAGAGTGATAGAAAACATGATTAGGAGAAAGTTAACCACAATAAAATCAAAAACTTATGATGTGTTAAATGGTCTTTGATCACCCAGTAGAAAAAGTAAACCAACAATGTTTTTGTTTTATGTTCCTTTTCATAATTTTAGGAATTCATTTACTACATAGAATAAAAACATAAGGAAATATACTTACCTTCATGTAGAGCTTCTTCCTTTAATAAGTTTCTAACAAAAAAACTAATATTTTCTCCATACAATGAGCATTAAAAAAGACTTAGTCACATCAAAGCACAAGAATATTATTCTAGAGAATCAAAAAATCTACAAAACAATAACTATATATTTCCCTTGTCTTTATACATCAACTAAAGCCAAAATGGTCAGTACAAGATCATATAATCCCCAAAAAGGATAATCCTTTATAAAAAGAAATACTACTATTAATCTCCAAAATTCAAAAAAAAGTACCCAAAGTTCTAGAAAGACCATTCAATACACAATAGTCCTTAAAATTCTTCAAAATACTCTAAAATAATATTGAAACCCAAAACTGAGAAGGATTTAATCACATAGTCTTCCACAATAAATCTTAACATTTATATCCAAATATCATCGACTACTCTTAATGTCACATACCAAAGTTTAATTAACCTAAACACATATTCTCTATGGTAGGTTAATAATTTTCCAGAAATGACCCAAATCACCATATGTCCACAATAAATACATAGATTCTTATAAAAAAATTTCAACCATTCCTCACAATTGAAATCCTGCAGTATTTTATTTTCCTTAGGCATATGGTATTCCAAAAGTGAAAACATCTTCCAAAATAACCTTTATCATTTAATCACCAAATCATTTTCCTATACTAAAGATATCCATTTTATAAAACATAAGTTCTCAACATCAACTTATTCTTGATCTATAAAACCATTTAACTAAAAAGAATAAATCATACAAACCCGAGACTTCACATATGCTAGTGGTAGGCGATAAAACCCAATCGCACTTTGGTTATGGGTTTGATTCCCACAAATTTGTCCGATGCGAAGGGTTGTCACACGGTCTTCATGTTGTCATTATATAAAACAAAAAAATAACCCTAACATGTCTTAACCTTAAAGGTTTTCTTATACCTTTTATTTTTATCCCAACACATTAAGATAGTTCTGCTCGTATCCAGACAAAGATGTATTTTATTGATAATCTACTCACTCAATACCCACCAAAACTTAGGGATGTTTTTATTATACTTAGTCTTGTCTCTAAGTATTTACTTGGGTTTTATAATCCTAATCCCAAAAATAACTAAACCTATCCTCTGATACCAACTATAACGACACTGATCTTTTATTACAGAATTAAACATAATTTATTGCATAAACTTCACATGATAAAATATAGAGGATCGAGAGGTCTAGTGTATTTGGGGATTAGGATAATTAAATAACAACTTAGAACAATAAATAAAACATCTTTATTGAAAAATTCCTTTACATAACCACTACATTCCCTCCTACTTAGCATTTACTTGGATAACCTGAGGACATGCATAAGAAAAGGGTGAGCTATAAAGCCCAGAAAGGGAATAATCATGGAAAAAAAATGAGGAATACAATACATTTTATACAATAGGCATATAAATATATCACAAGATAAGCATAAACATAAAGGCATGATAAATAATGATAATCATAACATGGAAATGTGGCAACAACACTTAACATGGAATTATCATGAGCCAAGGCTCATTGCACATGGGGCACGAGTAAATCCTCATTGCACATGAAGCATGAGTAAAACCTCATTGCACTTGAATTATCAGGAGTAAACTCCCATTTAACATTAGGTATCATGATACTATTCTTAACCCAATGCATTAGAGCGCTATAAGGGCGCACCCTTCTTAAACATTTCATTTTATGCATAAGTGTGCCACATTGATCATATAACATGGATTCATAAAACATAATCATTTATTCAACGATAAAGGAATGTGGAAAGATAACATTTCCAAATTTCAATCACAATATATCATTTCAAAATATTGAAAAAATCAAAGCTTTTATCAAACCATTTTCAAAACCATTTAAAATATTAAATAAAGAGATTTTTGAATCAAAGTGGCCCATACCACATTGAAGCTTTTGAAATAAATTTCAATTTCAAAACATTAATGTCCATATGAATAAATCCTTGAAACCATTTTTGAATCATGGTCCATAATGTGAAAGATTTATAAGAATAAACCTTTAAAACATTTAAAACGATATTTAAGTTAAATAGTTTTTAACAAAATGAGAGTTCCTAGAATACAAATAATCGAGGAATAACATTTAATCAGAACTTAATAATATCATGAGAATAAATTTATTCATAATATAATATTCCAAAGGATAGTATATACACCATATAAGCATGAATTGGTGCATATCAACAATGAAGTCTTAATGGAAATGTAAATTGAGATGAAATACCTTATAAAGACGATATCCTTAGATTAAGGATAAATCAATTACATAATTATGTGTGACAAATATAAATACACCCAATATAAGTGGATATTAAGTGTAAAAGAATCATAGGTTATTAACACATATTCATATCATGACCTAATCAAGAAGTATATGTTTAACCCAAAAATTGAAATTGGGTTAAGAAGTATTCTTATAGAAATTCGACAGCCTAACAGCGTCCATTTAAAATTCAGAAAATAATTTGATGAGATAAAAAAGTATATCTAATCACTTGGACATAAAATTTAAATCAATAAGGATATATAATAACATATCCCAACATAATAAGATGTAAATTAAAAGACATTACGAAAAGAAGTCTTTTAAAAAGAGGAGGGTGAAATGTTCCCTTACCGATTTGGTAACTTACGAAACATACACCCCATGAAAGAAATATCACACAATGAATATAGAAATACCCATAAATTAAAGTATATTACACAAATAATACAATCATGGGCAGTAAATCCACCACAAAAAATGAAATAGTGGATAATATAGCAGGAATCTCATGGGAATAAAAAGTGATATGAAAAACCCTTACCACGTTGTAATCAATCGAGTCGTATGAGAAAAGTTAATAACCACCAAATTAATCACAGAATAACATGAATATAAATAGAATCATGATAATATATATATATATATATATATATATATATATCAAATTGTAGTACACAATCCACCACATGCAATAAATAGGCGGTGAACAATGCAAATCTCACGGAATTAAAAGTGAGATAAGAAATCCCTTACCGCATGTCCAACTTGACTCGTATGTTTCCTTGTTCTTCCTGAATAATAAACTTAAGTTAATTTATACTGGATTAATAACCTTTTTACTGTTTATTATTACTTTTATATCACTTATTAACTTGAAATAATATTTAGTTAATTAGTTGAGTTCATATCAGACATTTTTTTGTTGTTCAGAATTTGAGTTAAAAATGAACTTGTTATAATTACAATTTGTCCATGTGGTGAAAAATCCATTATATCCAGAATTATATTAATGATTTATATATCATATATATAATATTTATCCAGTTTATATATATATATATATATATTTATAATATTACATAACATTTTGAGATAAGAAATGAAATGCACCGTTCATGGAGACGGTAAGCCGTACGTACGCCTGAACGCTACTTTCATTTCTATTAAATATTTAATGGAATGAAAACTTAATGGTACATAGGTATATTATAATTAAATTATAATTTAATATATAATATCATTAAATCCATACTTTATACATCCCACATAAGGCATTAACAAGTCATATCACTTTGAGGGGGCGGTAGTCCACACTTCCTAAAATGAAATTATCGCGTTTACCCATTATTGAAACCATAAAGATATACTATAAATGAAAAATAAAGAAGCATAAAGAGAAAATAAACATAATATATATCATATATAAATAAATTTCCATCATAATGTCCCCCATGATAGGCGGTAGGAGTTAATTGAACAATCATCGTTTCATGAGACGTTAGTTTTCCATCCACAGAAACATTATGTTCTTTATCCATTAGATGAAGGTGTGTGTAAGTGTACTTAGAATACTTATCATAAAAACATCCTAGTATATTGAGGATACTTGTGGTGTTATAAAAAAAAGAAATAAAAATTGTTTAGGGGTTGGAGAAGTAAAATAAAACAAAAGAACTTAAGAGAAGACGTTACCTTTAAATCGGTTAACTCACCTTGGTTTGAACCAAATGGGTTTCTTGAAGTGTTTTATGCCTAAGGTAAGGCTTCTAGGACGAAAATAGGGATCTTGGGAGCATATTGGATCAGAGGTTTTAGGATTCAAAGGCTTGAGAAGTGTGAGAAATGGGTTAGAAGTGAGGGATTTTTAAAAGGGAGAGGAGGGGCTCTTTAGGAATGTTTGAAACAATTATTTTATTATAACCTCATTTTCGGTTTCAAAAGGTCAAATATTCCTTAATATAAATGTTAAGATGACTCATGGTCTAAATAAAATAATTAAATAATAATTGGACAGATTTTGGATATCGTTTTAATATTTATAATCTTATTTATTTAAATCATTTATTATTGAGGTAAATATTGCATCATTATTGTTTCTTAAAGAATTTAATTTATTTGGTTCCCAAAAATTATAAAAAAACCATGATGTAGTAAATATTTTTATATTTAAAAATAATATTTATGGTTAAAAAGATATCTTTTATAACCTTATGTAAAAATTTATTTACTAAAAGATATTTGTTTATGTCATTTTTATCTTTACTTTAAATTAATTAATATAAAATGTCATTATTACTCTGAAGTGGCTCCATGGGGTCCCAAATTTAACCCAAGGATTCACATGGTTGGATATGTATTATCAAATAGGATTAGGATACTTGTTAGGGTAATTTAATATTATTATAATATTATATTTTACCCTTATTTATTATTTTTACCTTTTAATCATGGTAAATAAAATATTTACTAAAGTAAATATTTAAAATGTATAAAAATAAAAGTTATATATTTAAAAAATTTGGACCTACTGATTCCAAATATGGAATCCATTTTTACAAATTCAAAACACAAAAGTGGAAGAAATTAATTTAAAATTAATTCCTGCTGTAAAAACAAATAGCCTGTTTTTAAGAAATATTAACTATCAAAAGATTGACACTTGTTTATGTCCAATTTTAAAATGAAATTACCTCCAATGACCAAAATTATATTAAATGGTAAAAATATATTTTAATTACTCTTTGAAATCAATTAAAAGGATAATATAACCATATAAATAAATTAGATTAAAAGGCACTTCTGAATTAAAATACAATATTTTCACTATTCATTAAAAAATGAACTTTATTAGAAAAATACCAAAATTTCATCCAAAGTAAATCTTGGTGTCCCAATTATAAATAAGAATTTTATTTTTTCAAATATAATGTATCAAAGTGACAAAAACTATATTTAAAGAGGGTTTTCCATTAAAAGGCAGTAAAAAGACCTTTTAGTGAATATTAGAGTATTTATGTTAAAATAAAATTCCTTACTTATTTTGTGCCTCTAAGTTTTATTAGATAAATGTAAAAATATTCAACAAACATGTATCATCATATTGTAGTTAGTTCTATTCATTCTCTCCAATGCAACAACTTTGCGTTAACTACCATTTAAAATAATAATATTATATTATTAGTGTGCGTCGTAAGATTTCAAAGAAACTCATTGTTGTGTATCGAGTACGCCGTTGAACATAGAATCTCCTTTAAAGTAGAATTAATATTTAATTCACAAATATTAATAAATATTAAAATGTAATATTATTTATTTTGTTGGGATGTTACATTCTTAGTCCATAAATTTTACCAGTGACTTGAGTAGATTTGGCTATGTCAACTTGATGATGTATAAGTCCGTTTCCTTTGAGAAATTTAAATAATTCATGAATAAAGTAAAGAATAAACTTTGAAATAAAATAGAGAAGCTTAAATTGGATTGGGAAATGAATATATTAACCAAAATTTTATCAACTTTTTAGGGTAATTTTGGATTCTTTCACAACCCACTCCACCTTAAAAACCACAGTGTAACGATTTTAGTGAAAGAAGGAACCATACCTTGCTAGAATTGGTATGTTAAATGATGAGTCTTGCAGATATTCCATTATACGTTTGGGGATATGCATTAAAAACTATGACATACACACTAAACTGAGTACCAGCTAAAGTAGAAAATGGAATTACCTTTGAGTTATAGAGTATAAAGAAACCCATTTTGTCACATACCCATGTATGGGGATACGAGGTATTTGTTAAGGCCTTATCATGTTACAAACTAGAGCCTCAAGGAAAAAAGTGTATCTTTATAGGGTATCCTAAAGAAACAAAGGGATAATAGCTATACATCCCATGAGATAGGAGAGTGAATATCTTAAGACAAGCTATCTTTATTAAGAGGGATCACATCCTCAAGAAGGATAGTGTGTGAAAGATTGACTTTTATGAAGTTGATGCTCAAGATACAAAAGGGTTGGTACAAGAAAAGATTCCAAAGGTCCATGTGGAAGAAGTAGTTCCTAAAACACTAGTACAATATAGGAGTACCAGATAGGCATGAGAACTGATTATATATGGGTTTATTGTCACCAAATATGGTGAATCATTATTGGTTGATAGTGACAAACCTCTCTCCTTTATAGAGGTAGTATAGATCATATAAGCTATAAGATGGTAATAATATATGAATTATAAAATGGATTCCGTGCATTAAAACCAAGTTTGGGTTCTAGTCAATCTGAAAATTAATGTAAAGTATATTGGGTTAAAATGGTTATTAAATAGAAAACTAGAAATGGAAGGTAAAGTAAATACCTATAAAGAAATTCTAGTGGTTAAAGGTCGTAAACATCATCAAGTAATTGACTATGATGAAACCTTTTCACTAGTTTCCATTTTTAAATCTGTCAGAATTATACTTTCTCTAACATCTTAACATAACTATGAAATTTGGAATATAGACATAAAAGAAAATTTACTTAATGGGAACCTTTAGGAATATTTCTATATAACACAAATAGAAGGTTTTGTGACTCCAGGTGATGCCAAAAATAAATACAAGTTACAGAGATCCATTTATGGATTTAATCAAGCATCAATGTCATGGAACATTTATTTAGATGAAGCTATAAAATAATTTGGTTTCATTAATAATTAATTTGAGCAATATGTTTTCAATAGTTTTAGTGGGAATGTAGTATTTATCATAATAGTATGCATTTATGACATATTACTTATTAGAAATGACATACCAATCTTAAAATATATTAATGAATGGTTAATGATAGAGAAATTAATTTCTATAAATTTATATTGAATTTAATTATTTTAAATCCCACCAATTTTTTTCTTTAATATAAATTCAAACATTTTATGATATTGGTGGTATTTTGAGCTTAATCATAAAAATGACACATTTTGGATTTTTAAAGGTTTTAAATTATTTTTGTATTATGAGCATAAAATTTTATATGTTAATACAAATTGCGAAATTATTTATTTTTAGGATTTTGAAAATATAGTGATTCATTTCAACCTTCATGACCAAAATCTGAATGAACCATATGGAATCTCAAATGAAGTTCACATGTTGGACCATGAAAACTGTTTACAAATCTGTCTATTTTTGGTGTTGGGTCCCTAACTCGTTCATGGTGTCCCAATTGCTATGAAATTAGATGGGAGGATTTGAAATGAGTTTTATAACATCTTTAATAAAGTATAGGATGTGTGAATTTTCATTTTTCATGGTCATTAAGGCATTCTAATATGGAGTTTTTCAATTTGGAGAGTCTGACTGGACAGAAAAAATTGTCAGAGTAAAATAGGAATAACTCTCAGAATACTTGTCCAAATTTGATGAAAATTTGAGGAGATACGACCAATATATTTATGAACAATATTAAGGAAGGGTTAAATATGTTAATAGGTAATTAGTTGGGGATAAAATTCATAAATATTTAGAGGAAAAATTCCAACTATAAAAGGAGGAGAGCTCGTCCTTTCAAAACCATTATATTCCACTCCATTCCATTCCATTTGAGGCACTAAGGAGGATATTTCCACCAAGGGATTATGGAAAAAAATCTTCCCATTTTATTATTCATTAAGTTATTTTATTTATTTTCTTAGTTTTCATTTTTAATTTTAATTTCTAATAAATCCATGCATGGTTTTTATTATTGTGTTTTCCTCCACCCAACCACCCTCCTTTCTACTCCATATTTTCTGCTTATTTTCTTATTTTCTTATTCTTATACTATCCACCATGACATCTTAACCTAAAAAATTAGGGGCTAACTATAGTATTCTTCTAGGGGAGGTATGTGGCAATTTCATTTATTCTGCGCTAAAATTCATAAGTTTTATTAAGTTTGTGATGAGAAAGAGTGACGTGCACGGGTGTGGTGATCATCCACCATGACGCTGAACTCAAATTCATTTATATTATTTTATTAAATATTTTACCTCCCTTATACTAGATACAAGATCTTCATATGATGGATCTAAGCCATTTATTAGATGAAATGACATATGATGGAGCCAGGTCTTGGAGTATGACACACTCTCGATCGAGGCATGTCATCAACCTTTATTATAGGAGGAGGAGAAGTTAAGATTGCTAAATGCATTCAATATTTCACACCACTAAATAAAATAATTGTAATTCATGAATGAGATCCCAGAATTGAATTATAAAACTAAATTTAAACACAAATGAAAAGAATAATGGAACCCACAAACAAAACCACAAAGGCCACCTTCTTTCTTCTCTAATTGCATTCTGTTTATAATTTCATGTTGTTTAGAATTTAATTTTTCATTTTATTTATTTTCATAAATTCCATTTCATTCATATAAATAATAAAAACAATAAAAACAATTAGTATATAGGTGAATTCGACTAAGTAGGTGAACAAACTGAGAAAGATCCTCAAGTGAGATGACCCTGGCTAGCCACTCTGCTGCACTAGGAAAACATAGAAATATGCTTTTTCCACACCCTACGACAGGCGTGCATCAAAACTGGCACCGTTGCTGGGGAAATAATAAATTTTTTACTTTAATTTTTATATTTTCAAAATACATATAGTTTTCATTATTTTCTAAAAAAACCAAAATTTTCTTATTCTTCCGTGATGTATTAAAGAGATCATTCTTTAAATACATGGAATAATTAATAACAGGTGCATGAATAAGAAGCAGACTAGACTGAGGAGGCACTCCAAAGAAGGACTGATACTCTTATTATAATGGTTAAGCAAAAGCAAAGAGGAATAACAACATGGATCTCACCTGAATATTTAACAGCCATGGCTGATGATATCCGAACTGACATACAAAGATTCAAGGATAAGAAGAAAGTGACACATGTTTTTCCCAATTTTAAAAATTACATCCAATATATTGAGGCCAAAATCGAGGAATATAAACAGCTTAACCATTTTAGGAACTAGATTCAGGCTGGACAGGATAATATATAGTGGATTCAAGATGAGGAAGACTTACCTACCGAGCTACGTGTAAGATATCAATAAGATCTAGATGAATTATGGAATGAGTTTGAGGTACAACATGATCTCCAAAATACCTATAAAGTAGAACATCCATTAACATTGCATGTCACTCTATTCATGGAAGAGGAGGGATCCAAAACAGTGTTGCAATTTGAAGAAAGGATGGAAGAGCCCGACTACCTACTTCCATCCATTGATACTCTCATTCAAGAGGAACTTATCATTAAATAAGTGATTGAACTAAACCCAAATTATGGAGTTTTTACTTTATTTAACTCTATATTTTCTTAATTCATTCAATCTAATTTGAGTATCACTCCTTCTGATTTTGAATTTTCAGATTTTGTCAATCCTTGATTTTCCTTAGAGAAAGATAAAGCAACAACACCCACACCTATTGAGGAACACTTGGAGCTCTCTTACATTATTGAACATCAATTTTAATAATCTCATGAAGAATTCCAAGAAGCTGATTTTGAGGAAATCAAGACAGAGGCTGATAATTTTTAAAGGAGAATATTTTTTCTAATTAAAATTTAAATTTTATTCAAGAAAAATTACCTTCTAACTTTACTTTTGAACATTAAATTGATACAAACCATGTTGAGATAACACTTTAAAATAAGTAGTAGGTTGCACACATTGCAACCAAAGAAGAAGATAATCCATACTTCATCCCACCCCCACTGTAACAACCTAATATTTTATGAATAGAATTCCATTTCTTTTAATGTCTTAAAGATATAGAAAACACAATGAATTTTTTTGGGGTTCAAATAACTATTAAGTATCATTACCATTGATAATATAGCCGTTGAACAATGATCACATGTCTAGTATAAATATATGGTTTTAACAAAACCTTTTGGCACAGACAAAGGAAGTGTTGGCCTCGACCAGTAGGATCATTCCCATTAAATCCCATTTATTGGATCTTTTGAGGGAGATATCATTTCTTGGATTTTTCCTAGACCAATCCTAATCCAAGATCCAATAACTTAATCATGAGTGAAACTGTTTACTGTAGAAGTTCAAGCTCATCGAGATCACGACCCAAACCCTGTTCACTAAACGACCCCAAGAAATCCCCACCATCGCACACTATACTCTTAGGGCATATGTTGGTGTAATAAAGGGATATGTAACAAGACCCTATAATTATTATTATGTGCATTATTTTTGTATAGAATAAATAATATATGTTAATTTTATTATTGTTACTATATAAATGGGTTTTAAAGCACAAATAGTATTTTTAGTTAATATTAAAATTCAATTAAGAAATATATTTTTGATGAATAAATGGATTTTTGAATTAAATAATATTTTAATAAAATATTATTTATAAATTAATTTTTATTAAATATAAATGATCATATAATTTTTATGGATACAATTGTAATTTTTAATAAGGTTTGAAAACTGTTTTTGTCAAAAGCTGTCAATTTTCAATAAATGAAGGTTTTTATTTTAAAAGTGAAAATTCAAATAATTAGAAAATTATTTAGATAAAATTAATATTATTTTTAGAATTATGATTTTGAAATTATCCAACGGAGAATTTTTCATAATTTTCTGAAACAATCATTTTTTTTGAAAAAAATTGAATACCTTATAAATATATAATGTGTTTTATGACATCATAATGACCCAATAGTGATGTAAAAAATACTATAAAAGGTATATTCGACCAATATATGTTTTACCTATGAAATAATTCTATTTTTTATTTTTTTGATTAAGTTTACAATGCCTTAGTGGACCCTCCAAGACTTATAAAATATTTTAACATTTTAAAATGATTTCATTAGGTGTGTGACTCACCTCCACATAAGCAAGCCTTATATTTTAATATGTTCATCCATTGGACTTATAAAATAATTTTTTCCACTCCAATTTTTAAAAGACTATGGGAAAAAACCATGTGAAGGTTTTTGGTTTTGAATATTTAATTATATAAATTCCAAAAACTAAGTTTGTGAAATATTAAAGAATTCCCCTCTCATTTCTTGTATAATCCCACCCAATCTCCCCCTTATCTTCACTCAAAATCCTTGGAGAAATCTGTAATCTTCTCTCCTCTCTATAAAAACACCCCAAGGTACCCCATGCTCTCAAGAATCCCCTTCTCAAGCTATTGAAGTCACACACTCAAGTAAGGGATTTCTTCATTCCTCATTTTTTCCTTGTTTATTTATGTTAAAATACACTTTTATTTTCAATTAAAAATGTTGTGGTATGATTTATTACCTCCCCCATAATTATATACTTATGTTTTAATTATGATAGACTATTTTATCTCTCATTAATACCTCCCATGTACACTCATTACCATACCGAAATTTTGAAAGAGTTATTCCATTTCTCCTCTTTTTTAGGTTTCTTTGTTATGTTATGCCTTATATTTAAAAATACCATGTGTTTCTCACCTTATTTTAAATTTCATATACATAGGATTAGATACCCCTTTATCCCTCATCAACAATTTTTATGAATTTTTATGTCACACCGTTATGCTGTCGAAATTGCACCGCGATTTTCCAAGACAAAATCATTATGTAGTGAATACCACACCCAATTATCTCTCAAGGGTATTCACATTTATTCACATATACTTATTGTATTTTAATTAAATGTATGTATTCCAAATTCTTTAATTGTTTAATAACTTATGATGTTGAATGATTCCATGTTATATGATCTATGTGGCACACTTATGCATGAAATGACATGTTTATAAAAGGTTCACCCTGATAGCGCTCCAATGCATTGGGTAAAGTTTAGTATCATGATAATCCAAGTGAAATGGGGGTTTAATCATGATAATTCATGTTAAATTAGGGTTTATTCATTCTAATTCTTGTTCAATGTGTGTTTACTCATGCTAACTCATTTTTAATGAGGGTTTACTCATGCAAATTCAAGTGCAATGAGGGTTTACTTGTGATAATCCATGTACGATGAGCCTTGGATCATGATAATAACATGTTTTATATTTTTTACACATTTACTTGTTATGATAATCATGATATATCACGCCTTTATGTTCAGGTTTCTATTATGCTCCATTGATATGACCATTTACTACATGTATTGTATTCTTCATGTTATGCCTTGTTTACTCCCTTACTAGGATTTATAGATCCCCCCTTTCTTATGAATGTCCTCATATTATCCCATATAGTGTTAAGTAGGATGGAATGAGTTAGTCATTTCAAAGAAGTTAGAAATAATGATGTTGTATTTTATCTTTTAAGTTGTTATGTAATTTTCTTAATTTCCCAAGACACTTGGCCTCTCGATCCTCAGAGTTGTCTTAAGTGAAAATTTATGTAATAAATCACATTTAAATATGTAATAAAGATTAGGGTTTTTATAATTGGTATTATAGGATAACTTTAGTTATATTTTGAATTAAGATTAGAAAAACCTAGTGAAAGCCTTAGGGATAAGACTAAGTATAAGAAAAACATCCCTAAATTTTGGTGAGAATAGAGTAAGTGGTTTATTAATAAAATACACACCTATCTGGATATGAACAAGTAGATGTGGATCTGACATAGATGTATCTAGGGGTAAAACCCAAAAACACCACTTTGAGCTATACACGAATGTGAAATAGTGCTTGACAAGGGGCCTTGCTGCTCTCTTTGTTTGACACTCCCAGGGGATATGATTTGATAATTTCATAAGCTTAGTATGATCCATTATTAAGGGAATAAAAGAATGACCCTAAGAAAATATGTTGGGAAGTAGATCATGGATAACATATATTGAAGCCTATAAATTCATAAGTTAAGGAAATAAATGTAATTTATATTTTACCCCTTTAATGTCATTGGATTACCCTTTTTGTGTTAAAATGTTTAAGATACTCATCCATAATCTTACTTTTATTCTAGCCAGTGGCTGTTAATATGACAGATATGGATAAAAACTGATGCGAAGGGTAATGTTATGTATTTCCCAATGAGATTATCAATCAAATGTGATCTCAAGTAGGATATATCATGATTATGTCAAACCATCTATCAAAAAACACAATTAGCAATTGGAACTTTGTTGAATGCCCAAGGAAATAAAGGAAGAGGAAGATGACATCTCATGAAAGTCCATCAAATAAAGGTGATAAGGGAAAGAAGACACAATTTCCATCATTTAATAAATGTGGAAAGAGACACCAATGTAAATGTCACAAAGGGACTAAGAGATTTTTAAAGTGAAGAAAGTAAGGGCACAAAGTATATAATTTCCCTAAAAGAAGGGATAATGTGATGGATGGAAACATAGATCCATCTGAGGCATATTACATAGTTCTATTCTATAAATGTGGATAAGTTAGGAATTACCCAAGATAATGCTCTATTTAAAGGGGTGATAATCATGATGAGAATCAATAATATCCATGATCAAGGGAGCATGGGAAGTCCTATGCTAATATGGATAATGATGAATGAATTACATGTAACCACTACTTCAAAGTAGTTTATGTCGTAATGTATTTAAATTCAGGTCCTATTAGTATATTTATTATGTTTTATAAGAACATTGAGTCCCCAAAAGAAATGATATTAAATCATTATGAAAAAACTTCTATAAGTGTTGTATCAAATTTTGAATTTTTTGGTAATGTTATTATTGAAAATTTTATAAGTCTCCCTTTGATGGAATTTGAGGCTAAAAGACAAAGTCATTGCCTATGTCTCATGGTATACTTAGATTAAATATAAATCAATTAAATATTTTTGTGTTAAAAATATAAATACACCAAATATAAGTAGATATTAAGTGTAAAACAATCAGAGGTTATTAACACATATTCATAGCAGGACATAATCAAGAAGTAGATGTTTAACCCAAAAATTGAAATTGGGTTAAGAAGTTTTCTTACAGAAATTTGATAGCCTAATGACGTCCCTTTAAAATTCAGAAAATACATTGATGAGAGAGAAAAGAATATATCATCACTTGGAAATAAAATTTACATCAATACAGATATAGAATAACATATCCCAACATAATACCATGTAAATTAAAAGACATTACAAAAATAAGTCTTTTAGAAAGAGGAGGGTGAAAGGTTCCCTTACCGATTTGGTAACTTACGAAACATACACCCCATGAAATAAAGATCACACAATGAATATGGAAATACCCATAAATTAATGTATATTACACAAATAATACAATCATGGGCAGTACATCCACCACATAAAAGGAAATAGTGGCTAATATATCATGAATCTCGCGGGAATAAAAAGTGAGATGAAAAACCCTTACCACGGTGTAATCAATCAAGTCGTATGAGAAAAGTTAATAACCACAAAATGAATCAAAAAATACCATGAATATAAATAGAATCATGATAATATATATATATATATATATATATATATATATATATCAAATGGCAGTACACAATACACCACATGCAATAAATAAGTGCTAAACAATGGAAATATCACGGAATTAAAAGTGAGATAAGAAATCCCTTACCTCGTGTCCAACTTGACTCGTATATTCCTTGTTCTTCCTGAATAATAAACTTAAGTTAATTTATAATTTATTCACAACATTTTTAATGTTTACTATTAATTTTGTATCACTTATTACCTTGAACTAATAGTTAGTTAATTATTTGAGTTCATATCGGACATTTTGTCGTTGTTCAGAATTTGAGTTAAAAATGAACTTGTTATAATTACAATTTGTCCATGTGGTCAAAACTCCATTATATCCAGAATGATATTTATGATTTAGATATAATATATATCATATATATCCAGTATATATATATATATATTTATAATAGTACATAACATTTGGAGATAAGAAATGAAATGCATTGTTAATGGAGACGGCAAGCCGTACGTACGCATGAACACTACTTTCATTTATATTAAATATTTAATGGAATTAAAACTTAATGGTACATAGTTATATTATAATTAAAGTATAATATAATATATAATATCATTAAATTCATCCTTTATACATCCCACATAAGGCATTAACGAGTCATATCACTTTAAGGGGGCGGTAGTCCGCACTTCCTAAAATAAAATTATCACGTTTACCCATTACAGAAACCATAAAGGTATACTATAAATGAAAAATACCAAAGAATAAAGAAATAAAAAACATAATATATATCATATATAAATACAGTGCCATCATAATTTCCACCATGAGAGGAGGTAGGAGTTAATTGAACAATCATCGTTTGGTGAGGCGTTAGTTTTCCATCCACAGAAACATTATGTTCTTTACCAATTAGATGGAGGTGTGTGTAAGTGTAGTTTGAATACTTCTCATAACAACATCCTAGTATATTTAGGATATTGGTGTTGTTATAAAAAAATAAATAATTTTTTTAGGGGTTGGAGAAGTAAGATTAAACAAAAGAACTTAAAGAGAATACATTACCTTTAAATCTTGTAACTCCCCTTGGTTTGAACCAAATGGGTTTCTTGAAGTGTTTTTTGCCTGAGGTAAGGCTTCTAGGATGAAGAGAGGGATCTTGGGAGCTTATTGGATCATATTTTGGACGATAAAAAGTCTTGATATGTGTGATAAATGGGTTAGAAGTGATGGCTTTTTATAAGGGAGAGGAGGGGATCTTTAGGAAAGTTTGAAACTATTATTTTATTATATCCTCTTTTTCGGTTTTAAAAGGTCAACTATTCTTTAATATCAAAGTTAAGATGACTCATTGTCGAAATAAAATTATTCAATAAGAATTGGACAAATTTTGGATATTATTTTAATATTTATAATCTGATTTATTTAAATCATTTATTAATGTGGTAAATATTGCATCATTATTGTGTCATAAATATTTTAATTTATTTGATGTCTAAAAATTATAAAAATAAATACCATGATGTATTAAATCCTTCTATATTTCCAAATAATATTTATAGTCGAAAATATATCTTATATAACCCTATGTAAAGCTTTATTTACTAAAAGATATTTTTTTATGTTATTTTTGTCTTTACTTTAAATTAATTAATATAAAATGTCATTATTACTCTCTTGTGGCTCCATGGGGTCCCAAATTCAACCCAAGGATTCCCATGGTTGTATATGTATTATCAAATAGGATTAAGACACTTGTTAGGGTAATTTAATATTATTATAATATTATATTTTACCCTTATTTATTATTTTTACCTTTTAATCATGGTAAATAAAATATTTACTGAAGTAAATATTTAAAATGTCTAAAAATAAAAGTTACCTATTTACACAATTTGGACCTAATGATTCCAAATATGGAATATATTTTTATAAATTCAAAACACATAAGTGGCTGAAATTAATTTAAAATTAATTCCCGCTGTTAAAACAAATAGTGTGTTTTTAAGAAATATTAACTATCAAAAGATTGACACTTGTTTATGTCCAATTTTAAAATGAAATTAAATCCAATGACCAAAATTAGATTAAATGGTAAAAATATATTCTAATTACACTTTAAAACCAATTAAAAATATAATATAACCATGTAAATAAATTAGATTAAAAGGCACTTCTGAATTAAAATACAGTATTTTCACTATTCATTAAAAAATGAACTTTATTAGAAAAATACCAAAATTTCATCCAAAGTAAATTTTGGTGTCCCGATTCTAAATAAGAATTTATTTTTTCAAATAGAAGATATAAAAGTGACAAAAACTATATTTAAAGATGGTTCACCATTAAATGACAGTAAATTGACCTTTTAGTGAATATTAGAGTATTTATGCTTAAAATCGATTTCTTTACTTATTTTAAGACTCTAAATTTTATTGGATAAATATAAACATATTCAAAAAACATGTATCATCATATTTTAGTAAGTTCTATTCATTCATGCCAATGCAACGACTAGGTGTTAACTAACATTTAAATAATAATATTATATTATTAGTGTGCAATGTAAGATTTCAAAGAAACCCGTTGTGGCGTATCAGGTACGCCGTCGAACATAGCATCCCCTTTAAAGTAGAGTTATTATTTAATTCACAGATATTAATAAATATGAAAATGTAACATTCTTTATTTTCTTCGGATGTTACATTCTTCCCCACTTTTGGAAATTGCTTCCTCGCAATTTTAAAATTGGGCTTGGAAACTTCATTGAAAGTCCCAAATCAGAAAAAGTGTCAGTAAAACTATCACTTTATATGAAAGAAATAGAAGTACAAAGGTCACCCAAGTTAACCGATACTATGATTCCATGTAGGAAAACATGGATATGGAAGAGAAAAAAACGGTCATGTTCTGATGGACAGTGATAGAAAACATGATTAGGAGAAAGTTAACCACAAAAAATCACAAACTTATGATGTGTTAAACGGTCTTTGATCACCCAGCAAGAAAAGTAAACCAACAACGTTTTTGTTTTATGTTTCTTTTCATAATTTGAGGAATTCATTTACTGCATAGAATAAAAACATAAGAAAATATACTTACCTTCATGTAGAGTTTCTTCCTTTAATAAGTTTCTACCAAAAAAAAACTAATCTTTTCTACAAACAATGAGCATTAAAAAAGTCTTAGTCACATCAAATAACAATAATCTTCTTATAGAGAATCACATAATCCACAAAATAATAACCATTTATTTCCCTTGTATTTAGACATCAACTAAAACCAAAATGGTTAGTATGATATCATATAATCCCCAAAATGGATAATCCTTTATAAAAAGAAATACAACTATTAATCTCCAAAATTCAACAAAAAGTACCCAAAGTTCCAGAAAGACCATTAAATACACAATCGTTCTTAAAATTATTCAAAATACTCCAAACTAAGATTGAAACTAAAAACTCAGAAGGATTTAATCACATAGTCTTCCATAATAAATCTTAACATTTATCTCCAAATATCATCGACTGCTATTAATGTCACATACCAAAGTTTAATTAACCTAATAACATATTCTCTATGGTAGGTTAATCATTTTCTAGAAATAACCCAAATCACCATATGTCCACAATAAATACATAGATTCTTATAAAAAAATTTCAACCATTCCTCACAATTGAAATCCTGTAGTATTTTATTTTACTTAGTCATATAGTATTCAAAAAGAGAAAACATCTTCTAAAATAACCTTTATCATTTAATAACCAAATCATTTTCCTATACTAAAGATATCTATTTGATAAAACATAAGTTCCCAAAATCAACTTATTCTTGATCCATAAAATATTTTAACTAAAAATAATAAGTCATACTAACCAGGGAATTCACGTAGGCTAGTGGTAGGCGATAAAACCCAATCGCACTTTGGTTGTGGGTTCGATTCCCATAGCTTTTTCTGACATGAAGGGTTGTCACATGGTCTACGTGTTGTCCTTTAATAAAAAATAACACTAATATGTTTTAACCTTAAAGGTTTTCTTATACCTTTTATTTTCATCCCAACACATTAAGATAGTTATGGTCGTATCGAGACAAGGATGTATTTTCTTGATAATCCACTCACTCAATACCCACCAAAACTTAGGGATGTTTTTATTATACTTAGTCTTGTCTTTAAGGCTTTACTAGGGTTTTCTAATTCTAATCCCAAAAATAACTAAACCTATCCTCTGATACCAACTATGATGACCCTAATATTTTATTACATAATTAAACATAATTTATTGCATAAACTTCACTTGATTAAATATAGAATATCAATAGGTCTAGTGTATTTGGGGATTAGGATCATTACATAACAACTTAAATCATTAAATAAAACATCTTTATTGAAAACTTCCTTTACATGACCACTAAATTTACTTGTACTTAGCATTGCCTGAGATAACCTGAGGACATGCATAAGAAAAGGGTGGGCTATAAAGCCCAGTAAGGGAATAATCATGGAATAACATGAGGAACACAAAACATGTTAGACAATAGGCATATAAATAGAGCACAAGATAAGCATAAACATAAAGGCATGATAAATCATGATAATCATAACATGGAAATGTGTCAAAAACACTTAACATGGAATTATCATGTGCCAAGGCTCATTGCACATGGAGCATGAGTAAATACTCATTGCACATGAAGCATGAGTAAAACCTCATTGCAATTGAATTATCATGAGTAAACACCCATTGCACATGACGTATCATGATAGTATTCTTAACCCAATGCATTGGAGCACTATAAGGGAGCACCCTTCTTAAACATTTAATTTCATGCATAAGTGTGCCACATGGATCATATAACATGGATTCACAAAACATAATAATTTATTCCATGATAAAGGAATGTGGAAAGATATCATTTCTATAATGAAATCACAATATATCATTTTAAAATATTGACAAAATCAAAGCTTTTATCAAACTATTTTCTAAACCATTTAAAATATTAAATAAAGAGATTTTTGAATCAATGTGTCCCATACCACTTTGAAGATTTTGAAAGAAATTTCAATTTCAAAACATTAATGTCCATATGAATAAATACTTCAAACAATTTTTGAAACATGGACAATAATGTGAAAGATTTAGAATAATAAACCTTTAAAACATTTAAAACGATATTTTAGTTAAAGAGTTTTAAACAAAATGAGAGTTCCTAGAAAACAAATAACTGAGGAATAACATTTAATCAGAACTCAATAATATCATGAGAATAAATGTATTCATGATATATTATTCCAAAGGATATTATATACACCATATAAGAGTGAATTGGTGAATATCAATAATGAAGTCTCAATGGAAATGTAAATTGAGATGAAATCCCTTATAAAGACGGTATCCTTAAATTAAGGATAAATAAATTACATAATTATGTGTGAAAAATATAAATTTACCCAATATAAGTGGATATTAAGTGTAAAACAACCAGATGTTATTAACACACATTCATAGAATAACATAATCAAGAATTAAATGTTTAATCCAAAAATTGAAATTTGGTTAAGAAGTATTCTTACATAAATTCGACAGCCTAACATCGTCCCCTTAAAATTCAGAAAATAAGTTGATGAGATAGAAAAGTATATCTCATCACTTGGACATAAAATTTACATCAATAATGATATAGAAGAACATATTCGAACATAATAAGATGTAAATTAAAAGACATTACAAAAATAAGTCTTGTAAAAAGAGGAGGGTGAAAGGTTCCCTTACCGATTTGGTAACTTACGAAACATACACCCCATGAAATAAAGATCAAAAAATGAATATAGAAATACCCATAAATTAAAGTATATTAAACAAATAATACAATCATGGTCAGTACATCCACCACAAAAAACGAAATAGTGGCTAATATAGCATGAATCTCACGGGAATAAAAATTGAGATGAAAAACCCTTACAACGTTGTAACCGATCGACTCGTATGAGAAAAGTTAATAAACACCAAATGAATCAATGAATAACATGAATATAAATAGAATAATTATAATATATATATATATATATATATATATATCAAATTTCAGTACAAAATACACCACATGCAATAAATAAGAGGTGAACAATGGAAATCTCATGGAATTAAAAGTGAGTTAAGAAATCCCTTACCTCGTGTCCAACTTGACTCGTATGTTCCTTGTTCATCCTGAATAATAAACATAAGTTAATTAATACTTGATTAATATCATTTTTAATTTTTATTATTACTTTTATATCACTTATTACCTTGCAATAATATTTAGTTAATTATTTGAGTTCATATCGGACATTTTGTCATTGTTCAGAATTTGTGTTAAAAATGAACTTGTTATAATTACAATTTTTCCATGTGGTCAAAACTCCATTATCTGCAGAATTATATTAATGATTTTGATATCATATATATCATATATATCCAGTATATATATATATATATATTTATAATAGTACATAACATTTTGAGATAAGAAATGAAATGCACCGTTTATGGAGACGGTAAGACGTACGTATGCCTGAACGCTACTTTCATTTATATTAAATGTTTAATTGAATGAAAAATTAATGTTACATAGGTATATTATAATTAAATTATAATATAATATATAATATCATTAACTCCATCCTTTATACATCCTACATAAGGCATTAACGAGTCATATCACTTTGAGGGGGCGATAGTCCGCACTTCCTAAAATGAAATTATCGCGTTTACCCATTATGGAAACCATAAAGGTATAATATAAATGAAAAATACAGAAGAATAAAGAAAAAATAAACATAATATATATCATATATAAATATAGTTCCATCATAATGGCCACCATGAGAGGCGGTATTAGTTAATTGAACAATCATCGTTTTGTGAGGCGTTTGTTTTCCATTCAAAGAAACGTTATGTTCTTTATCCATTAGATAGAGGTGTGTGTAATTTTAGTTAGAATACTTCTCATAAAAACATCCTTGTATATTGAGGATACTGGTGGTGTTATAAAAAATATAAATAATTTTTTTAGGGTTTGGAGAAGTAAAATAAAACAAAACAACTTAAGAGAAGACATTACCTTTAAATCGGGTAACTCCCCTTGGTTTGAACCAAGTGGGTTTCTTGAAGTGTTTTATACCTAAGGTAAGGCTTCTAGGATGAAGATAGGGATCTTGGGAGAATATTGGAGTAGAGTTTTCATGATCCAAAGGCTTGAGAAGTGTGAGAAATGGGTTAGAAGTGAGGTCTTTTTATAAGAGAGAGGAGGGTCTCTTTAGCAAAGTTTGAAACAATTATTTTATTATATACTCATTTTCGGTTTCAAAAGGTCAAATATTCGTTAATATCAAAGTTAAGATGAATTGTGGTCGAAATAAAATAATTCAATAAGAATTGGACAGATTTTAGATATTGTTTTAATATTTATAATCTTATTTATTTAAATTATTTATTAATGAGGTAAATATTGCATCATTATTGTTTCATAAGAAATTTAATTTATTTGATGTAAAAAAATTATAAAAAAATACCATGATGTAGTAAATATTTTTATATTTCCAAAGAATTTTCATAGTCTAAAATATATCTTATATAACCCTATGTAAAAATTTATTTACTAAAAGAGATTTGTTTATGTCATTTTTGTCTTTACTTTAAATTAATTAATATAAAATGTCATTATTACTCCCATGTGGCTCCATGGGGTCCCAAATTCAACCCAACGATTCCCATGGTTGGATATATATTACCCAATAGGATTAGGATACTTGTTAGGGTAATTTAATATTATTAGAATATTATATTTTACCCTTATTTATTATTTTTACCTTTTAATCAATGTAATTAAAATATTTACTAAAGTAAATATTTAAAATGTCTAAAAATAAAATTTACCTATTTAAAAAATTTATACCTACTGATTCGAAATACGGAAACCATTTTTCCAAATTCAAAACACAGAAGTGGAATAAATTAATTTAAAATTAATTCCCTCTGTTAAAACAAATAGCGTGTTTTTAAGAAATATTTACTATCAAAATATTGACACTTTTTTATGTCCAATTTTAAAATGAAATTACATAAAATGACCAAAATTAGATTAAATGGTAAAAATATATTCTAATTACACTTTGAAACCAATTAAAAATATAATATAACCATATAAATAAATTAGATTAAAAGGCACTTCTTAATTAAAATACAGTATTTTTCACTATTCATTAAAAAAATGAACTTTATTAGAAAAATACCAAAATTTCATCCAAATTAAATTTTGGTGTCCCGATTCTAAAGAAGAATTTTATTTTTTTAAATAGATCATATAAAAGTGACAGAAACTATATTTAAAGAGGGTTTTCAATTAAAAGGCAGTAAATCGACCTTTTAGTGAATATTAGAGTATTTATGCTTAAAATCAAATTCTTTACATATTTTAAGCCTCTAAATTTTATTGGATAAATGTAAAAATATTCAAAAAACACGTATCTTAATATTGTAGTTATTTATATTCATTCATGCCAATGCAACGACTAGGCGTTAACTACCATTTAAAATAATAATAATATATTATTAGTGTGCAACGTAAGATTTCAAAGAAACCCATTGTTGCATATCAAGTATGCCTCCGAACATAGCATCCCCTTTAAAGTAGAATTAATATTTAATTCACAAATATTAATAAATATAAAAATTTAATATTCTTTATTTTCTTGGGTTGTTACATTCTTCCTCCATAAATTTTACCGGTGACTTGAGTAGATTTGGCTATGTCAACTTGATGATGTATAAGTCAAAGTCCTTTGAAAAATTTAAAGAATCCAGGAATAAAGTAAAGAATAAACTTTGAAATAAAATAGATAAACTTCAATTGGATTGGGAAGTTTATTTATTAACCAAGATATTATCAACTCTTTAGGGTACTTTTGGATTCTTTCTCAACCCACTCCACCTTAAAAACCACAGTGGAATGATTTTAGTGAAAGGAGGAACCATACCTTACTAGAATTTGTTTGTTAAATGATGAGTCTTGCAGATATTCCATTATATGTTTGGGGATATTCATTAAAAACTACGACATACACACTAAACTGAGTACCAACTAATGTAGAAAATGGATTTACCTTTGAGTTATAGAGTATAAAGAAACCCATTTTGTCACATACCCATGTATGGGGATACGAGGTATTTGTTAAGGACTTCTCAGGTTACAAACTAGAACATCACGAAAAAAAGTGTATCTTTATAGGGTATCCTAAGGAAACAAAGGGATAATAGCTATACATCCCATGAGATAAGAGAGTGACTATCTTAACACAAGCTATCTTTATTGAGAGGGATCACATCCTCAAGAAGGATATTGTGTGAAAGATTGACTTTTATGAAGTTGATGCTCAAGATACAAAAGGGTTGGTACAAGAAAAGATTCCAAAGGTCCATGTGGACAAAGTAGTTCCTAAAACACTAGTACAATATAGGAGTACCAGATAGGCATGAGAACCAATGAGATATGGGTTTCTTGTCACCAAATATGGTGAATCATTATTGGTTGATAGTGACAAACCTCTCTCCTATAAAGAGGTAGTATAGATCATATAATCTACAAGATGGTAATAATATATGAATTATAAAATGGATTCTATGCATTAAAACCAAGTTTGGGTTCCAGTAAATCTGAAATTTAATGTAATGTTTATTGGGTTAAAATGGTTATTAAATATAAAACAAGAAATGGAAGGTAAAGTAAATACCTATAAAGAAATGATAGTGGTTAAAGGGTGTAAACATCATCATGTAATTGACTATGATGATACATTTTAACTAGTTTCCATTTTTAAATCCGTCAGAATTATACTTTCTCTAACATCTTAACATAACTATGAAATTTGGAATATAGACATAAAAGCAACTTTCCTTAATGGGAACCTTTAGGAATATTTATATATGACACAAATATAAGGTTTTATGACTCCAGGTGATGCAAAAAAGAAATGCAAGTTACAGAGATTCATTTATGGATTGAATCAAGCATCAATGTCATGGAACATTCATTTAGATGAAGCTATAAAATAATTTGGTTTAATTAATAATTAATGTGAGACATATGTTTTCAATAGTTTTAGTGGGAATGGAGTATTTGTCATAATAATATGAATTTATGACATATTACTTATTAGAAATTACATACCAATATTAAAATATATTAATGAATGGTTAATGATAGAGAAAATATTTTTTTATAAATTTATATTGAATTTAATTATTTTAAATCCCACCAAATTTTTTCTTTAATATAAATTCCCACATTTTATGATATTGGTGTTATTTTGAGCTAAATCATAAAACTAACCCATTTTAGATTTTTAACAGTTTTAAATTATTTTTGTATTATGAGCATAAAATTTTCTATGTTAATACAAATTGTGAAATTATTTATTTTTAGGATTTTGAACATCTAGTGATTCATTTAGAACTTCATGACCAAAATCTGATTTAACCATATGGAAGCTCAAATGAAGTTCACAATTTGGACCATGAAAACTGTTTATAAATCTGCCTATTTTTGGTGTTGGGTCCCTAACTTGTTCATGGTGTCCCAATTACTATGAAATTCTGTGGGAGGATGTGAAATGAGTTTTTTTAACATCTTTAATAAAGGATAGGATGTGTGAATTGGCATTTTTAATGGTTATTAAGGCATTATAATATGGAGTTTCTCAATTTGGAGAGTTTGACTGGACAAAATAAATTGTCAGAGTAAAATAGGAATAACTCTTGGAATACTTGTCCAAATTTGCTGAAAATTTGAGGAGATACAACCAATATATTTTTGAAAAATATTATAAATATTAAGGAAGGGTTAAATACGTTAATAGGTAATTTATTGGGTCTAAAACGTGTAAATATTTAGATAAAAAATTATAACTATAAAAGGAGGAGAGCTCCTCCTTTCGAAACCTTTCCATTCCACTCCATTCCATTCCATTTGAGGCACTAAGGAGGATATTTACACCAAGGGATTCTGGCAAAAAATCTTCCCATTTTCTTATTCATTAATTTGTTTAATTTATTTTTTTAGTTTTCATTTTTAATTTTAATTTCTAATAAATTCATGCATGGTTTTTATTATTGTGTTTTCCTTCACCCAACCACTCTCCTTTCTACTCCATATTTTCTCCTTATTTTCTTATTTTCTTATACTCATACTATCCACCATGACATATTATCCTAAAAAATTAGGGGATAACTATAGTCTTGTTCTAGGGAAGGTATGTGGAAATTTCATTTATTCAACGTTAAAATTCATAAGTTTTATTAAGTTTGTGATGAGAAAGAGTGACGTGCATGGGTGTGGCGATCATCCACCATGACACTGAACTCAAACTCATTTCTATTATTTTATTAAATATTTTCCATCCCTTATACTAGATACAAGATCATCATATGATGGATTTAAGCCATTTATTGTATGAAATGGCATATGACGGAGCCAGGTCTTGGAGTATGACACACTCTCAATCGAGGCGTGTCATCAACCATTATTATAGGAGGAGGAGAAGTTAAGATTGCTAAATGAATTCAATATTACACACCACTAAATAAAATAATTGTATTTCATGAATGAGATCCCAGAATTGAATTATAAAACTAAATTTAAACACCAACAAGGAGAATAATGGAACCCACAAACAAAACCATAAATGCCACCTTCTCTCTTCTCTAATTGCATTCTGTTTATAATTACATGTTGTTTAGAATTTAATTTTTCATTTTATTTATTTTCATAAATTCCCTTTCATTCATATAAATAATAAAAACAATAAAAATAATTATTATATAGGTGAATTAGACTAAGTAGGTGAACAAACTGAGAAAGCTCCTCAAGTGAGATGACCCTGGCTAGCCACTGTGCTGCACTAGGAAAACATAGAAATATGATTTTTCCACACCCTACGACAGGCGTGCGTTAAAACTGGCACCGTTGCTAGGGAAATAATAAATGTTTTACTTTACTTTTTCTATTTTCAAAATACATATAGTTTTCATTATTTTATAAAAAAACAAATTTTTCTTCTTCTTCCATGATGTATTAAAGCGATCATTCTTTAAATACATGGAATAATTAATCACAGGTGTAGGAAGAAGAAGTAGAATAGACATAGGAGGAACTCCAAAGAAGAACTGATACTCTTATTATAATGGTTAAGCAAAATCAAAGAGGCATAACAACATGGATCTCACCTGAATATTTGATAGCCATGGATGATGAGATCCGAACTGACATACAATGATTCAAGGATAAGAAGAAAGTGCCACAAGTTTTTCCCAATTTCAAAAATAAAATCAAATATATTGAGGCCAAAATAGAGGAATATAAATAGCCTAACCATTTTAGGAACTAGATTAAGGCTGGCCATGATAAGATATGATGGATTCAAGATGAGGAAGACTTACCTACCGAGCTACGTGTAGGGTATCAATAAGATCTAGATGAATTATGGAATGATTATGAGGTACAATATGATCTCAAAAATAACTATAAAGTAGAATATCCATTACCATTGTATGTCACTCTATTCATGGAAGAGGAGGAAGCCAAAACAGTGTTGCAATTTGAAGAAAGGATGGAAGAGCCTGAATACCTACTTCCATCCACTGATACTCTCATTCAAGAGGCACTTATCATTAAATAAGTTATTGAACCAACCCCAAATTATGAAGTTTTTACTTTCTTGAACTCTATATTTCTTAATTCATTCAATATAATTTGAGTATCACTTCTTATGATATTGAATTTTCAGATTTGGTCAATCCTTGATTTTTCTTAGAGAAAGATAAAGCAACAACACCCACACCTATTGAGGAACACTTGGAGCTCTCTTACATTATTAAACATGAATTTTCAGAATCTCATGAAGAATTACAAGAAGCTGAGTTTGAGGAAATCAAGACATAGGCTGATAATTTTTAAAGGAGAATATTTTTTCTAATTAAAATTTAAATTTTATTCAAGAAAAATTACCTTCTAACTTTATTTTTGAACATTCAATTGATACAACCCATGTTGAGCTAACACTTTAAAATAAGGAGTAGGTTGCACACATTATACATCAGGAAATATTTTTTTGATTTTCTAAAAGCCAGTTTAGGATAACCGGTAACCTCAAGTATGTTGCACACATTGCAAACAAAGAAGAAGATGATCCATACTTCATCCCACCCCCACTGTAACAACCTAATATTTTATGAATATAATTCCATTTCTTTTAATGTCTTACAGATATAGAAAACACATGAAATTTTTTTTGGGGTTCAAATAACTGTTAAGTATCATTACCATTGATAATATAGCCATTTAACAATGATCACATGTCTAGTATAAATATAGGGTTTTAACAAATTTTTTTGGCATAGACAAAGGAAGTGTTGGCCTCAACCAATAGGATCATTCACATTAAACCACATTTATTGGATCTTTCGAGGGAGATAGCATTTCTGTGATTTTACCTAGAACAATCCCAATCCAATATCAAACAATTAATCATGAGTGAAACTGTTTAGTGGAGAAGTTCAAGCTCATCGAGATAACGACCCAAACCCTGTTCACCGAACAACCCCAAGAAAGCCCCACCATCGCACACCATACTCTTAGGGAATATGTTGGTGTAATAAAGGGATATGTAACAAGATCCTATAATTATTATTATGTGAATTATTTTTGTATATAATAAATAATAGATGTTAATTTTATTATTGTTACTTTATAAATGGGTTTTAAAGCACAAATAGTATTTTTAGTTAATATTAAAATTCAATTAAGAAATATATTTTTGATGAATAAATTGATTTTTGAATTAAATAATATTTTAATTAAATATTATTTCTAAATTAATTTTTATTAAATATAAATGATCGTATAATTTTTATGGATACAATTGTAATTTTTAATAAGTCTTGAAAACTGTTTTTATCAAAAGCTGTCAATTTTTAATAAATGAAGTTTTTTATTTTAAAAGTAAAAATTCCCATAATTAGAAAATTATTTAGATAAAATTAATATTATTTTTCTAATCTTGATGTTGAAATTATCCAATGGTGAATTTTTTATAATTTTTCTAGACAATTGTTTTTTGGAAAAAAATTAAATACCTTAGAAATATATAATGTATTTTATGACTTAATAATGACCCAATAGTGATGTAATAAAATAGTATAAAAGGTATATTCGGGCAATATGTGTTTTAACTTTAAAATAATTTTATTTCTGATTTTTTTTTGATTAAGTTTACAATGCCTTAGTGGACCCTCTAAGTCTTATAAAATATTTTAACATTTTAAAATGATTTCATTGAGAGTGTGACTCACCTCCACATAAGCAAGCCTAATATTTTAATATGTTCATCCATTGGCCTTATAAATTTTTTTTCTACTCCACTTTTAAAAATACTATGGGAAAAAACCATGTTAAGGTTTTTGGTTTTGAATATTTAATTATATAGATTCCAAAAACTAAGTTTGTGAAATATTAAAGAATTCCCCTCTCATTTCCTATATAATCCCACCAAATCTCCCACTTATATTAACTAAAAATCCTTTAAGAACATATGTAATCTTCCTTTATCTATCTAGAAAACTCTCAAGGTGCCCCAAGTTCTCATGAATCCCCTTCTCAATATGTTGAAGTCACACACTCAAGTAAGGGATTTCTTCCTTCCTCATTTTTTCCATGTTTATTTATATTAAAATACCCTTTTATTCTCAATTTAAAATGTTGTTGTATGATTTAGTACCTCCCCCATACTTATATACTTATGTTTTAATTATGATATACTATTTTCTCTCTCATTAATCCCTCCCATATACACTCGTTACCATAATGAAATGTTTTAAGAGTTATTCCATTTGTCCTATTTTTTTAGGTTTCTTTGTTATGTTATGACTTCTATTTACAAATTCCATGTGTTGGTACATGCATATATATGAACCAATTACTGTAAATCTCATGTACATATGATGAGATACCCCTTTATCCCTCATCAACCATTTTTATGAATTTTTATGTCACACCGTTATGCTGTCGAAATTGCACCGCGATTTTCCAAGCCAAAATCATTATGTAGTGAATACCACACCCATTTCTCTCTCAAGGGTATTCACATTTATTCACATATACTTATTGTATTTTAATTACATGTATTTATTCCAAATTCTTTAATTGTTGAATAACTTATTATGTTGAATGATTCCATGTTATATGATCCATGTGGCACACTTATGCATGAAATGAAATGTTTATAAAGGGTGCACCATGATAACACTCCAATGAATTGGGTAAAGTTTAGTATCATGATAATCCAAGTGAAATGGGGGTTTAATAATGAAAATTCATGTTCAATGAGGGTTTATTCATTCTAATTCATGTTCAATGAGGGTTTACTCATGCTAACTCATGTTTAAAAAGGGTTTACTCATGCAAATTCAAGTGCAATGAGGGTTTACTTATGATAATCCATGTACGATGAGCCTTGGATCATGATAATAACATGTTTTATATTTTTTACACATTTCCATGTTATGATAAGCATGATATATCATGCTTTTATGTTCATGTTTTTATTATGCTCCATTGACATGCCCATTTCCTACATGTATTGTATTCTTCATGTTATGCCTTGTTTACTCCCTCAATAGGATTTATAGATCCCCCCTTTCTTATGAATGTCCTCATATTATCCCATGCAATGTTAAGTACGATGGAATGAGTTGGTCATTTCAAATAATTTGGAAATAATGATGTTATATTTTATGTTTTAAGTTGTTATGTAATGTTCCTAATTTCCCAAGACACCGGGCCTATCGATCCTAGGAGTTGTCTTAAGTGCAAGTTTATCTAATAAATTATGTTTAAATATGTAATAAAGAGTAGGGTTGTTATAATTGGTATTAGAGGATAGCTTTAGTTATATTTGGAATTAAGATTAGAAAAACCTAGTGAAATCCTTAGGGATAAGACTAAGTATAAGAAAAACATCCCTAAATTTCGGTGAGTATAGAGTAAGTGGTTTATCAAGAAAATACACACCTATCTAGATATAAAAAAGTAAATGTGGATATGACACAGATGTGTTTAGGGGTAAAATCCAAAAACACCGATTTGAGCTAGACACGAATGTGAACTAGTACACTACATGGGGCCTTGCTGCTCTCTTTGTTTGACACTCCCGGGGGATATGATTTGGTAAATTCATAAGCTTAGTAGGATCCATTATCAAGGGAATAAAAAAATGACCCTAAGAATATATGTTGGGAAGTAGATCATGGATAACATATATTGAATCCAATAAATTCATAAGTTAAGGAAATAAATGTAATTTATATTTTACCCCTTTAATGTCACTGGATTACATTTCTTGTGTTAAAATGTTTAAGATACTCATCCATAATTTTACTTTTATTCTAGCCAGTGGCTGTTAATATGCGAGATATGGCTAATAACCGATGCGAAGGGCAATGTGATGTATTTCCCAATTAGATTACCAATCAAATGTGATCTCAAGTAGGATATATCATGATTATGTCAAACCATCTATCAAAATCCATGATTAACAATTGGAACTTTGTTGAATGCCCAAGGAAATAAAGGAAGAGGAAGACGACATCTCATGAAAGTCCATCAAATAAAGGTGATAAGGGAAAGAATACCCAATTTCCTTCGTGTAACAAATATGGAAAGAGGCACCAATGGAAATGTCACAAAGGGATTAGGAGATGTTTAAAGTAAAGAAAGGAAGGGCACAAAGTATCTAATTTCCCTGAAAGAGTGGATAATGTGATGGATGGAAACAAAGATCCATCTAAGGAATATTACACAATTCTATTCTATAAATGTGGATAAGTTAGGAATTACCCAAGACAATTATCTATTTCAAGGGATGAGAATCACGATGAGAATCAATAATATCCATGATCAAGGGAGCATGGGAAGTCCTATGCTAATATGGATAATGATGAATGAATTACTGTTAACCACTACTTCAAAGTAGTGTATGTCGTAATGTATTTAAATTCAGGTCCTATTAGTATATTTCTTATGTTTTCTATGAACATTGATTCCCCAATAGAAATGATATTAAATCATTATGAAAAAAATTCTATAAGTGTTGTATCAAATTTTGAATTTTTTGGTAATGTTATGCTTGAAAATTTTATAAGTTTCTATTTGATGGAATTAGGGGCTAAAAGAAAAAGTCATTACCTATGTCTCAAAGTAGTTGAAAATTCATGAGAAAAACTATCCCACACATGACCTGGAGTTGGTGGTAGTGATCTTTGTGTTGAAAATCTGGCAACATTATCTCTTTGGGGAGATGTGTGAAATATATATAGATTACAAAAGTCTCAAGTATATATTCACACAAAAAGAGTTAAATATGCTCAAATGAAGATGGTTAGAGCTGATCAAAGACTACGACTACTCAATCCATTACAACCCTGGGAAAGCGAACAAGGTGGCATATGATCTAAGTTGAAAGGACCCATAAATTCTATTATTGATGAGAATTTAAAGGGATACAATATTATTAGTTTTTATGAATATGAATATGGGAATAAAAAATAAGGGAAAATCATGAATTCTTTCACAAATGATTGCTCAACCGTCTCTTTTGGAAAGGTTAAAGGATTATCAAAAGGATGATGTGGGAATTTAGAAGAAAGTAGAAACTATTAGGAAAGGGAAATCCTTATAGTTTAATGTTAATGAAGAAGGAATTGTGATATTTGGGTTAAGGATATGTGTTCCATCAAGTACGGAGTTAAATAATGAACTTTTGGATGATACACATTGTTCGAATTTATTCATTCACCCAGGAAACACAAAGATGTATCAAGATCTCTGAGAGAATTATTGGTGGGATAACATGAAGAAGGAAATCAATGAGTATACATAAAAGTGCCTAGTATGTCAACAAGTGGAGGATAAGAGGCATAATTATAATGGGATAATGAAACCATTACCCATACCAACATGGAAATGAAAAAACATCACCATGACTTTGTCACCAGACTTCTGAATACATCCAAAGGAAACAATGCCTTTTGGGTTGTTGTGGATCGTCTTACAAATACTGCACACTTCATTGCAATTTGGGAGGATTTATCATTGAATAAATTGGCATGGATATACATCAAATAAGTGGTAAGGATGTTTGGAGTACAACTATTGATTGTATCCGATTGATATTCAAGATTCACCTTTATGTTCTGGAAGATTCTCCAACATGATCTGAATACTGAGTTGAACTTTAGTACGTCTTATCATACTCAAATTGATGGCCAATCTTATCAAACTATCCAAACACTTGAGGAAATGTTGATAGGATTCTCAATGGACTTCAAAGAAGGATGGGATCAAAATCTTCTTCTGGTTGAGTTCTCTTACAATAATAGTTTCCACTCAAGTATCCAAATAGCTCCTTATGAAGCCCTTTATGGGAAGAGGTGAAGAACTCCGGCATGTTGGGATGAATTTGGGGAGCGAAAACTCCTAGGTCTAGAAATGGTCTAAGAAATGGTGGAGAAAGTTCAGAATATCCAACAACACATTGAAGCTACTCAGAGTCGAAAAAAGAGCTATGATTATAATCATCAACGAGACCTAGAGTTTGATTTTTGAGACATGATATTCCTCCGAATAACATTATAGAAGAGTGTTATATGATTTTGGAAGAAGGGAAAGCTTATTCCAAGGTACATAGGCCCTTTTGAGATCCCTGATCTCATTGAAGCAGTGGAATATTGATTAGAACTCCCACTAAACCTGTCTCAAGTACATGATGTATTCCATGTATCACTCTTGAGGAAGTACATACACGACCCATCTCATGTACTCAATCCACAGGTGGTACCATCGGAGAATGGACTCTCCTACGAAGAGAACCCAGTGAAGATCTTTGATCGTAGGGAAAAAGTTCTATGAAATAAGACAATGCCCTCATAAAAGTGTTGTGGATAAACCTAAAGTTTGAAGAAGAAATGTGGGAACTAGAGGAAGTGTTGAGATAGAGTTACCCATATATGTTTTAGTGTGGGAAAAGAAAATTTCAAGGGTAAAATTTCTAAAGGGTGGAATGTTGTAACGACCTGATCTTTTATGAATAAAATTCCCTTTATTTTAATGTCTTATGGATATAGAAAGTAGATGCCCTTTTTTTGGGTCTTATATAACCATTAAGTATCATTACCATTGATAATATAGCCATTGAATAGTGATCACATGTATAATATAAATATAGGGATTTAACAAAACCTTTTGGAACAGACAAAGGAAGTGATGGCGTCGAACAGTAGGATCATTCCCATTGAAGCCCATTTATCAGATATTTTGAGGGAGATAACATTTTTGGGCTTTTCTTTTGACCAAGACCAATCTGATATTGAACAACTTAAGCATGATGAAAACTGTTTATGGGAGAAGTTCAAGCTCATTGAGATCATGACCCAAACCATGTTCACCGAACGACCCCAAGAAAACCCCACCATCACACACCATACTCTTAGGGAACATGTTAGTGTAATAAAGGGATATGTAACATGAACCTTTTTGTATAGAATAAAAAATATACTTTCATTTTATTATTGTTACTTTGTAAATGGTTTTTAAAGCACAAATAATATTTTTATTTAATATTAAAATTTAATTAAGAAATCTATTTTGATGAATAAATGGATTTTATAATTAAATAATATTTTAATAAAATATTATTACCAAATTACTTTTTATTAAATATAAATGATCGTATAATTTTTATGGATATAATAATAAATTTTATTAAGGTTTGAAAAATATTTTTTCCAATACCCGTCAATTTTCAATAAATGAAGGTTTTTATTTTAAAAGTGAAAATTCACATATTTATAAAATTATTTAGATAAAATGATTATTATTTTTTAATTATGATGTCGAATTTATCCAACTGTGAAATTTTTCTAATTTTATGAGACAATCGAATTTTTGGGAAAAAATTAAATTCCTTATAAATATATAATGTGTTTTTTGACATCATAATGACCCAATAGCGATGTAATAAAATACTATAAATGGTATATTCGGCCAATATATGTTTTACCTTTAAAATAATGTGATTTTAGATTTGTTTGATTAATTTTACAATGCCTTAGTGGACCCTCCAAGACATATAAAATATTTTAACAATTTAAATTGATTTCTTTACGAGTGTGACTCACCACCCTATAAGAAAGCCTAATATTTTAATATGTTAGGAAATTGGACTTATAAAATAATTTTTTCCAATACACATTGGAAAAAACCATGGGGAAAAACATGGGAAGGTTTTTGGTTTTGACTATTTAATTATATAGATTCCAAAACCTAAGTTTGTGAAATATTAAAGAATTCCCCTCTCTTTTCCTATATAAACCCACCCAATATCCCACTTCTCTTCACTAAAAATCCTTGGAGAACGTCCCTAGTCTTCCCTAATATCTCTAGAAACCTCCAATGGTTCCCAAAGCTCTCAATAATCCCCTCCTCAAGCTCTTGAAGTAACACACTCAAGTAAGGGATTTCTTCCTTTCTCATTTTTGTCCAAGTTTTTTTATATTGAAATACCCTTTTATTTTCAATTAAAAATTTTGGGTTATGATTTAAAACCTCCCCATACTTACCTAATTATTTTTTAATTATTATATACCTATTTATCTCTCATTAATCCTTCCCATGTACAACCGTTACCATGTTGAAGTTTTATAAGAGTTATTCCATTTCTCCTCTTTCTTCAAGTTTCTTAATTATGTTACTCATTCTATTTACAAATTCCATGTGTTGGTACATGTATCTATATGACCCCCTAACTGTAAAATTACTATAAATATGATGAGATACCCCTTTATCCCTCAGCAACCATTTTTATTAATTTTTATGTCACACCGTTATGCTTCTGAAATTGCATTGCGATTTTCCAAGACGAAATCATTATGTAGTGAATACCATACCCATTTCTCTATCAAGGGTATTAAACTTTATGACCATATACTTATTGAGAGATAATTACATGTATTTATTCCACATTCTTTAATCATGTAATATCTTATGATGTTGAATAATCCCATGTTATATGATCCATGTGACCCACTTATGCAGGATATGAAATGTTTCTAAAGGGTGCACCCTGATAGTGCTCCAATGCATTGGGTAATATTTAGTATCATGATACTATAAGTGAAATGAGGATTTAATCATTATAATTCATGTGAAATGAAGGTTTAATCATTCTAATTCATGTGTAATGATGGTTTACTCTTTCTAACTCATGTGCAATGAGGGTTTACTCATGCTAATTCAAGTGCAATGAGGATTTACTTTTTCTAATCCATGTGCAATGAGAATTGGATAATGATAATATCATGTTTTGTGTTGTTTCCACATTTCCATGTTATGATAATAATGCTATATCATTCATTTATGTTCATGTTTCTCTTATGATCCATTGATATGCCAATTTCCTAACATGTATTTTATTCTTCATGTTATGCCTTTTTTCTCCCTTATTGGGCTTTATAGCTCACCCCTTTCATATGAATGTCCTTAGGTTATCCCATATAGTGTTAATTATGAAGAAATGAGTTGGTAATGTCAAATAATTTTTAAATAATGATTATTTATTTTATGTTTTAAGTTGTTATGTAATGTTGCTAATTTCCCAAGACACTAGGCCTCCTGATCCTCAGAGATGTCTTAATTGCAAGTTTATGTAATAAATCATGTTTAAATATGTAATAAATAGGTGGGTTGTTATACCCACGAAACAAGATGTATAACATTGCGAAGGGGGAATATCTGGTGTACTTTATACACAGATTCCTCCTCAATAAAGAATAAGAAGTCCAGGCTATAAGGGACCACATGTGGTGGTTCAAATTCAATAAAATCTACTCACCAAAAGATTATCCTTTAATTTCTTTTTATTACTTTGATTTTCAATCCTATGAATGTAGATTTTCATTTCCTTTCTTAGGAAGTAGTGTAGTATGTAGCTTCCTCCCTTCTATTTTATTGAGCATTGATGACATGATTCTTATGCTTAATTGAGTTGTTTTATTTTATATAACTATAATGGAAGAAGTAATCCTTATATAGTGTAATAGAATGGCTATGATTAATGAAAAAGGGAGTACATTTTTATTGTTTAAACTTTTAAACTCCTTACATTTTTTTGGTCCAAAACATGTTTTTAGATTTAATGATAAGAATTGCATGACCACACTTGAATTAATGATTTTCTTGACTTATCTAGGATACATGAGTTTCTTAGGAATCCATTGTTTCCATGTTTTAGAATTCAATGTTAATGAAATAGAATGAGTAAAATATAGAATTGAATGTTTAAATTGAAGCATGGATATTGAAATGATGACTCATGATTTGAGGGAATTGACTGATTCATGTAAATGAAATTTCCCAACCATTTTCATGATTTGAATTTCTGAAATTCATGTGAATTGATTTTTTATTATTAATCATGCCTTGAGTGATTTTTCAATATTCGATGTCTCATTCCCATGAGGATTTCTAGACCAAGTACTTCCTATTTTATCTTGAGCATATTTCTTGAGTGATATTGGGATGTGTCACCGACCAGAACTTGTATCCGAACTTGTCAAAGATTTGACTGTGCAAAAAAAAAAACATTTAAAATCATTGAGTTATCTTTTGAAAATCCTTTATCCTTAAATACCACCTTTACATTAATCCTTTTTTATCCCATATAATCAATGAATAACATTTGTATAAATGATACATGTTTCAATATACTTTTATCCATTCTTACCCAACTCATGGTATTTACACGACATTTTAAAGTGGAAGTGTAAGGGTGGAGGGATTCATGGTTTTAGGGATGATTCAAATTACAAGGATGGAGTGTGGGGGTTCTTATTTTGGGAATAAATAAAGGTTTTTGATTCATTCATTGTACTATTTATTATTTTTCTCCTCTTGAATAAAAAATAGAAAATAAAAAAAAACAAAACAAATACAAAACAAAAAAATGGGTTGTGATTTATGAAAACAAAAAATCACCATTTTCTAGATTACCGATCTTATGATTATATGTGGTTAGTTGATGGATGTGAGGTTTGATCTAATCATAAATTTCAAAAAAAATGAAAAAACAGTAAAAAATTAAAAAAATATTCAAGAGGGTTCCCAAATCATTCATTATGATTACTTGATTATAACATTTACTTTGAGTTTTGTGGAAGTGGGTGTTTTCTAATTTGAAGGGGATAATTTCTTTGCACTTTTACTTTTTATATCATGCATTGTACTTAAGAGACAAAACTCCCCCTTGAGCCTTAATTTTTAAAATCATAAAATCCTACCAACCTTAAGCCTCATAGTCATTTGAACCTTTATTAAAAATTCCTCATGATTTTATGTTCATTTTATCTTTAAAAAGTGGAGAAAATGGTTCATTTACAATATTGTTAGGTTCGGTGGGTTAGATACCTTAAGGGGGGGGGGGGAAATCAGGGTATGAAAGATTAAAAAAAAAATTCCCCTATTGATTTTGTTTAAATGTTAAGAAAAACTCTCGTCTATATCATTCTTGTAGAAAAGTATAAACAGAAACTAAATAATGTATAGGACACAATGATTTTTACTTGGTTCACCCTCACTAGGCTACGTCCAAGGAGCATACACTGGTGATGTACAATGTACCAAATCCACTAAAAATGCACTAATGTTTACAAAGATTGGAGTTGACTCAATGTCCCTCCTAGTCTACAACCACTCCCAATATGAAATCTCACTACTCTCTCAACTGAAGTGCACTCACTGCTTCTTCAGAAGATCCACTCACAGTTTAAAGTCTTGTAGGTCCATTCATTATCACAAATGAATGCATATTACTCTATATTTATATGATTTTTTTGAAGTTATGGTTTCATCCATTGATGAATACACATTTACCATGGATGTACCGGTAAATCTTCCAAATCTCGGGCAAACCTAGAATAACTGGCGCGCTTCTCTATGATCTGGCACGCTTCTACAAACTTGGTGTGAAAATGTCACCAAACCACTTGTGCGACACCCCATTTTTCGACTCTAAACTTTGGTGACTCACACCCTTTCATTCCCAAACCAATATTGGTGCACAACTATCAACTGGTACACAAATTATAAGTATCTTTATACTTGCACAACCAAACCAATATTGGTGTGCAACTATCAACTGGCATACAACTTCTGAGTATCTTTATACTTGCGCAACCAAACCACCACTTGCGAAACCGAAACACCTGTGCGACTGGAGTTCTAATTTTCTCTAAGTGTTGAATTCCCTCAAAAATGAAGAGGGGTAGACCTCTATTTATAGGAATTTTGTACACCCTGAGTGCTGATGTGCAAGTATCCTCTCGGTGCACAAGTCCAGCTGCTCGAGTCTCTATCGCCCTAGTCACGAGCGTGCCCCAACCAAAACTTGGGCACCCCTATTTCCTTTTCCATATTTTGATGTTATGATCATGAAAAACATATGGCACTCAAGTTTCCAAGATTCCAAGACACCGGTGCGCAAGTCCCTTTTCCAAAAACACTTTTCTCCATTTGTCAATTTTGAGGCAAAAATATTTGGAAAACATGGGAAAACAGTGCCATCTTGTATATTCTCTTTTTGTACCGCCTACAGATCATCCATTCCTTTGTTGAGGTTCTTCAATTAATCATGGATTGTTGAAAAAATCCCTTGAACTCAACAACTCGCCATGTAAACCCCTTTTTTCAACAAATTTTTACATCATGGTCTGCTTTTTCAACAAACACAACACAGAGGCCCACTTTTTCAACAAACACAATCACCTCAAAAAATTCATCAATGATACCTTGAGGTATTTTTGCCCAAAAATCTCCCCCTTTGGGTTTATTAACAACTCTTTCTCATAAAACATCTCTGCACTTTGATACCTTATTAAATCTTCTTCCAACTGCTACCCCCATTCACCTCTTGCGATCTTGATGGAGTTCAAGGATTCACTTAACACATACTCTAAGCCCACATGAGCAATACCCACTGTGAGAAACTAGAGTAAATGAAAATTTCATCAATGAATCACTTAATTTTAGATACCAACTATTGACACCAAACTGATACTTATTGCTAATCTAATACCAATGGTTGATACCACACTAATACCAATCGGTGATAGATGGAAACCTTCTGACACCATTATAACACCACTCTTCTGCTTTTATCATGACCCTCAGCAATCATGATATCTACTCTTTGATCGATCACTTCTAGAATCATCATATTCCAAACTCCTCCTTCTTCAATTCTGGCCGATCACTTCAAACACCACATACTCTCATCATGGTGCTCCCCCTATCAGTTTCTCCACATATCCTGAAAAACGCCTTCTATCTCACTGCTCTACCTATCAGATTCTCCTTGTGTTTTTGACTAAGAAATTTTATCCTTTTCTTATCCACAGTTTCTCTCCCTTTGTCAACAAACCCAAAGGTCACTCCTCTATGGTCTGAGACATTGGAAAGAACACAGATTATCACATTAGGGAAAAACAAACCATACCTTGGGGGGGGGGGGGGGGTCCACATCCACACTTTTTAAATTGCGGGGAGTCGACTTGACTCCTAGAGCTAGCCGATTTCTCTCAAAAGATTCCTTGGGTAAGGACTTTAGCAGAATGTTTGCAACCTGTAGTTCTGTTGGCACATACTCCAACCTCATGATTCCCTTCTCAACCTTCTCCTTGATAAAATGATACTTTATCTCAATGTTCTTAGCCCTTGAATGATGGAAGATATTTTTTTCTGAGATTTATAGCACATGAGTTATCACACTAGATTCTGATCAGAGACTTCACTTCAACACCCATGTCATCAAGTTGCTGCTTCATCCACAATAACTGTGTGCATGCTTGAGTGAAGACAATATACTCAACTTCTGCAGTGCTCAATGAAATTAAATATTTCTTCTTTATTATCCAAGAAATATAAAAACCACCAAGATAGAAAGAACCTTTTAATGTTTATTTCCTATCATCTGCTGATCCAGCCCAATCTATGTCTATATATATCCCAAAAGCTCTTGCTGAGATTTTTCGGTATACTTCAAACAGAAATCCATAGTTTCTTTGATATAAAGAAGTATTCGTTTCACTTCAATAATGTGTCTTTCATTGTGATTAATTTTATATTACACTTCTTGGAATGTGGTGAAAACAATATCAGGTCTCGTCGTTGTCAGATATAGTAAACTCCCAATAATCTTCTTGTATTCTGTGATGTTAACTAACTTTCCATTATCATCTTTCGATAATTTCATCCGGGTAGCAATCTGAGTCTTCATATCCTTGGAATTTTCCATTCCTAATATTCTTAGAACCTCCTTGGTATATTTTTATTGAGAAATGAATGTTTCATTCTTTCCTTGTGTCACCTGTAAACCCAAGAAAAATGTCAGCTCACCAATCATAGACATTTCGAACTCATGTGTCATGATTTCGGAAAACTGTTTGTACTGTGCTTTATCTGATCCACCAAATATTATGTCATTGACATAAACCAACACCATCATCCTTTGATTACTATTTTTGTTGAAATAGTGATTTTAATCATCTCTGCCATGCTGGAAACCAAGATTTTTCAAATACTGATCAAGCTTTGAGTACCATGCTCTCAGTGCCTGTTTCGTCCCATATAACGACTTCTTTAACCTAAAAACCTTGTTCTCATCCTCATGAATGATAAAACCATATGTCTACTCGATATACACATCTTCCTCTAGGATCTCATTCAAGAATGTAGATTTGACATCCATCTGGAACACTTAGAAATTCTGTTTCACTGTAATGGCTAGGAATAATCGGATTGTCTCCAGCCTTGTAACTGGTGAAAATGTCTCATCGACATCAATTCCCTATATTTGTGAGTATCATTTGCACACTAGTCGTTCTTTGTTTCAAATCACTGTTCCATCTTCATTCATCTTGCTGCGAAAGACCCATTTAGCCTCGATGAAAATCTTATCAGCTCGCCTCGAAACAATCTACCACGTCTGATTCTTCTCAATATGATCTAGCTCTTCATTCATAGCCTAAAACCAGTTTTCATCTTCAGATTCATCAGCAAAGCATTTTGGATCTACCTGAGATATGAAATATTTCTGTTGTAGTGATTTAATTCTTCTTTTCTGAACTAGATCTGATTGATCACTAATGATATTTTTCCTGTCAATTTCAGCTCGACTCCTTCGTTTCTATACAGATATAAATTTTTATTCTTCATGCTCATCATCAGTATCTCCTTCTAAACTAGCATCAGCCAATTCTACTCCTCCTACATTTCTTTCCTCCACATTAATTTCATCAAGAAATTTCTCACTATGTCATTGAATATTCTATTCATTCTCTACTACAGTAACATCATTTCTCTCAACTACTTTTCCCATAACTTTGTTAAATCATCTGTATGATTTTCTATTTCCTATGTTTCTAAGGAATATCCCCTCATATCTACGCGACTCAAATTTCCTATATTTTTCCTTATTGAGGATAAAGCAATTACTTCCAAATATTCAAAAGTATTTAACTGTTGTATTCTTTCCATACCACCTCTCATACAATGTCTTTCCTTCCTCCGGAAACAACAGATCCCTGTTATAAATATACACCGATGTCAATACTACCTCCTTCTAAAATTTATCTGGTACGTCTTTTTCTATGAGAATCATTCTGCATATGTTGTTGATGATTTGATTTCTTCTTTAAACCATTCCATTCTATTGGGGAGTTATCACTGAGGAAACTTGATGCCTAATCCCGTGTTTCTGGAGATAGTCTTCCACCCAACTATTTGTGAATTCCGTACCAATATCAGTACAAAACTTCATAATTTTATGTCCAAACATCCTTTCACACTCTCTCTGGTACTATTTTAAGCAGCTGAACACATAAAACTTATGGGAAATAACAAATACCTAGAACATTATGCTATTTTCATCAATGAAAATAATGTAGTACCACTTTCCGTCAATTGATCTTGGTGTGATAGTACCACAAACATCAAAATGCACCAATTCTTGCACTCTTGTTAACTTCTTTTCCTTTAACTTATACGTATTTATGATGAGATTCCCTTGTTGGCATGCATTTTACATGTGTGTACGATCATGTGATATCTTTCTTACTGTATCTCACTTTACCAGATCTTCTAGGGATGGTTTGCATAGATGACCAAGTCATTTATGCCACATCTTGTTTTCTTCCTCTCTAGATAGAAAACACATATCTTCTTCTCCACTTACCAGGTATGGATTTCCCTTTGTTATGTTTCCCTATAGAACCACTATACCATCTCTTCCTTCGACAATAAACATATTCTTAGTAAACCTTATAAAATGTGCTGAGTCACATAATTGACTAACATTGAGAAAATTGTGACTGAGGCCTTCTACTACTAAGACATCAGCACGTCTCATCTCTTTGCCCCCAAAATTTTCCTTTCTTGAATCAATAATACTCAGGACTTCATCATTTCTAAACATGAAAACTTTTTCTTTGTCATATTTTATTCCTGTAACAAGATCCTTATTACCTATCATGTGAGATGTGTAACTGCTGTCAAGGATCCACACACCAGAGCGATCTGATGCTTTAAGGGAAAATTTTTCCACCACTGCCTTCTCATCCGTTTTCTTCTTAGTCTATATTTTTTCCTTCACACTCAGCATAGATTGAGACTTCTAATCTTTCTCATAGTATTATGGACCAAAATAATCTTGCAAATTTTCAAATCTATTTTTCATTTTTAATTCACCTGTTGGTTCATTAATCTGATACTTGAGAACATTTTTATTCTGCTTTGGCACATTCCTCTATATGGTTGACGTATAATACCTAGCCATGTTCCCAAATCCTCCACACCAATAACAGTGTCCTTCAAAATATGTTCTAGAGAACCATTATCTGTTTGGCTTCCACCTTGGTTATTGTGCCCTTTGATATCTCTTGGATATGGAACAAACATACTGTGAATGTTTCATATTTCTAAAATAATAATACATGATATAAGGCACATTCCTTCATGTCACTTCTATACTGCTAGTTTCCACTTGGGATCTATGAATATTATGATTCTGCTTTATGCCAAAATCAACCTTGAATCTTGGAATGGGTGCTTACAGTCTAACTTCAATTTTCACAGATTTTTGTTTTTGATCAATCCCCCCCATCAGATTTAGCATCTGAACATAATTGATGCTTCCTTTCTTCCAAACCACTATTCTATACTTTAATCTTCTCAGTTTTCTAAGTGATCTAATTTTTTGATGTCCTAGTAGGAGTCAAGAGTTTTTCTTGATCCTTACATTTTTTCCACAAACTGAAAACTTCTCCATCAAGTTATTCAATAAGCTTGATTTGATCTTTACTCATGTTATTCAAGCCATCGATCTACCTTTTCTGTTCCTTAATCTTGATTTTAAACTTACTAACTGATTCTGAGTCCTCTGGTGTTAATGACTTGAGTTTCTCAATTTCTTCCATCAACTCAGACTTCTGTTCTTCCTGCTACTACATATAGAATTTGGCGTCATGAAGTACTTTGTTGGATTTCTTTGTTTTGGCTCTCCAAACATCTATCTCCCCAAGAGCAGCCTCTAACTCAATTTTCATATCAACTGTTCCTTAAACTTCATCTTCTTCATCAATGTCAGTATCTTCATTTCTCTGAGTACTCCCAACAACTACCACCATAGCATCTTCTCCATGATCTTTTCAGTTCTCTATTTCTTCAACCTCCTCAATCTCAGACTCATTTGAACTACTGCATTCTTGTGAAAGGAGATTCTTCTTCTTAAAGAAATTTCTTTTGAACTATTTATTGCATTTCACATAGGATGAAGACTTCTTGTTGGGAATATAAACTTTATCCTCATCATATTCTTTGAAATTATTGGGGAACCTTGCCGCAAGGTGTCCAATATTTCCACATCGAAAGCATTCTAGTGAAAGTTTCCCTTTAAAATATTCTTTTCCTCTTTGAAGATTTGAGGAAAGGAATGATGTTTCCTTATCTATCTCTTATTCTTCTTGATAATGTTCAATGGAGAGCTTCTTCATGGCCTTGAATTCCACTTCTTTGGATTTCCTCTTTTCCACAACATCATTATCATCATTTCTCATTTTATATGAAACAAGGGTACTGTACAGGTTATCCAATGATTGCTCTTTCAGGTCTTTATCTTCCAAAACAGAAACTTTTGGATTAAAATGAGGTGGATGTTTCCTCAAGATACCATTCACAATATTTATGTATTCAATAACTTCTCTAAAACCTCTCATGTATTCCACTACAACATTTACCTTGTCAAAGAATGCATCAATAGACTCATCTGGGTTCATTCTAAGATATTCAAATTTATTCCACATCACTTGCAACTTTTACTCTCTAACCTTTGTATCTTCTTCATATATATTCAATAGCTTTTCCCACATGTCATGTAATGTTTTTCATGACATCACCTTTGTATAGATAACATTGTATAGGGCTCCCCCTAAAGCATTAATTCCTTTGGCATCAGCATCCAATTCTCTCCGCTCAGCTTCCAATAATGCACCACTATTAAAATCATCTGTTATGCCATGCATTGCTACTGTGAACACATCCATTCCCAATGATTGGAATTAGTGTTGAATTCGATTCTTCCATAGCTGAAAATTGTCCTCGTCAAAGATCCGAATCCCTTTGTGATTGGTGGCCTCCACTTGAGAGAGAAACACTGATATCAACCTTTCCATCTGATACCAATTGTTAGGTCCACTGGGTTAGATACCCTGAGGGGAGGGGGGGGGGGGTGAATCATGGTATGAAAAATTAAAACAACTTCCCCTATTGATCTTGTTTTTCTATTAAGAAAAAATCTCGTCTCTCTCTTTCCTGTAGAAAAGTATAAAAAGAAACTAAATCATGCACCTGACACAACAATTTTTACTTGGTTCACCCTCACTGGGATACGTCCTAGGAGCATACACCAGAAATGTGCTGATGTACCAAATCCACTAAAAGTGCAATGCTATTTACAATGTTCAGAGTGGAATCACTTCCCCTCTTGGTTTACAACCACTCACAATATGAAAGCTCACTGGTCTCTCAACTGAAGTGTGCTCACTGCTTCTTCAAAAGGTCCACTCACAGTTTAAAGACTTTTAATTCCCTTCATTATCACAAATGAATGCATATTTCTCTGTATGTAGATGCTCTGTTGAAGTTACACTTTAATCCACTGATGAATACAACTTTACCAAGGATGTATTGGAAAATATTCCAACTCTTGCATAGCCCTAGAATAATTGGCACACTTCTCTATACTTGGCGTGCTTCTCTATTCTTTGGCGTGCTACTCCAAACCTGGTGCACAAGTATCACCAAACCACTTACGCGACACCCCCTTTTTCAACTCTGAACTTGGGAGACTCACACCCTTTCACACCCAAACCAATATTGGCACAGAACTATCAATTTCCACCCAACTTCTAAGTATCTTTATACTTGTGTGACCAAACCACAACTTGCGCGACCAAACCACCTGCATGATTGGAGATATAATTTTCTCTAAGTGTTGAACTCCCTCAAAAATGAGGAGGGTTGGACCTCTATTTATAGACATTTTTGTCAGCCTAAGTGCTGACATGCAGGTATCCTATTGCCGCGCAAGTCCAGCCTCCCGAGTCTCTATCTCCCTAGTCAATTGCATGCCCAAACAAAAACTTGGGTGCCCCTCTTTCCTTTTCCATATTTTGATGTTATGATCATGAAAATAATTGTAAGAACCTGGATCTTCGTTCAGGTATGTTTTTCCTTTTTTATGGAGTTTTTATGAAAAATGGTTTTTCTGGAAATTTTCAAAGTACACGCCATGTAATTTCTGAGTACATGTCGTGTACTCTGTTCTGGCTCAAAGCCGTGTGCTGGCCATGTCCGAGCCACACACACGGTGTGTAAGGCTGAGGTGGAGGCCGATTTTTCGGAGTACGGAAAAAATTGATGTACACGCTGTGTACTTTATTTTTTTTTCATTAAACAGACTGGGGTCGCGCCAAACCCCCATATTCATCTTCTTCTTTAGTTTTCAACCGTCCGAGAGCGACCGTACGACTGGATCTTCGATGAACTCCCGCCTTGCCATCCATTCTACATTTTGAGCACGGTCGATTGCGTTGGAAGCACAACGGTGAGTTATTTCTTCTTCTTGAGTCTCGTTTCTTAATTCCTCCTCATTTCCAAGTTATCATGGGATGAACGTTTTGTGCATTTTCTCAGATCTACGTCATTCTAAGGGGAATTTATAGTTGAGGTTCACGTATATTGATCTCCTAGGATCAAGGTATATGGTTTGTGCCTTTTCGTAGGAATTTGATGAATATTTTGTGAAATTTCCACCAATACCCTTGAACGGGGTATTGCGTGTTTCCTGTTTTTCCCTTGTTACTTGCCTGATTTGATTGATTTCTTTAGTAGAGGTTATTTCTTGTGATTAGAGTATTTTGTTTGTGCTCAGTTTTCTTGCCATGCTGGTTCTGCCTGTTTGGTGTTTAGCTAGTTGCCATGACTAGTTGTAGGATTTTGGACTGTTGCCTTCTTTTGCTGTTGAGCCTTAGTTGATATCCAAGTAGTTCTTGAGGTTTACTTGGACGATGTACACACGCGCTGAGCATGTATTACCTTTCACTCAGGACTGTGAGAACCTAGAGTAGTAGACCAAAGGGGGAATTGACGGAAGGGCTTCTCCAGAGTGTCTTTTAATCACGATGCGAGACCAAGGGGAGAATTGATGGAAGGGATTCTCCAGAGTGTCTTTTAATTACGACGCGGGCCATAGGGGGAATTGACGTTGAGTGCTTCCCCAGAGATTCTTTAGCCCAATAAGAGACTATAAGGGGAATTGACGGTGAGTGATTCCCCAAAAAGTCTGCTTAATTACGTAGCTGAACCAGAGGGGTGAGACTGTGTGTGCCTCCCAGAGGGTTGCTAGTACTTAGAGGTTGAACCATAGGGGTTAGACTGTGAGAGCTACCCAGAGGGTTACCTATTTTTCTTCTTGTTGCTGGATTCTTACTTGTGTGCTATACTTGTTAGAACTGTGGTTTGTAGCTATTTGTGCTTTCTGTTTACTGCTTCTTGTTTTAGTACTGCCATGTATTCATTGACTGTTAGGCACAAATCTTTGGGTGATTGTCTAATGGGATTGTATATCAGACCCTGTTTGGGCCATGCTTTTGAGCCCTAGCAGACTATGTTGTTGCAGGTATAGACAAGGGCAAGCGCCCTTATACTTCAGGGTCTTGATTGCATCAGGAGCTGGGGAGCATGGGACCGAGCCGTGGCTCGTGATTCTGAGGATATTATTTGTTTTTCTTTTGCACTTGGTTTCAGTTGTACTTCATCACGTTGTGGTGTTTGCTGTTTCCTTGATACTTGTACATGCTGCATCATTTTCATCATATTTATATATACCTACATTGCTTCCGCTGTTTGGTTTCTGTTGTTGTGCATGTCGTTTACTGCTTCCATTGTTTATTGTGGGTTTCTTACCTATTATACCTTACCGAATGAGGGCATAGTTTCCCCACTGACTCACCAAGTCCCTCGCTGCTGGTCGGCAGCCTCTGGCATTCGGGGAAACACACTTGATGTCATGTGGAGAACTAGGTACGGGGCACCAGTGGAGGGGCTCCGGACTCGGGACATTACAAAGTGGTATCAAAGGGGTTCTTTTCTCTTGCTTTACTGTTTGGAGACCTTATCCAGGGATAGGACGGATTCGGTACTTGGCATTAAGCTGTTCTCGGGAGTATCTAACCCATGTACAGTGAAAATCCATACTACCTCGTTAATTGTAGTTTCTGGTTTTGAGATTTTATGGTTGGTATGTTTTCACCTAGAGTGATTCGTATGACTTGTGCGGTTATTGTTATGATATTTCGGTTCTATTTATGTCGCAACCCGATGAGATGAGGGTATGCCATCTCATGCATCATATAGGCACTTGTAGAAATCACATGTCATGCATTCCTACCATGCCATCTAGGGTGTATTAGCGATTGCATGCTGTTGTGATAGGCTCTGTATAGATTATGCATGTTGTTGTGATAGATGCTTGATATATTCTCTACTGTTATGTTAAAAAAACTGCTTTTTTGTTCCTTGCTTAAAATGAACGCCAAATTTGGGTTCTTGAGGTTTTATGGGCCCTCACAGATCAGAATTCGGCACCTTTTTTGCCTTGTTTTTAGTGTTTCTTGAATTCTGCGCAGTTTCTGGGCTACTGCCCAGAAAAACCTAGAATAAACGGTGTGTACTTTTTATATACACACCGTGTATTTTTCAGGCCATGTCACTGACCGTGTGAGCCGAACACGGTGTCGTGGGAGTAACTTTGGGAACACGCTGTGTACCAGTGGTACACGCCGTGTGAGGTCGGGGTCGTGTACCCGACCGTGTCACTAACAACACGGGCCAGAGAAGCTCGGGTAGAACACACCGTGTCCATAGAGAACATGGCGTATAGTCCTGTCCAGGTACCCGACTGTGTCACGAACAACACGGGCCGAAGTTACCTTCCTTTCCACATGCCGTGTTTTCTCAGAACATGCCTTGTAGTCTTGCCAGGTACCCGGCCGTGTCACGAACAACACGGGACGGTGTCGCCTTCGCCTATGCATGCCGTGCTTGTTATGAGCACGCCGTGTAGTCTCGGGTTGAGTCAGACCGTGTGGGTTAGCTGTGTAAAGAGACTCGGGCAGGGGAATAGTTTTCAAGTACACACTATGTGTTGGAGTCAACACGCCATGTAGTTTGAAGTGTACACGACTTGTAGGGCAGGGGTACACGCCCATTTCAGTGGCTTAAGTAGACACACCGTGTAGTTTTTATACACGCCGTGTAGTCATGTTTTGCAATCTTTTTTGTTTTTTTTCACCCCTGTTCCCATTTTTTACTCTTGTGTTCTCTGTCCTTGTTTTCCTGATCTAAGGTGTGATTTTGATCTTTCAGATATATGCCTCTAAGATGTCCTCCGGTCGTACGTCTGTCGTCAGGCAGTGATCAGACACCAGATAGGGCTGATCAGGGACTTCCTGTCGATCCCCCAGCCGAGCCAGCCTTGGCACCGGTTGTTGTACCATTTGCGGACACCGATGCGCAGTTCAGGGAGGGTTTCATGAGGATGATGCAGGCCTTCCAGGGAGCACCGCCTCCTGCCTCTTCTATGGCAGACTTTACACGGGTCTTTCAGCAGCAGCATCCTCCCACGTTCTCGGGGGAGGGAGGACCTCAGGCTGCAGAGTCATGGCTGGAAGCCATGCTGACTATATTCGAGCATCTAGAGACACCTCCAGAGAGGCGGTTCAAGATAACCACCTACATGCTCCGAGAATCCACCAAGAGGTGGTGGGACGTGATCTCACAGGCGGGCCAGCAGTAGGCTATGGCTTGGGAGGAGTTCTAGCGCGTGTTCTACGACTACTTCTACCTGGAGACCCTGAGGGCCGATCGAGCCTGGGAGTTCATGAGCTTAGAGCAGGGTAATCTATCTGTCATGGAGTATTCCTCTCGTTTCACTCAGCTGCAACATTTTACACCCCTTCGGGATGGGAGTGTGGTGTTCTTGGCGAGGAAGTTTGAGGATGGACTCAGGCGGGAGATCCGCTCGCAGGTGACCATCTTCCAGCTAACTTCCATTACTTCCATCGTCAACCAGGAACTGATTGCAGAGCGCAATATGAGAGACTCTGGAGCTGCGAGTCAGGGTGGTTCTACTTATAGAGCTAGCTTCCCTTTAGATGACAGCAAGAAGCGCCGTAGGGAGCCTACGCGCGGTGATTCGAGGAAGCGAGACACATCATCAGGCAGCCAGGTGACGTGATATCAGTGTGGCCGGATAGGGCACATGAGGCCACAGTGCCAGATAGACCCCGTGGAGTGCTGATCATGCGGTAAGATGGGTCACCTTCAGCGTTTCTACCAGGTTTTCTCACTAGCAGCAGGTGACCGGGGTTCTTCCATGACTCCTCGTTTAGGAGCAGCCCCACCAGTCTCTCACCAGTCAGGGAACTGGAGTTCTTACGGCCATTCGGGCCGAGGTGGAGGTCGAGGCCGTGGCAGATAGACACCAGTCCCTCAGCACCAGTAGGGAGGTTCAGCTCAGAGTGGTCATCCAGGGGCGCAGGGCCATGGAACGGGCTAGTCTTTTTCCAAGGAGCAGACTTATCATGAGCAGGATCCCGACCCTTCTACTGTTTGAGGTACAATTTTAGTAGCCTCAGTTTTATCTTCATCCCTTTTCGATACTGGTGCTACACATAGCTTTATATCTATTGCTATTATGGAGAGCCTTGGACTCTGAGTCTTTTCTTCTGCCGACTCGTTGACACTAGACACACCTTTGGGAATGAGAACATCTAGTTTATGTCAGTGTAGAGAGTTCCCTCTCGAGATTGCAAGGTATCACTTCTTATGGGATATCTATGTCCTAGATATGATAATCTATGATGTCATCCTTGGCATGGAATGGTTGATTCCATTCCGGGAAGTCATCCACTACTATCTCCGCAAAGTCAGTTTCATTTCACCAGAGGGTGAATCTTTCCTTCATAGAGGCGAATGGGACGTTCGGGCAAGTCGGGCGGGACTCGAGCATCTTGGGATAGGAGGAGTGACGGCCCAGATTGCTAGCCTTTACTTGGATTATCAGGAGACTCCACATTTGGACTTCCCTCCAGTGGTGGATCACTTCCGGGATGTCTTTCTAGAGGAATTTTCAGGTTTTCCTCCAGAGCGTGAGGTAGACTTTTCTATTGAGCTCGTGCTATGAGCGACACTGGTGTCCATTCCTCCATATAGGATGGACACACCTGAGTTGCAGGAGCTCAAGAAGAAGTTGGAGGAGCTACAGGCTAAGGGTTTCATCTGACCCAATACTTCTCCTTGGGGTTCGCCTATCCTGTTTGCAAAGAAGGCAGACGTTACCCTTCGGCTTTGTGTGGATTATCAGAAGCTGAACCAGTTGACGGTCAAAAACCGATATCCATTACCACGGATTGATGACCTTTTCGATCATCTTCTAGGAGCCCGGGTGTTATCGAAGATCGACTTGAGGTCCGGTTATCATCAGTTGCGCGTTAGACCATCAGATATACCTCTGACAACCTTCAGGAGAAGGTACGGTCTTTACGAGTATACGATCATGCCTTTCAGACTCACGAACGCACCTGCAGTTTTTATGGATCTGATGAACAGAGTGTTCCATCCTTACTTGTATTCCTTCGTCTTGGTCTTCGTGGATGATATCTTGGTGTACTCTCACACTCTACATGACCATGCCACCCATATTGAGATCGATCTGAGTACACTGAGAGAGTATTAGCTTTATGCTAAACTCTCTAAGTGCCACTTATGGATGGATCAGATTCACTTCTTTGGTCATGTCATCTCATAGGAAAGAGTATCTGTGGACCCAGAAAAAGTGAGATCTATAGTTTCCTGGGAGTAGCCGAAGAACGTTTTTGAGGTACGGAGTTTCCTAGGGCTGACTGGATACTACAGACGCTTCATTTAGGGCTTTTCTCGTCTAACAGCACCTTTTACAGGTCTGACCAAGAAGGGGGCGAAGTTCTTATGGTCAGATTATTGTGAGTCAGCCTTTCAGGAGATGAAAGGGAGGTTGAAGTCAGCACCGATACTAGTCTTTCTAGAGCCAGGCAAGAGTTACACTGTTTACTGTGATGCTTCGGGTATCAGGCTGGGAGCTGTGCTTATGCAGGGATATAGAGTCGTTGTGTATGGGTCTCGGCAACTGAGGCCACATGAGAGGAACTACCCTACGTACAATTTGGAGTTGGCAGCTGTTGTTCATGCCTTGCACTGTTGGAGACACTATCTTCTGGGAGAGCACTTTGTGGTCTTCACTGACCATAGGAGTCTCAAGTATATCTTCACTTAGCATGATCTGAATCTGAGTAAGCGTAGGTGGGTTGAGTATCTACAGTCTTTTGACTTAGAGCTTTCCTGTACCCCGGGAAAGGGCAACGCCATGGCAGATGCATTGAGCAGGAGAACTCAGATTCTGTCAGTTCAGGAGGCTATTAGTGAGTGGAATTTGATGGCTCTGTTATCTGAGATGCATCTAGAGGTGCACGACAGATGGGGATAGACTTTTCTATCTTCTGTAGCTATTACCTCCATGCTACTTGATCGGGTATGGATGAGGCAGCTATCAGACTCGGAAGGCTTAGTCCTGCGGGAGAGTGTGTCAGGAGAGGACCCTCATCCGGGATGGACAGTGGGTGAGGATGAGATCTTTCATTTCCAAGGACACGTATGGGTACCAGCAGACATACGCGGGGAGCTGATGCGGGATTTCCATTCCTCAGTTTGGGCAGTTCATCCTAGCGTCACCAAGATGTATCGGGATCTTCATCGCCAGTACTGGTGGCCAGGTATGAAGAAGGATGTTTCTATTTTTGTCATGAGATGTTCTACTTATCAGTAGGTGAAAGCAGAGCATCAGTGACCAGTATGCCTTTTACAGTAGTTACCCATCCAGGAGTGGAAGTGGAATGATGTTGCAACGGACTTCGTGACCGGGTTGCTGAGATCACCTTGAGAGAATGATGATGTTTGGGTTGTCATTGACAGACTTACGAAGGTTGCTCACTTCTTGCCGATCAAGGAGACCTTCAGTGTCGATGATCTATGACGACTTTACATCAGAGAGATTGTGCGTCTGCATGGAGTTCCATGCTCTATTGTTTCAGACAGAGATGCGCGCTTTACCTCTTGGTTCTAGGAGGGACTTTAGAAGGCCTTGGGTACACAAGTACTTTTGAGTATAGCATACCATCCCCAGACTGATGGCCAGTCCGAGCGCACGATCCAGGTGCTTGAGGATATGCTCTGAGCTTGCATCCTTGACTTTGGCGGTTCTTGGGAGAATCATATTCCTCTGGTGGAGTTTGCCTATAACAATAGTTTCCAGGCGACCATCCAGATGGCGCCATACGAGGCTTTGTACGGTAGGCCATGCCGATCACCCTTATGCTGGCTGGAGGTAGGAGAGGCAGCTTTGCTGGGACCTCGTCTTGTACAGGAGACTTCAGAGCAGATAGAGATGATTTGGAAGAGGATGGCTACAACACAGTCTCGACAGAAGTCTTATGCTGATCAGCGGAGACGACCTCTGGAGTTTGAGGTTGGTGATCAGGTTTTCCTATATGTCGCACCGAGGTTGGGAAACAAAAGGATTCAGAGACAATGTAAGCTTTCACCGTGGTAAGTCGGGCCATTTGAGGTCTTGGAGAGAGTGGGTCCGGTCGCCTATCGGTTACAGCTACCTCAGAGGTATCGAGACATGCACGACGTCTTCCACGTATCTCAGCTCCGACGTTACTTTTTAGACCCGTCTCACGTCTTTTAGCCTGAGGAAGTCGAGCTTGAAGTAGATGAATCGTTCCAGGAGCATCCTATCCGGATTGTCGATCATGGTATGAAGGTTCTCCGCAGGCGGTCTGTTCCTCTGGTACGAGTGCTATGGCAGCACGGGCGAGTACAGGACAAGACCTGGGAGAGGGAGGCCGATGTACGATCGCAGTGGCCGGAGCTATTCGGGGATTCTTCTTCTCCACCTCGTTAGGGAAATTCAGGGACAAATTTCTTTAAGGGGGGAAGTTTGTAAGAACCCGGATCTTCGTTCAGGTATGTTTTTCCTTTTTTCTGGAGTTTTTAAGAAAAATGGTTTTTCTGAAAATTTTCAAAGTACACGCCGTGTACTTTCTGAGTACACGCCGCGTACTCTTTTCCGGCTCGAAGCCATGTGCTGGCCGTGTTCGGGCCACACACACGGTGTGTAAGGCTGAGGTAGAGGCCAGTTTTTCAGAGTACAGAAAAAATTGAAGTACACGCTGTGTACTCTAGAAGTACACGCCGTGTACTTTTTTTTCATTAAACGGACCAGGGTCATGCCTAACCCCCATATTCGTCTTTTTCTTCAGTTTTCTACCATATGAGAGCGACCGTACGACCAGATCTTCGACGAACTCCCTCCTCGCCGTCCGTTCTCCATTTTGAGCACGGTCAATTGCATTGGAAGCGCAGCGGTGATTTCTTCCTTCTTCTTGAGCCTCGTTTCTTGATTCATCCTCATTTCCAAGTTATCGTGGGATGAACGTTTTGTGAGTTTTCTCAGATCTACGTCGTTATAAGGGAAATCTGTAGTCGAGGTTCACGTATATCGAATTCCTAGGATCGAGGTAGGTGGTTTGTACCTTTACGTAGGAAGTTGATGAATATTTTTTGCAATTTCCACCAATACCCTTGAACGGGGTATTGCGTCTTTCCTGTTTTTACCTTGTTACTTTCCTGATTTTCTTGATTACTTTAGTAGAGGTTATTTATTGTGATTAGAGTATTTTTTTGTGCTCAGTTTGCTTTCCATGCTTTTTCTTCCTGTTTGGCGTTTAGCCAGTTGCCATGCCTAGTTGTAGGATTGTGGACTGTTGAATTGTTTTACTGTTGAGCCTTAGTTGATAGCCAAGTAGTTCTTGAGGTTTACTTGGATGATGTACACGTGCACTGTGCATGTATCACCTTTAACTCAGGACTGTGAGAACCTAGAGTAGTAGACCAAAGGGGGAATTGACAGAAGAGCTTCTCCAGAGTGTCTTTTAATTACGACGCGGGTCACAGGGTGAATTGATGTTGAGTGCTTCCCTAGAGAGCCTTTAGCACGATACGAGACTATAGGGGGAATTGACGGTGAGTGCTTCCCCAGAGAGTCTGCTTAATTACATAGCTAAACCAGAGGGGTGAGACTATGTGTGCCTCCCAAAGGGTTGATAGTACTTAGAGGTTGAACCATAGGGGTTAGACTGTGAGATCTACCCAGAGGGTTACCTGTTTTTCTTCTTGTTGCTGGATGCTTACTTGTGTGCTATACTTGTTAGAACTGTGGTTTTTAGCTATTTGTTCTTTCTGTTTACTGCTTCTTGTTTTAGTACTGGCAAGTATTCGTTGACTGTTAGGCACAAATCTTTGGGTGATTGCCTACTGGGATTTTATCTCACACCCTGTTTGGGCCATGCTTTTCTTCCCAAACAGACTATGTTGCTGCAGGTATAGACAAGGGCAATCACCCTTCTACTTCAGGGTCTTGACTGCATCAGGAGTTGGGGAGCATGAGACAGAGCCGTGGCTTGCGATGCTGAGGAGATTATTTGTTTTTATTTTGCACTTGGTTTTAGTTGTACTTTATCACGTTGTTGTGTTTGTTGTTTCCTTGATACTTGTACCTGCTGCATCATTTTCATCATAGTTATATATACCTACATTGCTTCCGCTATTTGGTTTCTGTTGTTGTGCATGTCGCTTACTATTTCAGTTGTTTATTGTGGTTTTCTTACCTTTTATACCTTACCGAATGAGGGCATAGTTTCCCCACCGACTCACCAAGGCCCTCGCTGCTAGTCGGCAGCCTTTGGAGTTCGGGGAAACGCGCTTGAGGTAATGTGGCGAACCGGGTACGATGCACCAGTGGAGGGGCTCTGGACTCGGGACGTTACAATAATATGGTGCTCAAGTTTCCAAGATTCCATGACACCGGCGTGTAAGTCCCTTTTCCAAATACACTTTTCTTCATTTGTTGATTTTGAGGCCTAAACATTTGGAAAACACTTGAAAACGGAACCACCTTGTATCTGCTCTTTTTTACCACCTCCAGATCGTCCATTCCTTTGTTGAGTTTCTTCAATAAATCATGGATTGTTGACAACATCCCTTGAACTCAACAACTCACCATGTAAACCCCTTTTGTCAAAAAATTTTTACATCGTGGTCTGCTTTGTCAACAAACACAACATAGAGGACCACTTTGTCAACAAACACAATCACCTAATAAAATGATTCAATGATACCTTGAGGGATTTTACCCCACAATCTCCCCCTTTAGGTTTGTAGAAAACTATTTCTCATAAAAAATCTCTGCTCTTTGATACCTTATTAAAGATTCTTCCAACTACTACCCCATTCACCTCTTGTGATCTTGATAACGTTCAAGGATTCACTTAACACATACTCTAAGAACACATGATCAATGATCGCCATGAGAAATAAGAGAAAATTAAAATTTCATCAATGAATCATTTCATTTAAGACACCAACTGTTGACACCAAACTGATACCAATTTCTAAACTGATACTAATGGTTGATACCACACTGATACCAATTGGTGATAGCTCGAATCCTTCTGACACCATTCCAACACCACTCTTCTACTTTTATTACGATCCTCATCTTTCGTGATATCAACTCTTTGATTGATCACTTCTAGAATCATCATATTGCAAACCCCTACTTCACTTCTGGATGATCACTTCAAACACCACATACTCTCATCATGGTTCTCCCCCTATTAGTTTCTCCACCTATCCTAAAAACCTCCCCCTATCTCACTACTCCACCTATCAGCTTCTCCCCTAGTCTTTGACTAAGACATTTTCTCCTTTCCTTAGCCATAATTTCTCCCCCTTGTGGAGTCACTATTTCTCCCCATTTTTCAAAAAACCCAAAGGTCACTCCTCTATGGTCTGAGACATTGGAAAGAACATAGACTATCACATTAGATAAAAACATATTTTACCTCGAGGTGGGGGGGGGATGGGGGTGGGGTGGGGGGGGTCCACATCCACACTTCTTCAAGTGAGGGGAGCTGACTGAACTCTAAGAGCTAGCTGGTGTCTCTCAAAAGATTCCTTGGGTAAGCCATTTTTTCATAATGTATGAAACCTATAGTTTTGTAGGCACATACTGCAACCTCATGATTCCTTTCTCAACCTTTTCCTTGATAAAATGATACTTTATCTCAATGTGCTTAGTCCTTGTATCTGATTTTTTTTGTACCACCTCCAAATCATCCATTCCCTTTTCAAGGTTCTTCAATAAATCACGGATTGTTGAAAACCTCCATTAAACTCAAAGAATCTCCATGTAAATCCCTTTTGTCAACAAATTTGTACATCATGGTCTTCTTTGTCAACAAACACAACACAAAGGCCCACTTTGCCAACAAGCACAATCACCTCAAAAAATGTTTCAATGATACCTTGAGGGATTTTTCCCAAAAAATATTATAGATAAGGAACATGTTCTCATGATATGAGAGTAACTCTACTTTATTTTTATCATTAGAGATGAGATGAAATATTCAAATGTGAGGTAAATCATGATGTGGCATGTTTAATAATAATGAATTGAGGAGCTTGAATTAATGAAAGGATAAGTTCCATCATTTTTCAAAGGGGAAAAGTAAAATGGATTAATTGATTATTTCATTGAAAAATGAGAAATTAAATTGATATTTTATATGGTTTTTAAAAAATTTTATTTGACATTGAAAATTATTTGATTTTATTACTTCGGAATTTGAATATTGGTAACATTAGTGTCCTCTGAATTCTATGTTGAGATTTTATGCTTAAGGGAAAGCATGATTTAAGTGTGGGGGAATTGATAGATAAAATAATTTAAATAAATTTACATTTAATTTTATTATTCTAAATCCCAAAAAAGTGTAACTTTAAGATAAATTTCCACATTTTATGATATTGGTGGTATTTTGAGCTTAATCCTAAAAATGACCCATTTTGTATTTTTAATAGTTTAAAATTATTTCTATATTATAGACATAAAATTTTCTATATTAATCCAAATTGTGAAATTATTTCTTCGTAGGATTCTACATATCCGTGGATTCATTTCGTCATTCATGACCAAAAGCTTAATAGACCATATAGAAGCTCAAAATAAGTTCACAATTTGGACTATGAAAACTATTTACAAATATATCTACTTTCAGTGTTGGGTCCCTAACTCATTCATAGTGGGACCAATTATTAGGAAATTTTTTAGACGAAAAAAAGGTGTTTATGAAAATCTTTCATGAAGTCTTGGACATGTTAATTGGAATTTTCGTGGTCATTAGGGCATTCTAATATGTAGGTTTTCAAATTGAAGAATCTAATTGGACAGAATAAATTGTTAGCGTAAAATGGGAATAACTCTTTAAATACATGTCCAATTATGTTGAATGTTTGAAAAGATATGACCATGATATTTATGAACAAAATTTATTAAGTGTGAAATGTGTGAAGTTTTCCTTTATTGGGTCTAAAACACATAAACATTTGAAGTAAAAATTCTTCATATAAAATGAGGAGAGATCCTCCTTCCCAAATCATTATATTCTACTCCACTCCATTCCATTAAAGGCACCAAGTAGAGGATATCCACTTAGGGAGGATGGCTGAAAATCTTCCCCTTTTCTTATTCATTAGTTTGTTTTATTTATTTTTTATATTTCATTTGTAATTTAAATTTCTAATAAATTCATGCATGGTTTTTATTTTTGTGTTTTCTTCCACTCAACCACCCTAATTTCTTCTCTATCTTTTCTCCATATTTTATTATTTTATTCTTATCATAATATCCACCATAAAATATTAACCAAAATAATAATGGGATAACTCTAGGCTTGTCTCAAAGGAGTTATGTGGAAATTTCATTTATTTTGCACTAAAATTCATAAGTTTTGTTAAGTTTATAATGAGAATGAGTGATGTGCATGAATGTGGTGATTTCCCCCATGAAACTAAATTCAAAATCATTTATATTATTTTATTTATCTTTTACCACCATTATACTGGATAAAAAATCTTCATATGATGGAGTTTATCCATTCAGTGGATGAAATGGAATACGATAAAGCCATGTATTAGAAGATGCCACACTCTCAACCGAGGTGTGTCATCAACTTTGATTATAGAATGAGTTGATTCTAAGATTACTAAATGCATTCCATATTTTAAACCACTAAATAAAAGAATATTAATTCATGAATGAGATCTCAGGATTTAATTATCAAACCTAATTTAAACACCAATAAAGAGAATATTGGAACCCACAAACCAGACCACAAAGGTCGAGTTCTTTTTTCTCTAATTACATTCTTTTTATAATTGAATGTCGTTTAGAATTTAATAATTAATTTTATTTCATTTCATAAATTCCATTTCATTCATGAAAATAATGAAAACAACAAAAATAATTACTTTTTAGGTGAATTAGATTATGTAGGTGAACAAAATGATAAATCTCCTCAAGTGAGACGAACCTAGTCAGCCACTATGCTACACTAGGAAAACATAGAAATACAATTTTTACACTCCCTATGATAGGCATGAATCAAAAATGGCATCATTTCTAGGGAGGTAGTCAATTGTTTACTCATTTTTTTATTTTCAAATTTTAGATAGTTTTCTTTGTTTTCTAAAGAAACCATAATTTTTTTCTTCTTCCATGATGTATTTATGTGATCATTCTTTCAATACATGGAATAATTACTCATTGGTGTAGGAAGAAGAAATAGACTATAATGAGGAGGACCTAAAAAGAAGGGATTATGCTCTTATGATAACAGTTAAGTAGAATCAAAGTGGCATAACAATATAGATCTCACCTAAATATTTGACAACCATGACTGATGATCTTCGAACTGACATACAAGGATTCATGGAAAAGAAGGAATTTCCACTAGTTTTCCCCAATTTTAAAAATTACATACAATATTATGAGGCCAAACTTGAAGAATATAAATAGCCCAACAATTTTAGGAATCAGATTCAGGCTCTCCATAATAAGCTAGAGTGGATTCACGATGAGGAATACTTACCTATTGAGCTATGTGTAAGAGATTAATAAGATCTAAATGATTTTTGGAATGAGTATGAGGTACAACATGATCTACCCGATACCTATAAAGTTGAAGATTCATTATCATTTCATTTAAATTTAGTCTTGGAAGAGGAGGAAGCCATAATGGTGATGCAATTTGAATAAAGGATGGAAGATCCTGAGTACCTACGTCCATCCACTGATACAATTAGTCAAGAGGCACTTATCATTGAAGTAGTGATTGAACCAAACCCAACTCAGGGAGTTGATACTTTCTTGAAATCTATCTTTTTTGATTTCATTCAATCTAATTTGAGTATCACTCCTTATGATTTTGAATTTTTAGATTGGGTCAATCCTTACTTTTCCTTAGAGGAAGATGAAACAACAACACCCACACCTTTTGAGGTACACTTGGAGCTCCCTAAAATTATTGAACCTGAATTTGAGAAATCCCATGAAGAAGTACAAGAACCTTAGTTTGAGGAAGTAATGATATAGGCTGATCATTTTGAAAGGGACACTATTTTTTATAATTCGAATTTAAATTTTATTTAAGAAAAATTACCTTGTTGCTTTCCCTATGAACATTCAATTGATACAGCCCATGTTGAGCCAACACTTGAAAAGAAGGATAAGGTTGCACAAGTTGAAACCGAATAAGAGTATGATCAATAGTTTATCCTACACCTTCCATGAAAGCTGCACAACATTGTGAAGGGGGTGGATCTAGTGTACTCTATACACGGAGTCATCCAAAATATAGAAGAAAAGTCTAGGCTAGAAGGAAACAAATGTGGTGGTTCAAATACAAGAAAATCGACCCACCTAAAAATTATGGATAAAAGAGGGTATTTACCTTCAGAGGCATTAAAAGAATCCAGGGCCCACTTGGGGGATCATACCGAGATTTATCCTCTACACTTTATTTCTAGTAATTTAATTTTCAATCATAGGAATATAGATTTCAATTTTGTTTCTTAGGAAGTAGTGTAGTATGACGTGCCCTACCTCCTATATTTTTTGATCTTTAATGACATGATCCTTGTGATTAATTGAGTTTTTTCTTTTATAGGACCATAATAGAAGAAGAAATACTCAGATAGTGGAAGACAAGGACTAAGATCCATGAGAAAGGGAGTATATTTTTATTGTTTAAACTTTTAAACTCCTTAAAAGTTTTTGGTCCAAAACATGTTTTGAGCTTTAATGATAAGAATTTCATTCCCACACTTGAATTAATGATTTACTTGAGTTATCTATGAGACATGAGTTTATTAGGAATCCCATGATTCCTTGTTTTATAATTCCATGTTAATTAAATTGAATGAGTAAAATAGATAATTTAATGTTTAAAGTGAAGAATGGATATTGAAATGATAACTCATAATTTGATAGAATTGATTGATTCATGTAAATAAAATTTCCCAACCATTTTTTATGATTTTAATTTCTGAAATTCATGTGATTTTATTTTTTATTATTGATCATGCCTTGAGTGATTATCTAATATCACATGTATCATTCCAGGTAGGATTTCTTGACCAAGTACTTATTATTTTTCCTTGAGCATATTTCTTAAGTGATATTGGGAAATTTCACCAACCATAACTTGAATTTGAACTTGTCAAAGCTATGACTGTACAAAAACACATTTAAAATGATTAAAGCATATTTCTAATATCCCTTATCCTTAAATACAACCATTAAATTAATAATTCTTTATCCCATAGAATCCATGAATTACCTTTATAGGAATAAGGCATGTTTCAAGATATTTTTATCCATTCCAACCCTACTCATGGTATTTTCATGATATTTTAAAGTTGAAGAGTGGGGGTGGAGGGAGTATTGGTTTAAGGGATGATTCACATTGAAAGGATGAAGTGTGGGGGTGATTATTATTGGAATAAATAAAGGTTTTTGATTCATTCATTCTACTATTTATTGTTTTTCCCCTGTTGAATAAAAAATAGAAAAAAAATAAAAATAAAAAAATGGTTTGTGATTTGGGAAAACCAAAAATTACCATTTTCTAGATCGATTATCTTTTGATTTTATGTGTTTAGGAGATGGATGTGAGTTTTGATCTAATCATAACTTTCAAAAAAATTAAAAAATGTACAAAAGTAAAAAACTATTCAAGAGGGTGAAAAAATCATTCATTATGTTTACTTGACCATAACCTTTACATTGAGTTTTGGTGAAGTGAGTGTTACTAATTTTAAGGGGAGAATTTAATTACACTTTTAATTTTTATATCATACATTTTACTTAAGAGATAAACCTATTCCTTGGGCCTTAATTTTTAAAAGCATCAAATCCTACCAAAATTAAGTCTTAGAGTTATTTGAAACTTTATTGAAAAGTATTCATGATGTTATGTGCATGTTTTCTTTAAAAAGTTGAGAAAGTATTTAATTTACAATCCAATTGAAAAGGAATATGTTTCAATGACATGAGAACAAACCTACTTTAATTTTATCATGAGATATGATAAGAATGATTCAAAGGTGAGGTAAATCACGATGTTTTATGTTTAATAATGATGAATTGAGGAGCTTGAATTTATGAAAGGAGAAGTTCCATCATTTTTAAAAGGGGAAAGTAAAATACATGAATTTATTATTTCATTTAAAAATGAGAAATTAAATTGAAATTTTAATGTATTTTTAAAAATTTTATTTGGCAGTAAAAATTATTTGATTTTGTTACTTTGGAATTTGATTATTGGTAACATTGACATCCTATGAATTCCATGTTGAGATTCTATGCTTAAGGGAAAGCATGGTTTAAGTGCTAGGGAATTTATAGAGAAAATAATTTCAAAAAATTTATATTTAATTTCATTATTTTAAATCCCACCAAAGTGTTACTTTAAGATAAATTTCCGCATTTTATGATATTGGTGGTATTTTGAACTTAATCGTAAAAATGGACCATTTTGAATTTTTAACAGTTTTAAATTATTTATGTATTATGGACATTAAATTTTCTACATTAATCCAAAATTTGAAATTCTTTCTTTTCAATATTCTACATATCCAGGGATTCATTTCATCATTCATGACCAAAAGCTTAATCAACCATATGGAAACTCAAAATAAGTTCACGAATTGGACAATTAAAAATGTTTACAAATCTATCTATTTTTGATGTTGGGTCCTTAAATAATTCATGGAGGTCCCAATTACTATGAAATTAGGTGAGAAAATATGAAAGGAGTTTTGGAAAATATTTAATTAAGGATAGGACGTGTTAATTTTCCATTTTCATGGTCATTAAAGAATTGTAATATAGAGCTTTTCAATTTGGAGAGTCTGACTGGATATAATAAATCATTAGAGTAAAATAGGCATAACTCTATGAATAAAAGTCTAAATACACTATAATTTTGAAGATATATGAAAAATATATCTATGAACAACATTAATGAAGTAGTAAATGCATGAAGAGGTCATTTATTGGGGTTAAAACGTTTCATATTTTAGTGAAAAAATTATTCCTACAAAAGGAGGAGAGATCCTCCTTCCCAAATCATTTTATTCCACTCCATTCCATTACATTTGAGGCACCAAGAAGGAGATCTCCACCAAGGAAATCCGGCTGAAATTATTCCCCTTTTCTTATTCAATATTTTTTTTATTTTTTATTTTTAATTTGTAATTTAAATTTCTAATAAATTCATGCTTGGTTTCTATTTTTGTATTTTCTTCCACCCAACCACCATCATTTCTTCTCTATATTTTCTCCATATTTTCTTATTTAATTCTTGTTATACTATATACCATGATCTATTACTCTAAAAAATTAGGGGATAACTTGAGGCTAGTCCCAGGGCAGGTATGTGGGAATTTCATTTATTATGTGATAAAATTAATAAGTTTTATTAAGTTTGTGATGAGAAAGAGTGACGTGAACGAGTGTGGTGATCATCCACTAAAAAACTAATCTCAAACTCATTTATATTCTTTTATTAAATATTTTAGCTCTATTCTACTAGATACAATATCTTCATATGATGAATCTAATCAATTCAATGGATGAAATGACATATGATGGAGCTAGGTCTTGGAAGATTCCACACTCTTGATTGAGGTATGTCATCAACCTTGATTATAGTAGGAGGTGAAGTTAAGATTTCTAAATGCATTCAATATTTCACACCACTACATAAAATAATAGTTATTCATTGATGAGATATTATGAATGAATTATCAAACTTAATTTAAACACCAACAAGGAGAATAATTTAACCCACAAACCAAACCACAATGACCAAGTTATTTATTCTCTAATTTCATTCTTTTTAGAATGTCATGTTATTTAGAATTTAATTTTTCATTTTATTTATTTTCATAAATTCCATTCCATTCATAGAAATAATTAAAACAATAAAAAAAATTAATTCATAGGTGAATTAGATTATTTCAGTGAAAAAACTAAGAAAGTTTCTCATGTGAGACGACCCTAGTCCGACACTATGATGCACTAGGAAAACATAGAAATAATATTTTTCCACACCCTACGACAGACATGCATTAGTTAAACAAGTGTTTCACCATGAAGGAATTACGTGAAGTAGCCAATATTCAAGGGATTATGATAATTCGTGATAGATCCTAGAGGCTTCTTGGACTAAATCAAGATACATACATTAACAAGATATTACATAGATTTAGCATTAAACAATCCATTAGGGGATTGGTTCCAACATTACATAGTATGCATCTTTTTGAGAGAATGTGTCCTTATACACAATAAGAGAAAGATTAAGATCTTATATGAGTCAGTGATAAGATCAATCACATATCCCATGTTATGTAATAAAATTGATGTTGTTTATGTGTTGATCATGGTAGGAAGATATCAAGCTGATCCTGGTGAACAACATTCTTCTGCTATTAAGGATATGTTTAAGTATTTGAGAATAATTAAGGTTATGTTATTGGTGTATGGAGGAGATGAGTAGATATACATAAGGGGTTATACTGATTCTTGTTTTCAAATAGATCATAATGATATAAATTCACAATCATGATATGTTTTTAGTCTCAACAGAGGAGCTGTGAGATGGAAGAGTTAAAAATAGCCTGTTGTTGCTAATTATATAGAGGATTAGGATTATATAGTAACTTCTGATGTAGCCATAGAAACCATTTGGATTTGAAAAATTTTCAAGGATATTGTAGTTATACCTAGAAGTAAAGACTATATCACATTATATCGTGATAATACTACAATAGTGAATCTTGAAAAAGAGCCAAGGTCACACCAACAGAAAAAGTGCATACTCTTGGAGTATCACCTCTTGAGAGATTTCTCTAAGAGGAATGAATTTACAGTATATTGAGTTTCCACAAATGAAAATGTGTCAAAACCCTTAACTAAATAATTATCTTAGTATAATCCTGATTATTATGTGGGAGCTAGTGGATTGTGGGTTGTTAGTAGTTGGCTCTAGTGAAAGTGGGAGACTATTGAAGTTGGTTCCCTAGAACAAAATTCTATGTACTTTATGATTAATAGTATTCATAGTTTTTAATTTTAATAAAATAATTATAAAATAATAATTGTTCTTCGGTGTAACATAGTATGTAATAATTTTCTAAGAGTCATTATCACACTGAAATGTCATAGTAGTTCCCCACTATGATGAAAATTCAGAAGTGCCACAAAAATATTCTTAAATATGTGTTCTATAACCAGATGGATTCATTTGAGGGGAACATATGATACAAGATATCATGGGTAGAGATACAATAGACTTTGAAGAACCTTCTCATGGTGTACTCCCTTGGTAATTTTCAGTATAAGAGATTATGAGAATGAGACTCACCAGTAGGAAATATATATTTATATGTGTCATTGGATATTCCTATTTGATGATTCTTAGAAATTAATATTTTTATTAATGGATATTAAAAGTTGTGTACATTGATGTATTTAAAAAAAACTATAAAAACATATGTTCATTTTGAAGTAAGATATGTTGGGTGTTTCACGTTTAATATTTCATTAATGAATAACGTGAGAAAGGATTTTTCCCTTCTAATCTTTGATAAAAGTTTATATTTTAGGCCCATTGATGAAAATTATATAGCCTAAATAAATCCATTTCCATGGTGTTTTTAGGTAAGTTAAATTTCTATAAAGTCAAATAAAGAGACATATTGCACATAGGTTAGTGACACCATAATGCAACCTACTTTATTAGAGATATCATGACAAAGATATTATATTTCACAGTAAACTTTTGTATGAGGTTTTATATTTTTGAAAAATTAACTAATTTCTATATTGGTTCCTTGGTGTGTTTCTAGATGATAACCTTGGTATTTGGGATTCATCACATAATGGAATTGAGAATAAGTCATAGATGTCCACATACTATGTGTATCCAGAACCTTAGTTGAATAATTTTTTTTATTATTTATCAATTTGAATAAATATTATTCCCATACATGTTTTAATAATTATTCATGCTGGATTGATCATATATATTCCATCAAAAGTTATTCTAGAGAATATTTTGTAAGCATAATATTTAATAAATATTTATTTTATATTTAGTGATTATAATATTTATTTATCTATTGGAGAATAATGAAGTGATATTTATTTGTTAAATAAATAGTCATTATTAATCGTCTGATAAATATTTTGGAGTAATGGTGAACCAAGTTTAATTTCTTGGTGATAAATAATATATTTTGAATATTATTTGAATCAATAATTTTTAATTAATTTGTGAGTTTAGTGCATGTTAAGAAATAATAATAATAATAATATTATTATAGACATGTGGTTCACATAGATTAAGGAAATAATAAGAAAAAATGTGAAATTATTATTTTATGACCCTAGAAGTATATAAACCCAATTATATTATTTATTAAGGTTTTCTATTTTGTTTTTTTGTGCACAATGACATCCATAGTGGATTATCTCAAAGACCCAGAGAGTTCCCTCTCCCAGAATTCTCTAAATTATGGAGAGAGATCCCCCTATATCACCACTCTAAATTATATATAAATCCAAGAGAATCATTTCTTGAAGATATTATTGGGGTGATCGAAGATGAACACTATAAGAATTATGATCAACCATGCTAGAAATAAGATATTACTATGGTGACATTCAGAGTTTCATGGAGCATTTTTAGATCACCACTAAATGGAATCTATAGTTTATTCTTACAACATAATGAGGATAAGTTGTAGATACATTTTCAAATTCATCAACGTATAATGAATTTATCTTAAGGTAATTATTTAATTGTATAAATTAAAAATAAATAATACATGATGATCCTATGTTTTGGTTTCAATGTTCCCTCTTCAATTAATATTTTATTGAATTCCATTTCCCACAGTGTTTATATTCGATGTAAATCTCATATGAATAATCAATTATGATAAAAATTTGAGTTTGGCATGCCTTATTTGGCGTTTCCACTACACGTGGAAGCTTTTGTCCCAGTCAAATATGGTATGTCTCAAGTTCACCATTTTGGATGTTCTTGAGTTTCATTTAGTATCCATTTTATTTATAATTATACATATAATCTAGGTAGTATCTCTTTTACAAACATATTACTAACCTTGCATGTTCTTTATAGGGAAACCTGGTTGGAAGAGATGGTGACTCTGGGCTGGTATAAGCTTTTTGTGATTAGGTGGGGTATTTTCTCTTATCAGCTTCCTATTTTAAAGTTACTGTAAGATTCTTCTTCCTCATTAATTGAAATTTCGAGCTTTTTATTTTTATGGGTTTCCATATTCACTATTTTTTCATCCCTACAAATGGATCTTTTTTGTTTATAAGAATTCAAAAGTTTATTCTATAACTTATTAGATTTGGTGGAGACTCAAGTAAAGGTAGTAAGATATAATTTATTATTGTTGCTTAATTTTTTTTGTGACTTGAGAATGTTTTAATAGTTCTATTAGAATTTTATGGGAAGGTGTATGTAGTATGTGCAACACTTTGGAACATGCAAAGAAATATTCATATCGATTGAATACTTGTTGTCTTATGTTGTTTTCTATTTATGAAAATCTACCCAATATAACTGATAGACTACACTAGTTTAGGGCATTCAAGAACATCGTATGGGGTTTCTAAATTCTATTTTCCTTTTATTCTGAAAATGTGGAGATTTTTAAAATATGTTTTCAAAATAAAAATGTTTTTTTAAAATTTTAATTGAAAATTTCATGTTAGATGTTTTATTATTGTGAAAATATGTGTGATTATTTTCTTTTCTATAGGCTATTCTATGTTTTCCTGTCATTTAAGACTCACACTATTAGTTCTATTTTTCTTCTTTTAATTTGTTTTTTAGGGTTGATTGTGGCCTTCCTTTGTGGTTTGTGATCCGTGTACCTCTCCCATGATTTCTCATGGATGTTGATCCGCTCAATCATAGTCTGTATGATCTACTTAAGACCTATGGTTCATGTAATGTCTCCAAGCCTATGGGTAATGTAATTCCTAAGTCTACGGGCCTTGTAAGGGTTCCCCCTCATCCCTTGAAAGGGGGGTTATCAGAAAATAAATAAAAAATAAGGCCTTCGGGCCATTCAGTCAAACACATGAACTCATTTCTTACCATGCCTAACACACCCTTCACCTCATTATATGCTCTGTTGACTCTACTTTATTGATGCCTCATCACTTCATTTTATCGACATGAGTCTTGATAGGTGATCGATATTATCGTTAGATCCCTTAGTTACTTTGCATATGTTTAGATATCCATTATAGATAGAAATATTACTGACCTATAGTGCCTTACTTCGATAGTCTTGCAACCCCTATTCCAGTTGTCTTCTCTGATGGAGAGTTCATGTTGTGAAAACTCTATATGGATCGTAACTTCCTTGAAGAAGATCAACCTTGGAAGTGTTTTTTCCTCTTATACTAGAAATTTTGGTTCTTTCTATAGGTATGAGTTTGTGATCTTGTTTATTTTTTTCCTCCACATTTCATTGTATTTTTATTCTTCATTCTCAATTTATTTTGGGGTTGTTGTGTGTGAGTCCTTATTTCTTGGAGGTTAATGCTACCATGCTCTGATCAAGTTCAATAAAATTCCTAGAGTGGAAAGGATATCAGGAATGCATAGTTTTCTTGGTCCATGTGTTTTTCAATAGGTCCATATAAATACTCTTTTTTCATTTACCTTTACAAATTTTATTTTATGTTATTTTATTATTTCTTGGTTCTTATTTTGTTTTTCCTTTCTTCATTATTTTTGTTTCGTATCATTAAAATTGATTACCTTCTTCAATTTAGTGAGAGGTGGTATGCCTTAATTAAATCTATTCTAATTCTCACATTATTTTGATGAACATGCTTTATTTTTTTACTTTTGTTTATGGTTTATCAAATATCCAAAGAGGGTAAATATCCTTCCATTATTTCTTGTCATCCCTTAATATTTATTTCATCCTATGGAAACCAAGAAAAACATTTGAGGTCTTATGATAATTCTAGTATGATACCATTCAAGTATCTTGCACAGGTTGATACAAAATGGTATTAGATCATTTTAAGGACTAGTGAGTTCAAGAGCAGTTAGAATATAGTATTTTCAGGACTTAGGAAGTGAATCATAAATATGTTTGGTGAGTATAATTATAGAGAAAGATTGAGTTTCTAAGGACAATTTATGACCATTTTTTATTTTTTTAGATTCAGACCTGGATATGTTATTCTCATATATCAAGAGTAGGCATATGTAGGCATACACTAGTTGAGAACATGAAATATCATGTGCTTGTATTTTTTTTATTAGTACCTTGGTTGAATAATTTAGAGATTTATATTACTTAAAACCCAATAATAAATAAATAGTGAATTCCTAATTATTTCTTGGTGAAGACTAGATTAATAAAAAACTAATGGATTTTGAAGTGGATATTTCCTATGAAAACACTATAGAAAACATCAACCAAAGCCTATTTTACTATAAGTTCATTCAATAAATTTGGACTGGATAAAATAAATGAACCCCCTTTCCTCTTAGTTTGCAAGAGCTGTGGAGTAAGAGGGAGGTAGGGAGGTTAGGAGGAGTTTTATAGTGTCTCAATATACCCTTAACCTAGATATTGAAATTGTTATATTGTTATACGAAGACCCTATTTGAAATTAGAATTTTAAGTTATATTAATGAATCATTTCTGAAACTTTCCAACATTACACCTATTTGTGGCATATGGTTCAATTATCATAATGTTTGGTTAATTTTTAAACAATTATTCTAGAAGTTTAAAATCTTAATCATTATAACATGATGAAAAAACTGATTATAATAGCTTAATATAGAAGAGATAGGTTGTATTACACATTATTTCATAGGGCCATGATGTTGTGATATTCACCCTAATATGGTTTATGTCATCACATATCATGAAATTGTTTAAAACAATAACAACATCCATGTTAGGTACTTTACCATTTTATTATGCATTTTTATGTTATATAATACTTGGGTTGAGTTTTGTGAGTTATTGGATAGTTTTAGAGTGTTTTGGAAAGGTTTTTAAGGGTGAACAATTTGAACATGGTTTGGGGAAAGCATGAAACTTATTTAGGAAACTGTATAAGAGATTCTGGGAGTTACTATGATGGTGCACGATTTTCCAAAATTGTGTAGGTTCCAGGTGAAACTGTTCAAGTGGAGAAAAAGAGTAGAAAATAGTTGGTACAAAGTTTATCAAATCATGTGAGCAAACAATGTGAGGGGGTCTTTTGGAGATAGTATCATGAGTATGATTAGTACATAATTTTCAAAATCATGTGGGATGACTATGCAATGTGCAATTATTATTCAAAAAATTAGATTTTAACTTATTTTTTACCCTATAAACTAATTTTTATTCTCCTATATCACGATATTGAACTCCTCTCATTACAAAGGCATACATGGTGATTTATTTTGATACAAATGAATGTTTTTATGGACCAAAGTGTGTTAGATCTCCGAAATCGGTGAAAAATCTTCATTTTCCCTATTTATCTTTAAATATTATCATATGATCTCACCCAAAACATTATATATAATCCATTATGGATATATATATGATATATGGTGTCCTTTGATAATTTATTGATTGTATTTATTGAAGGAAATATGTTTTGAGCCTATATCTATAGGTTTCATAGTGCTGATCTCCATTTTCATAACCTGTTGAGTGGTAGGTGGATTTTTTATCCACACTAATTATTCTATAAATTAAAGGATTATTTTTATTTAGATGTATTTCTTGGACTTTAAAAGGGTATATTGAATTATTTCTTAAAGTAAAACATTTTGTTTTATGAGTTGGGAACATGGGAATTTGAATAGATTTTAGAAAACACATTGTTTTATAATTTTAAATTATGGTTTTGGATTAACAAAAGAAGATGTTAAATATAATGTTTTAATGTAAAGAAATGTTTTATGAGGAATGTTTGATATATGAACTTATCATACATGGTGGCATGTGTTCGTATTGTATTATATGAGGCATTGTTGATATAGAATTTGTGTTCAGTTCTTGGGGGAACATGGTATTATCACCTTTTGATGACTTGGTGATGGATGGGTCACCACTCGTGAGTATTGGGATTATGATTTTGCATGAATGTGTGTGAGAATCATGGATGGGTATTCTAAATGGAAATAAATAGTGAATAAATTTGTTTAGTTCAATTATTTTTCTTATTTGTTTCTTAAACTATTTTACTAAAAATGTTTTCTTATGGTAAGGTATTTTGATAATCTCATCCTTTGTTTTATATAAATGGTGAGGTAATATATTTGTGGTCTTAGTGCCATGTATGAGTAGTCTGTTGGGGAAATACTACTGGGTATGATTACTCACCCCATATATACTCAATTCAGTGTTTATAGAGACATTATTCTTCATGAAACAAGTAAAGGAAAGGTCTCATATTTTTCTAGTGGAGCCTCTTGATGTCACTTTCATAGGATAAAGTTTGATCTTGGAGTTTATTTTTTGTATTGATTGGAATGATATAACATCAGTGTTTCTGAGTCAATACATCCTTTGGTTTTCTTAAGTCATTTTATTCTAATTTTTTTGTACTAGTTTTATATTATTATTTTATTAGTTTTTATTGAGTTGTATTGTTTACACTCATGCATCAGATAGTTAGTTTTTTTATTTGTATTTTATCTTGATAGGTTATGTTTTCTATTTAGGAAAAAACATCCCCCAACATTTTAATATTTCTTTGACATTTATTACCCGCATTTAGTATATTGGGTATTCCCCCTTAGGTTAATGACACCTTTGAACAAACCCAAGCCAATGGGTTGGGCAAGGATGTTAAAAATGGTATCAGTCTTGGTTATTCCATCATCTTGGGATGGTAGCAAAGAGATAGAGATGTAAGAAATTGAAATGTATCGAATAAAAAACATATCTAACCTCTTTATGATAAAATTCAAGTTACCAGGGTGGTCCAGTTACAAAAGGTGTTTTAAACACCTATATGCATTTTTTTATCTTATCATCATGGATTTAACTGATGATTGTAGTATATCATGCATTACAAACAAGAATTCTCACTATGACATCATTGTTCATATTGCATTTTTTTTAAATTAGATGTAATGGTTGTTGTTTATATTGATTTGGAACATTCCTAGTCTTCAACTTCGAAGGAGTGATGACTAAATGATGCGATTCTATTGTTATAAAGAAATGAAATTGGCTATACTATATAAAAAACCTCTTGAGGAGTCTATAGAACATGTGGTTGAACCAAAACCAAAAGTGAACCAGAAAATGTTGCAATGCATTATTCATTTTTTTCATGATGTTGAGTTTAGATTATGACCAAATAATGACTTTAAGATAACAATCCTTAATATCATGGATTATATGGAGATTGTTAAAAAAGATGCAATGGTTTAAAGAGATATCTCTAAAAGTCTTACTAGATGAGTTTTGTTTGTTTCCATGGGAATAGGTTGGGACTCTAATGTTGGGAAGAAGTAGAATATGGACACCTATTTCAAAGGTGGTGGATAATCTTATAATTAGACCGCTAAATCCATTGGAATACCACCATGACCAAAAAGAAATCCTAGATGATTCAAATGTGGTTCATTAGAGCATAAGAAACAAGATTGTATGGTACCACCTATAACATGTCACAACTATAATATGATGAGATATGTTTAGTGTTATTTTTTAGCACTAATAAGTCAAATTCTAGGAATAGATTTCATTTTTCTCATAAATCTTTTGACTTGGTGGGATGATCTCATCAAAATAATTTACATACTCCGAACTGAGATAACTAGGGTAATTCTAAGAACCCCATGAATCGTCAGGTAACAGAACATCAATATGGAATAAAGGAACATGGCAAAGTGAGTAAGAATATGTATGGTATTGGGCATATGATCATATTGTAACAATCATGTCCTTCAACTATACAAGGCACCATTATTCTTAAATCGACTCTTATGAATGTTTTGTATGATAATGGTGCATCCCACTCATGTATCTTCTCATGTGTCTTTGATCAAATGGGATTTCATATTTCAATGATTCTAAACTTCTATAGAATATAGATACTCTCAGGTAGCATGAGTGTAGGGGTCTTAAATCTTTAATTTTTTCTATACTAATCGATAAAGTTCATTTTGATTGGGAATTTTCTATTTTAAACATGGATAACATTGACTTGATCATGGGAATTAAAGGGTTAATTTCTTTTAACACCAATATCGATTGTTATGAGCGATGATTAATGTTTATATATCTTGTCAGAAAAATGAACCTCTTTAAAGGAGGTTGTGATAATGAATAAATATCCACTACCTTAGATTAATGAATTTTTTTGATCAATTAAAGGGATCCCAATGGTTCTATAAAATTGATCTAAACTTCAGATATCACCAACTCCTGGTTGAAGAAATAAAATATTATTAAAACAATTTTCATGTGTCAATACAATTATTATTAATATTTGATCATTCCCTTTGGCGTTATAAATACACCAATGGTTTCGGTGGAATTGATGAATCATGCCTTTCATCAGACCTAGAATCTTTCGTCACGGTATTTTTTGATGACATTTTTATATATTCTCAAACTTAGAAATAACATGAATAACATTTAGTAATTTTATTGAGCATGTTTCAAGAGCATCATTTATATTCAAAATTCTCAAAATATGATTTATAGATACACAAAGTTTTCTTCCTTGGACATGTCATTTATGAGAAAGGCATATTAGTATACCCTGTAAAGATAGAAGCTATTGTATCTTTAAAAATTCCACATATATTCTTTGATATATGCATATTTCTGATCCTATAAGGTTACTATCATTGCTTTTTTGGGACTTATCTTGGATCACACATTTTATGAAAGTTCTCATGAGAAAGGAAATTCTATTCCATTAGAGTGAGTCTTTTCAACAATTTTTTTTGGAGATTTAATCAAGGATCACTTCCACACCAATTCTTGCTTTTAAAGAAGATGGAAGAGGGAATTCCTTCAAATATTCTTTGATCCAAAATTATTATAATCGGTTTTCCAAAGAATATTGTGATCAATGATAATTTATGACCATGATAGTGTATATTCACTTTGATTTAATTAGGAAAAATGAAGTTTCAATTTTCTATAACGTGACCCTTATTCATGACTTGGTTGAAAAATTCAATGATGGTTAAAGATTAGATACTAGTTTCCTTTCCATTACATCAAAACTTAATGGTTGGGATGCCATTGATGGATGAAAACAAGATGAGAACTCCATGTTGCTTTTTGAAGATCAACCTATAGTTCTTTAGTCTTTTCATAAGAAACTTATTTCCACATACCACCACTCAAAATGGGTGGTTCATTTTGGTATACATAGTATTTATAGGTTATTATAAACCCATTTATAGTGGGATTTCATGAAGTAAAAAGTGAACAAATATGTTATAGTATCCCTCAATTTCAACAAGTCAAGGATGATCACTAATGACCAGCTGGTATATTGTAATCTTTACCCATCCATGTTTGTAAATTTAAGAACATAGTTATGGATTTTATCACAAGTATACAAAAAATGGTATGGAATCATGATTACAAACTAGTGATTGTGGATAATTTCACTAATTCAGATCACTTAATTTCTATTTGGGAATCCAATACTATAGAAGACTTGAAAAAACTCTATTCATGAGGCTATAAAGTTTCATGTAATACTAGTTTCGATTTTCTCTAACCGAGATCCGTATTTTACTTCTCAGATTTGGTGACCCTTACAACATGCTTTTGGTAACTAGTTAACCATGATCATGACTTGCCATCCTCAAACAGATAGAAAATCCAAATTAATGATCCAAATATTAGACTACATGCTATGAGATTGTGTTATGGATTTTTAAGGCTCATGGGAGGATCATATACCATTAATGGATTTCTTGTACAATGAAAAATATTATTCCTTGATATATATGGATCATTTTAAAGCATTTCATATATATCCTTTTCAGTCTCCACTTTATTGAGTAGAGACCAAAGAATCTTAGTTGTTGAGACCTAGCCTTGTACTAGAGATGACTGAGAAAATTCATATGATTAGGAAAAGGATGAGAATGAATAAGAGTCATCATAGATATTATGAGGATTATATTCATCAGTTATTATCATTTGATGTGGGACATCATGTGTTCTTGAAAGTATCTCCTTGGCTAAGGTAATTAAATTTTGGAAAAAATGGTAAATTTTATCCTTGGTTCATCAGTCCTTTCAAAATACTGGAATGGATTGGTGATGTATCTTAATAGTTTAATTTACCACCATTATTTAGCTCCATACATAGTGTATTTCATATATCTCAATTAAAAAAGTACCAACCTAATCATGACTATATGATTACATGGGACCACATTGATCTTGCACTATATGCTACCATTACACATATGCCAATTTAGATTATGGATAGAAAATATATGTTTTTTTGTGGAAAAAATATCTATTCTGTGTGAGTTTTTTGGTAGCATGGTCAGATTTAGGAAGAGAACTGATAATGAGCAGACTTTATGCTAGATAAATGGCATTAAATTTTCCAAATCACTAGAAATGTCTTACTTTATAAGGGTGAAAATTCAAATGGTAGGGATAATTTAACACCCCTAGTTTTAGATACTTTAACCCTTTATTATGTATTTTTAAGTTATATAGTAATTTGGTTAATTTTCGGAAGTTTATGGATGATTTTGGAGTGTTTTAGAAAGGTTTTTAAGATTTGATGGTTTAAGAATGGTTCAGGGAATCTATAAAACTTCTCCACGATAAAATGAAATATATTCTAGGATTCACTTGGTAGGTAAAAAATTGGTGCATGGTTTGGCCAAAACGTGCAAGTGCCAAGTGAAACCGTGTAAGTGGAGACAAAGGGGAAAACATGGTTTCTGTATAATTTTTCCGACTATGAATTCCAACAGTGCGATGGGGTTGTTTGGAGACAGTATCATGCACACAGTTTTCTAAACCATGTCACCAAATCATGTTATGTTCATTTATTATTATGAAAATTAGAGTTTAACTCAGTTTTGATCTAAAAAACCCCATTTTATTTTCCAATCTTAGGATCTTGAACCCCTATCATTACATATGAATTCTTAGTTATTATTTTTGATATGGAATAATGTTTTGATGGATCAAATTTTTTTGGATATCTGAAATTAATGATAAGTCTCCATTTTCTCCCTTCCTATTTAGATCATCTCATCATATCTCCCTCAGAATGTTAGATCTAATATGTTATTGAATGATCTATGATATATGGTGTGTGTTTATAATATCTATATTTGATCTATTGAAGTAAAAATATTTTGATCCCAAATCTAGATCATTCCTATTAATTTTCCCCATTTTAATCACCCATTGAGAGGTATGCGGTTTATTTATCCACTCTAATTGTTCTATAAGTAGAAGGATTAATTTTATTTTAATGTTTTTATTGGATTTTCAAAGGGAATTTTGAATGATTTTTTGAAGGAAACCATTTTGGTTTATGATTTGGGAACATGGGAATTTAAATGTCTTTCGGAAAATCCCTTGTTTTATAATTTTAAATTTTGGTTTTAAAATTATCATTTTGTTTTTACCTAGGAAAAATGTTTTATGAAATGTTTTAAAGGGAATAAATGTTTTAGAATGAATGTTTGATGTGAAAACTTGGAATACATAGTGGTGTATGTTATTTCTGCATTGTATAAGGCCTTTTTGATATAGACTTGGTGATAAGTGCCTAGGGGAACATCATAATATCACCTTGTGACAACTTGGTGAAGGAAGGATCACCACTCGTGAGTATTGAGATTTTCATTCTACATTAATGCATGTGTGTGAGAGAGAAACATGGATGGGTATACCAAGTGGAAATAAGTAATGAAAGAATTGATTTATTTTGTTTTTTTTCTTAAACTGTTTTCTTATGGTAAATTGTTTTGATATTCTTATCCTCTATTTTGTATAAACTATGAGCTAAATTGTTTGTAATCCTAGTGGAATGTGTGGGAAGTATTTTAGGTAAATTATATCAGGAATGATTACTCACCCCCAGTATATGAACTTTGGTGTATATGAATATGTTGTTATTTATTATACCAGTAAAGTAAAGATATCATATTTTTTTAGTGGAGCCTCTTGATGTCACTATATCAAGATGGTATTAGAGCTTAATGTTTCTTCTTAAGAGTCATTGGAGTGATTCCACATAAAGGTTTATTTTTTAGGATATCCTTTTGTTTTTTTAATTCATATTATTATACTTTATGATTTCTACTCTGATATTATTATTTTATTGTTTTCTATTGAGTTCTACTGTTTACACTCATGCATCATATAGTTTGTTTGGTTGTTTATAATTTATCTTGAAAGGTTATATTTTATCTTTAGGAAAAAATGCCCTAAAACACTTTAATAATCCCTTGATATTTATTTTCATCCTTTGGTGTCTTGGGGACATTACCTAAGGTTAGTGGAATCTCCAACCTAGCCTAAGACAATGTGTTAGGATGGGATGTTACAAAAACACACTATGCACTTGCCTATAGTTCACATTTATTTTCAATATCTCACTTTCACTAGAGGATCATGAACATATTACACTTTAAATTTTATGTAACATCATATGTAACCACTTTTGAAACCATATCAAAAAATCATTTTGTAAATCTATCATACATTTTGACCACTTGCTGCATCATATGTGAAAAACTATAAAAATCCATCCAAAACATCTTTTTTATATCCTCAAAAACAATTTAGGGGTATCTATAATTTTTTTTATAAACACCATAAAAAAATTTAATACTCATTCACACAACCAAAAAGTGTCACCCAAGTAACCTTTCTGGTATTGAAAACAATTTTGAATTCCCTAATCCCTAAATTTAATTAAATAGTGTCCTTTAGCAAAGAATCAATGTTACTTAAGAAATAAAGGGACCTGACATGATGTTTATCAAACACATTTATATCCATACATTTTCCCACAAGTTGTGTTACATTCAAGTATACATGATTATACAATCCCTTCTTCTAGGACATCGAGTGACCGTGAGACATGAAGCATGTCAATACCATATAGTTAACTCACATGTTCTGAATTCTATGAGTATAGTATGACTAGACAAATGAACTCCTCTAATGTAATTTAAAAATGAAAATGAAAATATCACATTCCCCTCATCAAAATATATATGGACATCACTTGTACCATATCTATGTATTAGTGCGCACTTCCTCAGTTTATCTTTATCAGGGGACCAAATATCCTACTCATTATACAAAATAATAATCTCATTTAGTTTATGCCTCAACCAATGACATTATTAGTGACATAACCAACTAACTCTTTATTAGATTTTCCATAATTCTGTAGTAATAATGGTACCAAAGTCTTAAGGTTAGTATGTTATGTTTCTTGGGAACCCTAGGTATAGGGATTCAATTTGAAACATATATCCCCAACATATCAAAAACATAATGTGTGACACATCATGTGGTATACATCAAAGATTATACAACACACAAAACTCCTTTAGTGATACATGGATGAATCTAATATATCTATATGAAACCCAGACCAATCTTCACATGTCATCACAACCTATAATTATAATACCCCTAAACACACACTCTTGGATCTGGTGCTATTGTCATAAAATTTTCATTTCTGGATTTGATATCGATAAATGTGACCCAATTTTTTCCATCCAAAACATAAAATATCAAAGGGAAATCTTGTATCAATTACACACCCAAATACATTTTAGGTTTATAGTTTTAGGTAATTTGGAAAAAATATTTCTTAAAAAATTCCTATAACTTTAATAGATTATTTTTTTCCACTATACCTAGATTTTTATATTCCATATTAGGTCATCATCATCATCTAAATGAAACCCTTATAGACATAATTAATTTAACACCATTTTTCATAACCTAGGGAAAATGAAACATAATAAGGGTGAGATAAAATTCCCAGTATGGGAAAACATAAGCATTAAAAAATGAATGTTATCAATGGTAAAAATATGAGCATATGGGTATGATGACATAATCAAAGTGCATGAGTGTAACATAAGGGAAATGATACTAATAAATAACTTTACCATCATTCATGAAACATGGTATAAATAATTAATAATGGAAATAGTCATAATAATAAACCATCATGATCCATATAATGTCAATATTTATCAAAGGAATCATTAAAAAAATAGATAAAAAATAAATAAAATTTGTTGGAATATTAAAAAATTATCTTCATAGAACCCTTGCAAAACTCTTACAGAACCCTTACAAATGGAATAACCAAAAGATAAACTACTATACCCAATGCATTGGATAATTATTTGGGTGTACCCATCGTATAAGATATATTAGGTTCACTTGTGATCTATAATGGGGATCAACCAAATGTAAACAATTTATAAGAATTGAAACATGAATAAAAGATATAGAACATTCATCTCATCATAAAACTCATAAAAAAAATCCATTATTCATTTCATAACTTTATTAAACTATGGAAAAGTAATGGGTTTCATGAAAATCTCTTTGAAACAATTATAATCCATCAAGAGAAATATTGATGATGGTATCATTACAAAATATCTCCGGTGGAGCATAATTAACATCAAGGGATATTGATTTTTATGGATGAAAATACCATTAAAAGATCATTTAAATATATCTTAAGGAAAATACCATTTTTTAAATTTAAAAATAAAATTTACAAACTACAAAAACACAAAATATTATGAAAATAATTTAATTTTAAAATAACCTTGGAAAATTATAAATTAATATTCACATAAAATAATGGTCATGATGGTGGTAAAATCCGTTCTTTTCATAAATATTAAAAATAAACTTTTTTCTAAACATTTTATAAAATGAGTCAAAAGTTACTCCTTTGGAAAACGTTAATAAATTTACTTTCTAAAACCTTCTATAATAATTTCAAAGTTCATGTAAAATGGTTTTAGGAAATAATTTATTTTTAGAAAATAATATTTTTTATAACACTTTATAAAATATGGATATGGAAGAGAAAGATTCCCAATCTAAAATAATATACAAGATCAATATCACTTACAAATGAATTTATTGATGTTTATTTAATAAATAAGGGATAAAATAGAAATTAAACATTTAAATAACATTAATAACTATATTATAATAAGAGAGACGTGTTTAAATAAAATAATTGCATGTTATTTATTCTAAAGGAACCTTGAACATAAATAATCCTGGAAAGAAAGGAGATTGTAACATAAAGCCTTTTCCACTTTGGTAACTTTTCAATAATAATCCCCAGGAAAGAATAAATTCAAAAAAAAAACATTAAATATAATGAAAATGAGGAGATACATGATATAAAATATCAAAGGGGTAGTAAATACACCTCATAAAGGAATATAACTATAAAATAACATTTTTCCCAAAAAAGATGATTTGAGATGAGCAACCCTTACAAGGATCAAAACATTGAAGTGAGAATCAATCAATGAATAGATTATGTTTATCAAATGAAAATGAACATAAATCAAGTGGTATTATAACATAATATAACCAAAATTAATTACACACATAATCTTTCAATATCAAATAAAATTAAGAAGTAATATAACCCATTGAAAATAAATTGACTTATGACATTCTTAACCACTTGGTAGCTCTTAAATCAAATAACCTTGGGTGAAATAATTAAAATTGAAAATAAAATATCTTTATTTATGAATTATTAATGGTATAAAATATAAAAGGGAAAGTATATACACCATATAAAATAAATTAGGTTCATAACATTAAAATATGCCTCAGTGAAGGAAAATTGAGATGAAGTCCCCTACCTTGAGTCTAGAATTTTGATGTATGTATTTTAAATAATGTACAATAAGGTTACATAATTTATTTTATTTATTAATATAATTTTCTAGGTGTAATAAATTATAGTTAAATCATTTATTATAATGAAATATTTAAATACTTATTCAGTTAAGTCCACACAATGTGTTTTGAGGATGTTTAGTTCATTATCTCAAAATGACTTTGGTGTGTTGACTGAGGTTAATGAGGTCATTGTTACATCATATCTAGAATAATAATCATGAAATATTTATCATTTTTATTATTAAATTATTCTTTTAAAATCATCCATGAATAATGGTTATGAAAAATGAACTACATAACAATTATAAAGACGGTAGGTCGTACATATGTATGAGTAATATTCCCATTTTTCAATAATCATCATAAAAAGAAGTTAAGTATTATTTCATCTTTCCAAAATTATAATCCTATCAGAAATACCATATCATTTCATTAAATATAAAAACACACACATATACACATATATCATTCATGTGACGTGGTTATGAAGAAATAATCACATCATTTTGTGGAGGCAGTAGTCCACACTTAAAAATGAATGATGTTATCTTTTTTCAGTGAATGGAAAAGTAAAATGTTAATGATATAATATAACTTAAGAATAATAAATATGTAATTAATATAATAATTATTTCATATATATCACATATTTTTGATGAATTTATCCTTTTTAATGTCCATTAAAGGTGTTAGTGAAAAACGAATCACATCGCTTCATGAGGCAGTAGTCCACTGTACACATGAGCGACGTATCATATCCCCTACAAAATGGAAAGTAAGAAAGTATATGTGATATCATAATTCAAGGAGGATAATTATGTTAAAAATAATATATATATATATATATATATATATATACTTTAAATCCATTATTATAATAATCTATGAGAGGTGATGATGAGAAATGAATTATATCGATTCGTGAGGTGGTAGTCCTTCATACACATAAATGATGGTTTCATTTCCCATTTGATTGAAGAGGAGATGAATTTAGGTTAAGAAATTAAAATAACAACATCTCAGTATATGTGATATGATAGTGTTATTATATTTTCATAATTTAATAATATTTCAAGGAGGTGGAAGAAGAAATAATATAAAAATGCTCAGTTAAACACGGTACCTCTTCCCCAAACAACCTCCTTAGGTTAGCACCAAAGGCCTTCTAAAGATGATTTTATAATCAAAATAGGGGATATAGGTTGGATTAAGGGAATTAAGGAAGGTATTTTAATAGTTATTGGATGATATAAATGGTTTTGAAGGTTTGAAGAGGATAGGAAAGGGGTGTCATTTTATAAGTGAGGTGAGTCACACATGTGTAATTTCTTATGAGAAATATAGAATCCCATATTTTAAACATTACATAAGGATCCAAAAAGGAAAATTTTAAATAATTAGATGATATAAGGTATAAATATGGTCCTAAAATAGAATTTATTAAATTTTTTATGTCATTTTAACCCTTATATTTTAATTTTAACCCCTGGTATACCCGTTTTCTCCTTTACCGCGATAAAAGATTTTTAATATTTCTACTATTCATTATGACAAAAAATTAAGTTGAAATTATTATATAATATTAATTATTTTTATTCCAAATATGGAATTAATTTTAAAAATTTAATTAAATTAATTGGATGAATTTAATTTAAAAATAAAAAACATCGATGCAATGAAAAAGTAGTTTATCAAGAAATATATTTTTCAAGCATAGGATTATTTTATATTTACTCTATGACTAGTAATAACAATTTTATGAATTTAAAATAAAATTTAATGATATATAATATATAAATTTCAATTATATCATTTTTAATTATAGTTTTTTTAATTTATTAAAATGGAGAAACATTATTCACTTTAAAATAGTTTTAAAAAATTAAACCAAAAAATAAAATTATACTAAAATAATGTATAAATATGGTTCTAATGTAATTAATTTGATTAAATATAAATAAATAATAATTATGTTACTTAAAATAAAATTCAATTCATAATGTAACTTTTAAATTAATTAATTTATTGTAAAGAAATGATAGTTTTACAAAAATTAGTATTTTTCACTATTCACTGAAAAATCAATATTTTACTAAAAGTACCAAAAATATCACCCTGAATTAATTTTTATATGATAATTTAAAAAATTAATTTATTTTATCAAATATATTTTTTAAAATCACTATAAATTAAATATAATATTTTCTCACAGAAATAAATTAAAAACATTTTTGAAGAAAATATATTTTTTATGAATAAAGTGATTTTTCTAAAAATTTATTAATTATTTTCTAATAATTTATCAATAAATTTTTATATAGTAGGAAATTTATATATTAATATTTCATAAATTAGTCAATACTATCCATACCCCCCAATGTAATGGCTAGGTTATAATGGTTGTATTTATAGTAATATTATTTCATGGTTCGTTTAAGCTCGGTGTTGCGTGTTTGTATACTATCGAGAATAACTTATTTTTTAAAATCTTTGGGTGTTACATTATCCCGCATTTTTTAAATTTTATCCTTTAAATTTTAAAATTATCTAAGTAATTAAAGGTTGTATATTTGAAAATTGCTTTGTTGAAGTCTCACATCATAAAAAAGGTTAAACAAAATTCCTCTTAATAAGAGAGAAAAATAAGTACAAAGGTTATATAGAATAACAAATACTAGGTTTAAAAGTAGGATAAAATTGGTCAGAAGTGAGTATTTGGACATGAAATAAAATTGTGATTCCCAAATAATGGTGGAGAGTTATTGAGATCATTGATCACAGAAAAGTGAATGATCATGAGAAATTCAACATCCAAAAAACCATAAACCAAATATGTGCGGAAAGACCATTATTTAATTAGAAATAACAATAATGGGATAAAATTTTCATTTTAAATATTACTTTCCTAGTGTTGATGAATTATTACCATATATACTAATAAAATAAGGAAATTCTCTTACTTGATAATTTGAATTTCATCCTTTTATAAATTTTCACCACAGTCTAATATTTTTCTGTAAACAGTGAGTATTCAAGATGAAATTTTTATGCCTGAATCACTAAAATAAACTTTTGAAGGATCTCATAACCATAAAAGGGATAAAAATATATTCTTCATGTATTTAAACATTAAACAAAACCAAAATGGTTAACACAAGGTAAAGTAATTGTAACACCCGAGACTTTTATAAGAAATATTTTGTTTTTATTTTATATAAATCATCAAAATAATCTTTCACCACACACAACACTAGCTTGGCTTTCTTTACACGCAATTTTAACCTTCCTTGATAGCTTGCGTCGTACGCAATACCGAGTTTCACTAAACAACAATATGCTATTAAAATATTATTAAAACTAGCCATTATGAATAGTAATAACAACTTTTTGAAATTTTGAAATTTTTATTTTTCAAAACGGACTTCATTTTTGGATTCGGAATATCGAAATTAGCCTAGGGTGAAATTTTGGTTTTTTTCTGAAAACTTTCAATTTTTGATGAATAGTGAAAACACTGGGTTACTATTTTAAAACCGACTTTTTATTTAAATAATTATTTACTTTATTTAAATTTATTTTAGGTCAAAATTGATACATAATACCTATATAAGTTCAATATAATTCATTGGAGTAATTTTATAATAATTTTAGATATATAAAAATTTTATTGAACTTTTCATCGTCTTTTACCCACCTTCTAGGAGAATTTGCAAATTTACATAAAACTTAATTTTACCGCTTTCATGAGTGGAATTTAAAAAATCCGAGAGAAACGGTTGATGTCAGTAAGTAAAATGTGGTTCATTGAGATGAAAATAATTTTTGGTGAATAGTAACTTTTTACTTTTATTTACCACTATTAAAAGTAAATAGGGTAATTAAGGGTAAAAATGATATTATTATTACCCTAAAACATGTCTTAATTCTATTGGATAAGTGTAATTCGACCTAAAAGAACCTTAGGAATAAAATATGACCATTTAGGCCCACTTGGATTAGATTTGGACATTTATTATTAATTTATTTAAAGAAGGGTTAAAATAGTTAAAATCAAAGTTTAATAAGTAAATAATTTTTAATATAGGGTTATACATAAGAAAAATTCTACTATAAATATTAATTAAAAAAATAAAAAGATTTTCTACATAATAGTATTTTATTTGTAATTTTTAGATATTAAATAATTTAATTTATTTATGACACAAAGATAATGCAGCAATTTTCTTATTAATGAAATATTGAAATAATTGATGTTATAAATACCCAAATAAATGTAATTTGAGAATTTTTATGAATTCCACTAATTTTATATGTTAATAAGAAATTTTATTATTGATTTAATTAACTTTTTTCGAACTAATAATTCTGTTATGATTTTTACAAAAATCAATTACTAAATAGTGTCAAAATTGATATAAAATAGTTTTTAAAACAAATATTATATTATTAATTGTTATTTTATTCCTAGAAATCTAAGGTTCGGAAAAATGACTTATATAAGGTTATATATATTAATAATAAACAACTTGGGGTTCTTTTGGCTTGTTATAGAAAGTTTATTAACCTTATAGTGTAAGAACACAAAAAGACACGGTAAAAGTAAAATTATCTAACTTAAAGTTAAATCTAAATGATAAGGTTAAAATAGTAAACTAAACTTGTCAAAATTCTATTTGATGAGAGTATTTAGACCCATATCCACCTTATCTTCTAAATAAATCAATTTGGAGCTATTTAAACCCGAATATGGCTTTATAATAAAATAATATTTTTAGTTTTTCCAAAGGTGCCCCTCTCCTCCCTTGTAAAAGGGCACCTCCTCCCTCTCTTCCTCACACCACTTTGAGCCTTCAAGCTCGACCAAAACCTGACAATTTCTCCTCTAAACATCCCTAGATACATCCTAGAGGTCCTGGTCTTTTTCAAAGACCAATTTTAGTGCCCTAAAAGGAGGTCTCAAAGAAGCGCTTCAAAGAAGAGGTAATGTCCGTTACCGATTCTTTCAACTTTATTTCTTCTTCCACTTATTCTTCTTTAGTTGTTTCATTATGAATTAATAACATCAGTATCACTAATGTACTGATATGTTATTATAAGTATGAAACAACCCTATTTCAGCATCTATCCATCCTACGGAAAACGAAATCACCGCGTGTGCGTACGTACGAAATACCGTCTCCACGCCGTGGTGTAATCTATTTTCCACCACCACCTTACTTGGATGGGTATAATGGTGTAAAGAATTAATATATATGATTATTTTAAAGTGATATTGATTCTGAAATAGTATACATACACTCCAATATAATTCCACGATCATGGGAACAATATCATCGCTCGTGCGTACGTACGGAATACCGTCTCCAAGATGTGATGCGACTCGTTCTACATGATTTTCATTGCATAATGATTACATAAATGAATTGAGTTAATAAATATGATATATATTACACTAATACCATTCTGGAAATTAGTTATCTATAACCTAAAAAGAATAATAAGAATTTATTCGACAAGACATGCATAAGAACAAAAAGTAATAAACACCCAAATAACAAGTAGCAATGAAATATTACTAATAATAAGCTAAGAATATGACCATATATGATATCATAACAATGGGTATGATTATGGAATAACTCAATGACATTATTTAAATCATTATACAGGAGGTTCAGACACTTACGAAGCAAATCGGACCTTAGGTAAGGGAAAATATCACAATCTCATTTTTATCCGAGATTGTTTATAATTTGGTATTTACTGGGGTGTATTTTATCATCCACATCCATGTTTCCTCAATATATAATATTATTTCTATCCTCTTACCATTGTTTAAATCCAATTTTACCCTTCGGTGAGTTTTTAGTAAAAGATATGAAAGGAATCTTTTGTCGTTTTTCGTACGAGGTACTTTTTTACTTTTCCGGCCTAAGTATGAGAAGAATGATTTTTTAACTTATACAGCATGAATGGATTTTTAAAACATTATTTCCAAGAATATTCCTTTACAAGTTTTCATGTTTATTTTTAATCAACTTCTTTTATTTTAAAATTGTATGACAAGTTAAGAAAGGAAAAATGTTTTTGAAGTAGAAAGGATATTTTCCTCAAGAATGGAGTTCAAGTGTTTTATCAAAATTATTTTCCATCTAAGATAATATAGGGTTATGTTTCTATCCCTATTATTACATTTATTTGATTATGTTGTGATGGAAATATTTTTATGAATTCCTTTATCTTATATGAATTGTTTTATGATGTCACGATGTTTAAGAATCCCATTTTTATTACATGAGTTATGCTATGATGTATGGTTTATGATTTTGTGGCACCCATAAGAATGGTATCATTATGAGATGATTGAGACCTATATCTTCCTCCAATGCATTGGGTAAAGATTTTATATCTCATGAGATAGACATGGCTGGAACGGCAGGTTAAACCGGTTCAGTGAAACAGGACTGAAACGAGGAATGAACTCGGTTCAGAAATGGACTTTGTCCACTAAGATAGTCTTGGAAATGAGTCTTGACTACTAAGAAATGTTTCTCTATGATTATGTGTGTATTCCACAAAGCTTCATGTTTTATGTTATGATTATTGTGATTACATTTCACTACCATGATTTATCCCATGTTATGAAATTTTGATCTCTTTTGCAGGGTAAGATTTCCAAAATGTAATGTTCTTATGAATATGATGTGATTGATATTTCTTTTGTTTACCCTTACTAAGAATTTGAGCTCACCCTTTTGTATGTTTTTATTCCTTAGGTCAGGAAGAAGGTTATTAAGTAAGATATGCCAAAAGGGACTATAGATATGATGAAATAAATTGCAGACAATGTAGATGCTTTATGAACCAGTTTTTTATGTTTCCCAGTTTCTAAAGACACTATACATATACGGTCCTTTCATGGTTTTGTTATATGTGGTAATAAGTGTACTTCAATTTTGAATTACTAACAATGTATGTAATGTACGGGTCCTTATAGTTGGTATCAGAGGAAAGGTATATTCAACCGTTGGAAACTAGGATGTGAAATCCTTAATAATAATCCTATGGATAAGTCTAAGCATAGAACACAATCTTAGTGTTTTAGAAATGGCCATGAATAACCTAGGATAAGACCTTATGTGTGAAATTTTATTCTTGATTATGTGGTTTTACTATTATAATTAGTGTTGCTCACACTATTCTTCTTGGGTTTAGTCAATGGCTGGAACCCGAAGGAACCGTGTTAATGCGGAACGCGACGGGCAATGCAATGATTGTCCCCCTGAGCAACCAAACGTTGTGGGAGCTGGAATGAAAAATATTGTAGCCATGATCACACAACTTTCTCAAGATATGAATCATGCAGGACTTAAAAATGAGCAAAGGAAGGAGCAACATTCTATTGAATCCTTTATGAGATATTGTCCACCTTCATTCAGTGGGTCTACTGATCCATTAGTTGATGAAAAATGGATCAATACCACTGAAATGATATTTTTAGTTCTTCAATGTTCTGAACATGATAAAGCCATCTTAGCAGTGTATCGTTTGGAAGGTGATGCTGATAAATGGTGGAATCTTATCAAGAATACGAGTCCAAGAGATGAAATTGAGTCCATGTAATGGGACGAGTTCAATAACTTATTTTTCAATAAGTACTTCCCTCGTATTCTCCGAACAAAGATGGAGAAGGAGTTTCTTGAACTAAAGAAAAAGGATGATGAATCTGTTGGTACTTATGAAGAAAATTTTACAAGACTTGAAAGGTACACTTCTGGTATTATTATCCAACCTGAGAGTAAGATCGATCGATTTTTTAGTGTCTTAAAACCAAGTCTTCGAAGGGCGTTAGCCATAAGGGACTTCAATAGCTATGAGGAAATCATTTGATGTGCTCTCAAAGTTGAGATGGAGATTGGAGTAACCCATCAGTCATATGGGTTTGATAAGAAGAGGAAAATGGAATTAAAAGGAAAATCTAAAGAGCACGCTGAAAAGAAGATGAGTTTTCCCTTATGGTCAAGGTGTGGAAAGAAACATGGAGGGAGTTGTCTTAAAGGGACAAGTAAATGTTTCAAATGTGGAAAGGAAGGTCATTGGGTATTTGAAAGCCGCAATGATGGGAAGATGATTTCTAGTGATGTGAACAAAGAAAAGGCTACACAGAGTGCACCTCCTACACTTCAATGTTACAAGTGCAAGGAAATGGGGAATTATGCCAATCAATGCCCTAATCCAAGGGTTGTTGATGATGATCGACATCAAAAAACTCTTAAGGCTAAAGACAAAGGAAAGTCACTTGCAATTTCTATCAGCGATGTGGAGTACGATAATGAAGTGGTGAAAGTTACACTTACCATCCACTCTAAAGTAGAAAATGTTTTATTTGATTCTAGATCCACCCAATCCATTATTTCTGTAGAATTTTCTAAGGGTATCACCGTATTACCTCAACAATTAGATGTTAAGTTAGCTGTGACAAACCCTAATGGCACAATAGTCGCATCAAAAGTTTATAATTCTTCTCCGATTGAAGTTTGTGGGAAAGTGCTTCTTGCAAATCTTGTGATCCTCCCTATAGTGGAATTTGATGTGATTCTTGGCATGGATTGGCTTTCTCTATATGGAGCTCATATAAATTTCCAAATAAGGGAAGTCACATTTCATATTCCAGATCAATCTTTGATCGTCTATCGATGCAAGGATGAACATAACCTTCCAGTGGAAATTTCTTCCGTCTTATGGTTCTTGATTCCACTAAATGAAGGTTATTTATCTCAAATTTTTGTTGATAAACTCACGATTAAGAATATTCCCATTGTACGAGAGTTTGATGATGTATTTCTGGAGGAATTTATGGGTCTTCCACCAAATCGTGAAATTCAGTTTTCAATAGAACTCATACCGGGTGCTTTACCTATTTCAAAGAAACCTTATAGAATGTCCCCAATTGAGTTGCAAGAATTGAAGAAGAAACTCCAAGAGAATCTTGATAAGGGGATCATACTCCCTAGTGCGTCACCTTGGGGAGCACCTGTTATATTTGTTAACAATAAAGATGGATCAATGAGACTCTGCATTGATTATCGAGAACTTAACAAGATCACTATTAAGAACAAATATCCTCTCCCGCGCATTAATGACTTATTTGACCAACTACACGGAGCTCAATACTTTTCCAAGATTGATCTTTGTTCAGGGTATCATCAATTAAGGGTAAAAAGGGAGGATATACCAATTATGGATTTCTGTACAAGGTATGGACACTATGAATTTATAGTGATGCCATTTGGTCTTACTAATGCCCCTGCTATCTTCATGGATCTGATGAATAGAGTCTTTAGAGACTATCTTGATCAGTTTGTGGTAGTCTTTATAGATGATATTCTTGTATATTCAAAGAGCAAGGAAGAACATGAAGATCACTTGAGAATTATATTGAAGACCCTGGGAAAGGAGAAGCTTTATGAAAAATTTACCAAGTGTGAATTTTGGCTTCAAAAAGTTTCATTTTTGGGTCACATAATCTCAAAATAGGGTATATCTGTGGATCCATCAAAAACAGAGGTTATCGAAAGATAGTCAAGACCAACAACAGTAACTGAGATCCGAAGTTTTCTTGGTTTGGCTGGATATTATCGACGTTTTGTGAAAGATTTTTCACGATTATCTAATCCACTCACCAGATTGACTCGGAAAGGAGTTAAGTTTGTTTGGACAGAGGAATGTGAAGAGAATTTTCAGAAGTTGAAAAGAAGGTTATCCGGTGCACCTGTGCTCACAATGCCTTGTAGTGGAGAATGTTTTGTGATCTACAGTGATGCATCCAAGAAGGTATTGGGGTGTGTTCTTATGCGAAATGATATGGTGATAGCTTATGCCTCACGACAGTTGAAAATCCATGAGCAAAATTACCCAACTCATGATTTGGATTTAGCTGCGGTAATCTTTGCATTAAAGATTTGGAGGCATTTTTTTTATGGAGAAAGGTGTGACATTTATACTGATCATAAAAGTTTAAAGTATATTTTCACACAAAAGGAGCTAAATATGCGCCAAAGAAGATGGTTGGAGCTGATTAAGGATTACAACTGCTTAATTCATTACCACCCTTGGAAAGAAAACCAGGTGGCAGATGCATTAAGTCGACAAGACCATGCCAGTTTATCCATGATGAGGATCACAAAAGATCCAATATTTATGTATTTACAAAGGATAGATCTTGGAATTATAATCGTATCTTTCTCAAATTAATGTTCATCCATCTATACATGTGAAGATTAAAGAGGCATAGAAAGAAGATGTAGAGTTACAAAAGAAGGTGAGAAATGTTCCTAAATTCAACCTTGATTGTAATGGGCTAATAAAGTTCAAGAATCGGGTTTGTGTTCCTCCCATACCCGAATTAAAGAAGGAGCTACTGGATGAGGATCATAGTTCTTCATTCTCTATTCATCCTGGAAGCACGAAGATGTATAGGGACCTGAAAGAGTACTTCTGGTGGGATGGCATGAAAAGAGATATTGCTGAATATGTATCTCGATGCTTGGTTTGTCAGCAAGTTAAAGATGAGAGATAGAAGTCTAAGGGGATGTTACAACCATTACCCATACCCGAATGGAAATGGGAAAACATCACTATGGACTTTGTCACAGGACTTCCTAAAACATCCAAAGTCAATAATGCTATCTGGGTCATAGTTGATTGTCTTACAAAGTCTGCACACTTCATTGCTATTAGAGAGGATTTCTCTCTGGATCAGTTTTCCAGGATATATGTAAAGGAAGTGGTAAGATTGCATGGAGTACCACTTTCTATTATATCTGATCGGGATCCGAGTATTACCTCAAAGTTTTGGCGAAGTCTTCAGCATACTCTCAATACAAAGTTGAGTTTCAGCACTGCTTATCATCCTCAGACAGACGGTCAGTCTGAGAGGACAATTAAAACTCTAGAAGATATGTTGAGATATTTCTCTATGGATTTCAAAGGTGGTTTGGATCAACACCTACCTTTGGTGGAATTTTCTTAAAATAATATCTTTCACTCCAGTATTCAGATGGCTCCTTATGAAGCTCTCTATGGAAATAAATGCAGGACTCTAACTTGCTGGGATGAAGTTGGGGAAATAAATCTATTAGGACCTGATCTTGTTGGTGAGATGTTATAAATGGTCCGATCTATTCAAAAAAACATAAGAGAAGCTCAGAGTCGACAAAAAAGTTATGCTAACAACTGAAGAAAAGACTTAGAATTTGAGGTGGGTGATAAAGTGTTCTTACGAATATCTCCTTGGAAGAGAGTAATGAGATTTGGAAAGAAGGGAAAACTGAGCCCTAGGTATATCGGTCCTTTCAAAATACTGGACCGTGTTGGGAAGGTAGCTTATCGATTGGCGCTTCCTCCGAATCTCTCTCAAGTTCACGACGTGTTCCATGTATCTCTCTTGAGAAAGTACATACCTGATCCTTCACATGTACTCAGCTCAGAAGTTGTACCACTGGAACAAGATCTTTCTTATGAAGAACAACTGATAGAGATTCTCGATCGTAGTGAAAAAGTACTACAGAACAAGACCACTCGATTGGTGAAAGTTTTATGAAGGAAACACCAATTAGAAGAAGCTACATGGGAGCTTGAGGATATGATGGGGGAGAGGTATCCTCATCTTTTTGTTACAAGTGACGAATTTCGAGGGCGAAATTCTTTTTAAGGGGGGTAGAATGTAACACCCGAGACTTTTATAAGAAATATTTTGTTTTTATTTTATATAAATCATCAAAGTAATATTTCACTACACACAAAACCGTCTTGGCTTTCTTTACATGCAATCGCGACCTTCCTTGATAGCTTGCGTCGTACGCAATACCGAGTTTCAATAAACAACGATATGCTATTAAAATATTATTAAAACTAGCCATTATGAGTAGTAATAACCACTTTTTTAAATTTTGTAATTTTTATTTTTCAAAACAGACTCCATTTTTAGATTCAGAATATTGGAATTAGCCTAGGGTGAAATTATGGTTTTTTTCTGAAAACTTTCAATTTTTGATGAATAGTGAAAACACTGGGTTACTATTTAAAAACCGGCTTTTTATTTAAATAATTATTTATTTTATTTAAATTTATTTCAGGTCAAAATTGATACATAATACCTATATAAGTTCAATGTAATTCATTAGAGTAATTTTATAATAATTTTAGATATATAAAAATTTTATTAAACTTGTTACCGTCTTTTACCCACCTTCTAGGAGAATTTGCAAATTTACATAAAACTTAATTTTACCACTTCTGTGAGTGGAGTTTTAAAAATCCAAGAGACACGGTTGATGTCAGTAATTAAAATGTGGTTCAATGAGATGAAAATATTTTTTGGTGAATAGTAACTTTTTACTTTTATTTACCACGGTTAAAAGTAAATAGGGTAATTAAGGGTAAAAATGATATTATTATTACCCTGACACATGTCCTAATTCTATTGGATAAGTTTAATTCGACCAAAAACAACCTTAGGAATAAAATATGACCATTTAGGCCCACTTGGATTAGATTAGGACATTTATTATTAATTTATTTAAAGAAGGGTTAAAATAGTTAAAATTAAAGTTTAACAAGTAAATAATTTTTAATATTGGGTTATACACAAGATAAATTCGACTATAAATATTAATTAAAAATATAAAAAGATTTCCTACATATTGGTATTTTATTTTTAATTTTTATACATTAAATAATCTAATTTATTTATGACACAAAGATGATGCAGTAATTATCTTATTAATGAAAGATTGACATAATTGATGTTATAAATACCCAAATAAATGTAATTTGAGAATTTTTATGAATTACACTAATTTTATAGGTTAACATGACATGTTATTATTTATTTAATTAACTTTTTTAGAACTAATCATTCTTTTATGATTTTTACAAAAATCAATTACTAAATAGTGTCAAAATTGACATAAAATAGTTTTTGAAACAAATATTATATTATTAATTGTTATTTTATTCCTAAAAATCTATGGTTCAGAAAAATGACTTAGATAAGGTTATATATATTAATAATAAAAAACTTGGGGTTCTTTTGGCTTGTTATAGTAAGTTTAGTAACCTTATAGTGTAAGAACACAAAAAGACACTGTAAAAGTAAAATTATATAACTTAAAGTTAAATCTAAATGATAAGGTTAAAATAGTAAACTAAACTTGTTCAAATTCTACTTGATGAGAGGATTTAGACCCATCCCCACATTAGATTCGAAATAAATCAATTTTGAGCTATTTAAAACCGAATATGGCTTTATAATAAAATAATATTTTTAGTTTTTCCAAAGGTGACCCTCTCCTCCCTTGTAAAAGGGAACCTCCTCCCTCTTTTCCTCACACCACTTTTAGCCTTCAAGCCTGGCCAAAACCTGCCAATTTCTCCTTTACACTTCCACAGAAACATCCTAGAGGTCCTGGTATTCTTCAAATACCAATTTTAGTGCCCTAAAAGGAGGTCTCAAAGAAGCGCTTCAAAGAAGAGGTAATGTCCGTTACCGATTCTTTCAACTTTATTTCTTCTTCCAATTCTTCTTATTTAGTTGTTTCATTATGAATTAATAACATCAGTATCACTAATATACTGATATGTTATTATAAGTATGAAACAACCCTATTTCACCATCTATCCATCCTACGGAAAACGAAATCACCGTGCGTGCGTACGTACAGAATACCGTCTCCACGCCATGGTGTAATCTATTTTCCACCACCACCATACTTGGATGGGTATAATGGTGTAAATAGTAAATATATATGATTATTGTAAAGTGATATTGATTCTGGAATAGTATACATACACTCCAATACAATTCCACGATCATGGGAACGATATCATCGCTCGTGCGTACGTACGGAATACCATCTCCACGATGTGATGCGACTCATTCTACATGATTTTCATTACATAATGATTACATAAATGAATTGAGTGAATAAATATGATATATATTACACTAATACCATTCTGGAAATTAGGTATCTATAACCTAAAAAGAAGAATAAGAATTTATTCGACAAAACACAAATAAGAACAAAAAGTAATAAACACCCGAATAACAAGTAACAATGAAATATTACTAATAATAAGCTAAGTATATGACCATATATGATATAATAACAATGAGTATGATTCTGGAATAAGTCAATGACATTATTTAAATCATTATACAGGAGGTTCAGACACTTACGAAGCAAATCAGACTTAAGGTAAGGGAAAATATCACAATCTCATTTTTATCCGAGATTGTTTATACTTTGGTATTTACTGGGGTGTATTTTATCATCCACATCCATGTTTCCTCAATATGTAATATTCTTTCTATCCTATTACAATTGTTTAAATCCAATTTTACCCTTTGGTGAGTTTTTAGTAAATGATATGAATGGAATTTTTTGTCATTTTTCGTATGAGGTACTTTTTGACTTTTCCGGCCTAAGTACGAGAAGAATTTTTTTTTAACTTATATGGAATGAATGGATTTTTAAAACATTATTTCCAAGAATATTAATTTAAAATTTTTCATGTTTATTTTTAATCAACTTATTTTAGTTTAAAATTGTATGACATGTTAAGAAAGGAAAAATGTGTTTGAAGTAGAAAGGATATTTTCCTCAAGAATGGAGTTCAAGTGTTTTATCAAAAATATTTTCCATATAAGATAATATAGGGTTCTATTTCTATCCCTATTATTACATTGATTTGATTATGTTGTTATGGAAATATTTTTATGAATTCCTTTATCTTATATGAATTGTTTTATGATGTCACGATGTTTAAGAATCCCATTTTTATTACATGGGTTATGCTATAATGTATGGTTTATGATTTTGTGGAACACATAAGAATGATATCATTATGAGATGGGTGGGACCTATATATCCCTCCAATGCATTGGGTAAAAATTTTATATCTCTTGAGATAGACATGACTGGAACGGAAGGTTAAACCTGTTAAGTGAAACAGGACTGAAACGAGGAATAAACTCGGTTCAAAAATGGACTTTGTGCACTAAGATAGTCTTGGAAATGAGTCTTGACTACTAAGAAATGATTCTCTATAATTATGTGTGTATGCCACAAAGCTTAATGTTTTAAGTTATGATTATTGTGATTACATTTCACTACAATGATTTATCCCATGTTATGAAATTTTGATCTCTTTTCTAGGGTAAGATTTCCAAAATGTTATGTTCTTATGAATATGATGCGATTGATATTTCTTTTGTTTACCCTTACTGAGAATTTGAGATCACCCTTTTGTATGTTTTCTTTCCCAAGGTCCGTAAGAATGTTATGAAGTAAGATATACCAAAAGGGACTATAGATACGATGAAATAAATGGGAGACATTGTAGATGCTTTATGAACCAGTTGTTTATGTTTCCCAGTTTCTAAAGACACTATACCTATACGGTCCTTTCATGGTTTTTTATATGTTGTAATAAGTTTACTTCATTTTTGAAGTACTAACAATGTATGTAAAGTATGGGTCGTTATAGTAATTCCCAAAATTAATAAACCTTTATACGAAGAAAACTTCTTTAATATCCAAAATTTAACAATAATACCCAATGTTAAAAATAAATCATTCTATAAATAAATAAAAATATATCCTAAAAAACCTCAATAAACTCAAAATTAAATATTTTTTTAACCTCAAAGGTCATCTCATACCATTCATCTTACAATCCCAAAATATAGTGATCTTCTTCTGAAATAACATTATCCCCTTAGTAACCGAATCAATTTTCAATACTATAGTTATCTATATGGTAAAACCTATTTCACCATATTTTAATCAATATATAATATCATATAAACACTAAAGTTTATCAATAACTTAATTATTTTTATAAAATGTAAATTCATACTTCAAATTAATCAAAATATTTATGTATACCTCAACCTAATCACTTTAGTATCTCATCAATTAAAACCTTAAAAGGGGTGTCTAATTATTTAAATAGATAATCAACCATAATGTTATATAGCTATGATGGTATCCATAAATCCTAAGATAAACTCACCTGAAAATATCCTAATATCCAAAGTTATTTAAACCCTACTCTAATTCCAAATATAACATCATCGAACTCATACTCCTATATCTTGTGCTAAAATCATATAATTTACATTTCTGGATTTAATACAGACAAATGTGACCTAATTTTTTACATCCAATCCTTAAAACATTAGAAGAAAAAATTGGATCTCTTACATAACTAAAGAACTTTTAGGTTTAAAGTTTTAGATAATTAGGAAAAACTCTTACATCAACAATACCTATGACTTCAAGACAATATTTTTCCCACTATACATAGTTTTTCATATTTCATATTAGGTCACCATCATCATTTAATTGAAACCATTATAGAAATAATTCATTTAACATTATACTTCATGTCTCAGGGAAAATGAAACCTAAAAAGGGAGAGCTAAAATTCTCAGTAGGGGAAAACATAAGATTAAAAACTGAATATCATCAGTGGAAAAAATATAAGAATAAGGGTGTGATGATATAATAAAATTTCATGATCATAACATAAGATAAATGATATGAATAAATAACTATAACATCAATCATAAAAAATAGAATAAATATTTTACAAAGTTAAGATTCATAAGAATAAATAATCATGATCCAGGTGATGCCAATATTGATAAAAGGAATTATTAAAAATCTTTAAAGAGAATAAATAAAATGTGTTGGTATCTGAAATATTATCTTTATAGAACCATTACAAAATTTTTATAGAACCCTTTTAATTTAAATAACCATACATTTAAATTATATACCTAATATATTGGAGCACTATCTTGGAACACCCATCGAATAAGATATATTAGGATCACCCATAAGCTATAGTGGGGCTCAACACATAATAAATAATGTACATGAACCATAACATTAATAAAGGACACATAAAATTCATATCAATATAAAAATATAAAAAAATTATTATTCATTTATTAACTAGATTAACCCATGGAAAATAAATGGGCTGTTTTGAAATATCTTTGAAACTATAATAATCCATTAAGAAAAATAATGAAGATGATATCATTACAAAATATCCCTAGTGAATAATAAACAAAATCAATGGTTGCTAACGTTGATGAATGGAAATACAATTAAAATGGGAACATTTGGAAAATGCTAAGAAATTTAATTTTTAATTTTTTTTTCAAATAAGTTAAAAGATATTGTAAAATGGTTTAGGAAATAATTTTTGTTTATAAAAGAATATTTTTGAAATAATTCTAGAAACCATGTCTATGAAAGATAAAGATCCCCATTTTAAGAGAATATATAAGATTAGTACCACTTATAAATGATTTTCTTGTTGTTTCATTAATTAATAAGGGAGGAAATGGAAATTAACATGTAAAAAAATTATAAATATAGGATAATAAAATATATGTGGTTCAATAAATAAGAGCATGTGATTTCCTCTAAAGGATCCTTCAAAATAAACAATCGTGGAAAGAAAGGATATTTAACATAAATCCTTTGCCACTTTTGTAAATTTTCAATCATAATACCCATGAAAGAATAACATGATTATTTTAAATATTATTAACATAAGGATATTCATGATATAACATATCATATGGAAAGAAGATACACCTCATAAAGGAAGATAGGTGTATAACATAACATATGTTCCAAAGAAGAAAAATCGAGACTAGCAACCCTTACAATGATCATAAAATTAAAGTGAGAATTAATAAATAAACATATTATTTGCATCAAATGTAAATACATAAAAAAGTGCAAATAAAAATAAAATAATCAAAATTAATTAAAGAAATAATCTTAAAATATCAATGAAAATGAAGAAGTAATATATCCAACTAAAAAGAAATTAATTTGTTAAATTCAATACCAGTTGGTAACTTTCAAATTAAATCCCCTTGGATAAAATTATTCAAATTGCAATATAAAACACCACGATTTATGAATTATTTATGATATTACAATCAAAAGGAGAATTATATACACCATATAAAATAAATTCGGTGCCTATCATTAAAATATCCCTCAATGAAGGAAAATTGATATAAATTCCCATATCTTGAGTATAGACTTTCCATGTGCATCCTTTAACTCATATATAATAAGATTATATAAATTATTTGATTTATTAATTTTTTTTTCTAGTTTTAACACCTTAAACAGGAATCATTTTATTTATTTATTTTAATTAAATATTTAAATACTTATTCAGTTAGATCCATATAGTTTGTTTTAAGGGCATACAGTTTATTGTTTAAAAATGGATTTGGTGTGATGACTGAGTTCAAAGAGGTCAATATTATATTATATATAGAATACTAATCATGAATTAATTATCATTTTTATAATTTAATTATACTTTTAAAATCATCTATGAATAATGGTTATGAATAAATGACATACGTTACAATCCTGGAGATGGTAGGTCATATGTAGGCATAAGTAACATTTAATTTTTTCAATAATATTTATAGAAATAAGTTAAGTATTATTTGAAATTTATAAAATTATCATAATATCATAAATAAAATATTATTTTATTATAATATTTAAATATATCACCCATGTGATGTGGTTATGAAAAAATAATCAAATTTCTACGTGGAGGTGGTAGTCCACACGTATGCACGAATAACATTATCATTTTTCAGTGAATGGAAAGGTACAACATAAATGATATATTATAATTTAATAATAATAAATATGAAATTAATATAATAATAATTTCATATATATCACATATTTTCATTAAAATTATCATTTTTACCCTCCATGAGAAGCATTAGTGAAACATGAATGACATCGCTTTGCGAGGCGATAATCCACAATACACATAAGAAACGTTATCAGATCACTTATGGAAGGTAAAATTACAAGTTATATGTGCTATAATAAATAAATTAGTATATATATGTTACAAATATTATACATATGATTTAAATGTATCATTATAACTAGTTGTGAGTAGCGATTCTGAAAAACGAAATACATCGATTTGTGAGGCGGTAGTCCACCGTACACATGAATGATGGTTTTATTTACCATTTGATAAAAGAGGATATGGAATTAGGTTATTAAATTAACATAATAAAATATCATTATATGTTAGATACTTTCATTATTATATCAGCATAATTTAAAAATATTTGAAGGATGTGGAAGAAGAAATAAAATAAAAATGCCCAGTTAAGCATAATGCCTCTTCTTCGGACAACCTCCTTAGGTGAGAACAAAAGGACTTATTAGGATGAATTTATGATTAAACCACTAAATATAAGTCATATAAATGGAATTGATGAAGTTATTTTGGCAGTTATTCGTTGATACAAAGGTCTTCTAAAGTGTGAAGATGAGAGGATAGAGAGTGTCTTTTACATGTGAGGTGAGGGACACACTTGAAATTTTTGAAAAGAAAAAGTGATACCCATTCTTATCACATGAAAATAGCTAAGAAATGGACTATTATCCATACTTAGAGAATATAAGGTATAAATATTTCCATTAAATATAATTTAGTTCTGTTTTTAGATCATTTTAACCCTTTTATTTTTAGCATAACCCTACGGTAAACTAGTTTTCACCTTAACTACAATAAAAGATTTTTACTATTTTCACTATTCATTATGAAAAAAATTAAGTTGAAATTTTTAGATAAATAAATTATTATTATTAAAAATATTTAATCCATTTTACCCAATTCAATTCAATTAATTTTCAGAATTTAATTTAAAAATAAAACCTACAGACTTGATGATAAAGCATTTTTTTCAAGAAAAGTATTTTTCAAGCATAAAATGATTTTATATTTACTCTATGAATAATAATAATAATTATATGAATTTATATTAATATTTATTGATATATAATATATAAATTTAATTTAAATAATTCCTCATTAGGGGTTATTTGAATTAATTATAATAAGGAAAAATTATGCATATTAAATCTGTTTTCAGAAAAAAAACCCTTTCTTAAACCCAAACATATTATACTAAAATATAGTATAAAGATGATTAAAATGTCATTAATTTGATTAAATATAATTAAACAATATTTATGTTTCTTAAAGTCTAATTAAAATCATATCAATAATATAAAATTACTTAATTTATTGGAATAAAACATCAAGTTTACAAAAATCAGTATTTTCACTATTCACTGAAAAATCAATATTTTCTAGAAAAATCCAAAATTTCAGCTTAATTTAATTTTTATATGATGATTTAAAAAATTAAATTCATTTTTTTAATTAAAAATTTCAATATATATACATTAATTATAATATTTTCTCATAAAAAGCAATAAAAATCATTTTTGAAGAAAATATATTTTTAATAAGGAAACCGACTTTACTAAAAATTGATTAATTATTTACTAAGAATTTATCAAGAATTTTATATTGAGTAGGAAATTTATAAATATATTTCATAAGTTATTTAATAATATTCATACCCTCCAATTTAAGATTTATGTTATAATGGTCATATTTAAAATAATATTATTTCATGGTTTGTTTAAGCTCATTGTTGTGACTATTATACGATATAGAGCATAACATACTTTTTAAAAATATATGGGTGTTATAATAATAATAGATGATGATTATAGATTAGTGGTAACTCATATTCATAATTTTATAGGTCAATTATCATTCCACTTTATGCAATATATGCAGCCAATATGAAAGAATGACAAGGTGATGAATTGACTTTGTATTGTTTGGTTTATAATGACCGAACAACACTTGGTCTATACACTATAAGACATTATAAAACTAAAAATCCTAAGAACACTATGAATTGAAACCAAAACTGTGAATTGACTAAACAAATAACATGTACCTTTCACTATAGTCATTCGATCCTTTATATTCAATCAAATATGTTTAACGAATATCAATGAAGATCAATTGAAAGACTCTTACCTTTGAGGTGTAAACATAGATCAATTGAATTAAAAAATACTTGGGTGGTGTCCACTATCATTAGTGTTTTGCTAATACCTATTGATGGATAAGGGATTCAGAAGAATATTTATTCACTAGAGGGTGAGAGAAGGATTGGTTAAGATCAAATCTACCATCTTGATGGAACAAAACCACTTTTTTATCCCACAGGGATACTCACTGAGTGACCATTCATTTACTTGCACATTATAAAATGTATGAGTAAATGAAATTCTATTATAATATAATGTAATCCTCAACCAGCTTATTCTCCAAAATGTTTCATCTTATGAAATATAATAATCTACGATAACTTACATGGATTGAAGACTCAAACTTTAATGCATAACATTCTAATGCCCATATAAATCATGGGGTGTTTGTGTAAATCATACAATATGATTCTTTACACAACACAAACATATAATATAACCCAGTCATTTACTATGATTGGATTGGGAAAGAGTAATTTATGATATCACCATATCACAAGATATGATATAACCATAAAGGAAATAATATTCCTTTCACAATAATGATTTCATACCATATGATATACTTATATTGTGTAGTTTGATATTGGATAACACATATCACATATATATCCGGATTTATGGAATATCTCCATCAATATACCACTTTCACTAATGTTTTATACACCTTGTTCTATTTTATCTTTATTTTATCTTATACTATAACTTGTGAAACTATACTCAAAACTACTTTTGTACAACTTCCAAAAATCTTTTGGAATATTATCATAAAATTCACCATGCATCACATCATATAAAATAGCTTGTGAATATCCATAAAAAACTCCTTTTGTAAAAAATCTAAATACATCCAGAGTAGATCTTGGTGTTTTGTAAAAGTTAATCTCCATTTAGTCAACCATAGAGTGTGACCCCATTATAATTTGCAGCATTGGTGATAAATATGAATTCCAAAATTAATAAATTTAATAAAAGAGTGACCTCTAATAAAACATTAGTAATAATCAATTTTTAAAGGGATATGGAAGGTTCTCCATCAAACACATGTATCTCTATACCTGCTCCCACCAAGTAATATCATATACAAACATACATTTTCATATGATCCTTTTTCAAATAAATCGAGTAACTTTGAGACATTAAGTATATCAATCTCATATAGCTACTCATATGTTCTCAATTCTCTGAGTATAGATTCACCAGGATGATGAATACATCACATTTCATTCACCCTTATAGATGTTCACATCAATCGACAACATGATCAACATACCCGACCACCCCTGATTAGTTAAGACATAGGAATTTCGTATGAAAGGTATCAAAGTATGAAGGTTATCATGTTATGTATCTTTCCAACCTAGGGTATGAGGAATCCTAATATGATATATACACCCCTAGTATACCAAATTCATATTTTATTATACTCCATGTGGTATACTTAGGGGTTATCTAGCACATAAAACTCGTTTTTTTCCTCATAAGTATATTCTATATATCTATAAAAATTCCTACCCATACCAACCTTAGGATTTCATCACAACCAATAATAGTCCATGAAGAACATAGATTAGGCACAACTTAGAGTCACACTTTGATTTGTTAATTATCATTTCAACTCATGTAATATATGTATCCAATATTAAATAATGAAAAAGTGGGGGATACCTTTTTTATAACATGAAATATTTTATATTCTTAAACTCTTATGAATACTAATAAAACCATATGATATTACCTAGGAATGGGTGATCCACTAAGAAGGGGGGGGATTAATCTTTGGTTATTTTATTTAAAAATTTATTTCTATTAAAATAAACCTATGTGATATAATTGGATATGATCTCATCATTATTAAACTCAAATTTACTAACAATGAAGATAAAAATGGAATATTAATAAGGCATGCATAGTTTTTACATGGCTATGTCTGAGTGTGGGTACTTACTACTTATATGACTTGTGTGTCTGAGTCAAATATTTTATTCTAATAATCTATCAACAATTACTAGTGGTTCTACCATGTATTTTCTTGTATCCATGTTGTGTTTCCTAACATTACATAGCATCTCACTGGAACTAAAGTGAATCCTATTAATATGAAAGTTATTCAAAATAAGGTGAATAAAATCACAAAAAAATCTTGGTTAATTCAGCAACTGATTTTGATATTCCTCTTGATCCTTTAAGGTAATCAAATCATTAGGTGATTAATTTATTATGAACTTTGACCTCTCATATTCAATGTTAAAACAAGATGAGGTGCTGTAACGAACTCAAAATGTATTTCTTTTATTTATGGATTTAATTCCTCCCGTTAACTTTTTAATATTATTTACAATATAAGCACATAGAATTAATTTTTATTTAATGAGAAAATTATACATCATTCATAAGTTTGGATTAGTACAACTATGAACAATAATGGGATAAAAACATTTAAGAATAGTTCTCCTTAATAAAATATATTTTTAATTGAATTTTTTTTGATAAATTTCCTTTTTGAATCCAAATTTTACTTTCCTGAAATGATATAATTATTATAAAAATTAAAGTAATTTTTATAATTATTATTTTAATAAAATAGTATGATTAAAACTCTACTTTTTAAAGCTAAATGATAAAATAATTTTTTTTGAAGTGTCGGAAATTTCACTATAAAATTTTACAATTCATTTTCTCTCTGATATTATTTTTAATAATTATGTATTTTTATATTTAAAAGTTAAATTTCTCATACTTATAAAATTATTATGGTTAAATAAACATCAATTTTGAATTCCAAAATTCAAAATTAATCTTGGGTGAATTTTTAGTAGTTTACTAAGATGTTTCAATTTTTTGATGAATAATATTATTTGAAGAATAGTATTAGATGAAAGTATTAATGAATAGTATTTTTTGATTAATAGTAAAAAAACTAGTCTTTAAATAATTATTAAATAATTAATTCTATGAAATGATTTTCAAAAAATCAACTTACACAGTTGCGATCAGTAATATATTTAGAGTCTAATATGATCAACTTAATTTTATAGTGATTAATAACTTGACCCTTTGGAATAGAAATTTTACCATTATTAATGGTAATTTGAACAATGGAATAATAACCTCACTTAAATAAGTATAAATACGTTTTAGTCATCTTAAGTGGTAATATAATATAATTTTATCAGAGTATAATTAAATAAATGTTTTATAAAATATTATTTAAGTATTAGTATTTTATTTATTTATTTAATTTAAAATGAAATTAATTTTAATAAAATTGAGTTCGTTTTTTAAGTATACACTTTTAAAAATGGTTAGGATTAATTTTAAGGATTTCTCTGAAAAGGATGATTTTTAGTGAATAGTAAGAATACAGTTTTGGGTTTTCAGTATGTTTAATGACATCATAACTATGTCATAATGATGAAATGAGTAAAATAAGATACCGGTAGACTCTTATGTTTTAAAACATGGTATGTGGTGTGACATGTGGCTAATACCATGGATAAATACCATGGGCTAGCCCATGGTTTTGCAAATACCACTAATGACGCGTCCTTTGAAATTAATAAATTATTCCCTCAATTTTTCTATAAATAACCTCCCATTCCTTCATTTCTATTCATTAAAAATTAATCATCCATAAATTTATTCCAGTTATACTTCCTAATTTTTCCTAACAAGGTGTCCTCAATCCCTCAAGGTCCCGATATTAGAGTTTTAGAAGTTACTCTACAGGGTAATGGAATCAACCACCCTTCCCTTTTCAATCACTCCTTTTATGTTATACCATTTTAATTTCTATTTTGTTATATTGGGATATGTCATTAAAAACTATCCATATTATTTAAAAATTATTATATACCCATTTTTGTATTATAATATCATTTTATGAATTTTAAAGTGACACCGTTAGACTGCCAAAATTTCTCAAGGGAATTCTCAACTTCTCTTTTCCTTTCAAGTTATTTTTATGTGGTATGTATTTGAAATTTCTATACAATAATATTAATTCCATTTTATTCTGTCCATATACTGTATTATGAGTCATTTATGAATGGAATACCCTTTTCCCCTCTCTTTTTAATGTTTTCTAAAACCATGTTTCATAGCCGTTTTATTGTAGAATTTTCGTTTCAAAATATCTCTCTTTTTCAAGAAATTATTTTATTTTCATTATGTGAATACCCAAACCTATTTCATTTTCAAGGGTACTCCTAAAGTAATAAAAATTATTTATTTTATTCTATAATTGACATACATAAAACCCTCATTCCCTTTCCATGGGTTATAAATGATATAATGATAATGTTTTTAAACACTTTAAAAACGCCATGATTTTGATATAAAACCCATTTATTTCATTCTCTTTGTGTTATTTATGAAATTTTCTGATTATGATATATGTGGCTCACATAAAAATAAATACATATTATGTGTGCTCCCTGATAGGTCCCCAATGCATTGGGTAAAGAAATTAGTCTCTAGATATGACAAGTTTTACGATACATTAGTGAACAACCTTGGTAATTTTTATGACACATTGGGGATGTACCTTGGTGATTTGAATTATGAATGTCTAAATTAAATGTTTTAAACAATTTTTCAAGTTATTATTTAGGTTATTTTTTTAATGATATTAATCTTTTTATGTTTCTCATTTATTTATGTATTTCTTAAATTTATTATTGATATCACAGGTAAACAGTTTCCCTTGCTTTCCCTTACTCGGCCTTCTGCTCACGCTCTCCTTTGATGTATGTCCCTAGGTTATGAGATGCAGTAATTGAAGTTAGGATGAACCTATTATGAAGCCTTATAAGTTTATTATAAGAATTTTTTATGTTTTCATGAATTATGTACCTTGTTTCCAAGACACTAAACTTTAATGATCCTCTTTTTGTAAAATGTAATGAAAAGTTATGTTATAAATATGTAGTATGCCATAGTTTCTATAAAAGGATAGTTTAGTTATTTCTTAAAATTTGGATATGAAAACTGTATGAATAACCCTATTGAAAAGTTTAAATATAGAAAAACTTCTTGTCATTTTGGTGAAATATTAAGTAAGTGGTTTCTGAATAGATAAGTCCCTATCTGGATACGAATAAGTGAATGTGGATCTGGCACAGATGTACCTAGAGGTAAAAACCAACAAAAAATATTTAAATAGACTCAAATGAGAACTGGTGGATGACAATGGGCCTTGCTGCACTCTTGTTTTGACACTCCCAGAGGATATGTTTGGTTAATCACAAGCTTTTTGTGAACCATTATGAAGGATTTATAGAAAATGTAATTGTTGAAAATGAATAATGTGATTAAGAATAATGTTTTAAGACATAAAATTACTTTATAATTATAAGATATCTAATATTAAAAAATTTCTAAAAATAGAAAATCGCGAGGATGAATTTTTTTTAAGGGGTAAAGAATGTAATGACCTGAAAAATTTACTTATTCTATTTATGGATCTCTTTCCTCCCAATAACTTTTTAATATGTTTCAAAATAGAAGAACATAGAATTACTTTTTATTTAATGAGAAAATTATACATCATCCATAAATTTGGATCAGTGCAACAATGAACAATAATCGAATATACACATTTGAGAATAGTTTTTCTTAATAAAACATATGTTTAATTAAGACAAATTTGATAAATTGTCTTTTTAAACCCAAATTGTACTTTCAAAAAATGATATAATTACTATATAAAATTAATGTATTTTGAATAATTATTATTTTAACAAAATAGTATAAATGAAACTCCCCTTTTTAAATGTAAATGATAAAATAAAATTTTAAGTGTCAGAAATTTCACTATGCAATTTCACTATTCATTTTCTATCCGCAATTATTTTTAATAATTAAGTATTTTTATATTTAAAAGTTAAATTTATCATACTTATAAAATTATTACGGTTAAATATGCATTTTTTTTAATTCCAAATGTCAAAATTAATGTTGGGTGATTTTTTAAATGTTTTTTAAGAAGCTTCACTTTTTCGATGAGTAGTATTGTTTGACGAATAGTATTCTTTGAAGAATAGAAATGGATGAACAATGTTTTCATGATGAATAGTATTTTATGAATAGTAAAAAATATTTTTTTTGAGAATTATTAAATAATTAATTATGTGAAATGATTTTAAAAAATGGACATACACGGTTGAGATTAATCAGATATTTAGAGTTTAATTGGATCAACTTAATTTTTTGGTGAATAGTAACATGATCCTTTTGTATAGAAATTTTACCCTTATGAATGGTAATTTGACCAATGGAATAGTAACCTCACCTAAGGAAGTATAAATTTGTTTTAGTCATCTTAAGTGGTAATGTGATATAATTATATCATATTATAAGTAAATAAATGTTTTATAAATTATTATTTAAGTATTAGTATTTTATTTATTTAATTTAATTTAAAATGAAATTAATTTTTATAAAATGGAGTTCATTTTTGAATTCTACACTTTGAAAAATGGTACTGGTAAAATTTTGGGATTTTTCTGAAACGATTGATTTTTCAATGAATAGTAAAAATATAGTGTTGGGTTTTTATTTTGTTTAATGACATAATAACTATGTCATAATGATGTAATGAGTAAGATGAGATGCTGTTAAACTCTTATGGATTAAAACATGATATTATGTGTCCCAAGTAGATAATACCATGGACAAATTCCATGGTCTAGCCCATGGTTTTTCTAATACCACTAATGAAGTGTCCTTTGAAATTAATAAAATATTTCCTCACTTTTACTATAAATACCAACACATTACTTCATTTCATTATATTAAAAATTCACCCTCCATGAATTTATGCAATTTATACTTCCCAAGTAGTCCTCCCAAGGTGTAATCAATCCCTCAAGGTCCTAATCTTAGAGTTTTAGAAGTTATTCTACAAGGAAAGGGAATCTACCACCCTTCTCTTTTCAAACAGTCCTTTTATGTTATACCTTTTTAATTTATATTTTATTATGTTGGGATATGTTATTACATACCCCTTACTAAAAATATTTTTAAAAAATTATTAGAGACACCATTTTCTCTTATTAACTCATTTTTTGAATTTTTAAGTGACGTCGTTAGGCTATAGAAATTTCGTAAGGGAATTATCAACTTCTCTTTTCCTTTTATGTTATTTTTATGTGGTATGTGTTTAAAATTTCCATACCATGTTCTTAATTACAATTTATTTTGTCCCTATACTAAATTATGAATCATTTATTAATGTTATACCCTTTCCCCTCTCTTTTTAATGTTTTCTAAAACCATGTTTCATAGACGATATGCTGTAGAAGTTTCATCTCAAAATCTCTCTTTTTTTCAAGAAATTATTTAATTTTTTAATGTGAATACCCAAACCTCTTTCATTTATAGGGGTACTAATCAAGTCATAAAAAGGATTTATTTTATTCTGTAATTTACATACATAAAACCCTCATTCACTTTCCATGGGTTATAAATCACATAATGATAATGTTTTTAAACACTTTAAAAACCCCATGATTTTGATATGAAACCCATTTATTTTATTATCCTTTTTTTATTTAAAAAATGTTTGATTATGATATATGTGGATCACATGAAAATAATTACATATTAAGGGTGGGCCATGATAGTTCTCCAATGCATTGGGTAAATAAATTATTCTCCAGAGATGATAAGTTTTACGATTCCTTGGTGAACAACCTTGGTAATTTTTATCAAAACTTGGGGATGAACATTGGTAATATGACTTATGAATGTATAAATTAAATGTTGTAGCCACATTTTCATGTTATGATTCAGGTTATTTTTATTATTATATTACTCTTTTTCTATTTCTCATGTCTTTATGTATTTTTTCAAGTTCATATTGATATGACAGGTAAACTGTTTCCCTTGTTTTCCCTTACAAGGTCTTCTGATCACCCTCTCCATTGATATATGTCACCTGGTATTGACATGTAGTAATTGAACTTAAGATGAAACTATGATGAATAATTACAAGTTTATTAGAAGAATTTTTTATTGTTTCATGGATTATGTACCGTTTTTCCAAGACACTAAACTTTAAAGATCCTCTATTTGTAAAATGTAATGAAAAGTTATGTTATAAAAAGGCGGGATGGAATAGTTGGTATCATAGTATAGTTTAGTTATTTATAGAAATTAGGATATGAAAACTTTAGGAATAACCCTATAGGAAATTTTAAATGTAGGAAAACTTCCTTGTATTTTGGTGAAATATTTAGTAAGTGGTTTCCGTACAAATAATCCCCTACCTAGATACGAATAAGTGGATGTGGCTCTAGCACAAATGTATGTAGGGGTAAAACCTAAAAACACCACTTTAAGATAGACTTGAATGGGAACTGGTTGATGAAAATAGGCCTTGATTCACTCTTGGTTTGACATTTCTAGGGGATATGTTTGGTTAATCACAACTTTTTTATGAACCATTATGAAGGATTTATAAAAAATGTAATTCTTTAAAATGAATAACATGTTTAAGCATGTTGTTTTAAGACATAAAAATAATTTAGAATTATAATATTTCTAATATTAATTTTTTTTAAAAGATAAAATTATGTGGATGCAATTTCTTTATGTGGGGAAGAATACAACGACCCGAAAATGTACTTCTTTAATTAGGGATATCTTTCCTCCCAATAACTTTTTAGCATGTTTTACAATAGAAGCACATAGAATTATTTTTTATTTAATGAGAAAATTATACATCATGTATAAATTTGTATTAGTAAAAATATGAACAATAATGATACATACACATTTTAGAATAGTTTTTCTCAATAAAATATATGATTAATTCAAAGAAATTTGATAAATTGTCTTTTCAATCCCAAATTGTACTTTTGAAAAATGATATAATTATTATATAAAATTAAGGTATTTTGAATAATCATTATTTTAACTAAATATTATGATTAAAACTCCACTTTTTAAATGTGAATGATAAAATATTTTTAAGTGTTAGATATTTCACTATGAAATTTTACTATTCATTTTTTATCTGCTATTATTTTTAATAATTAAGTATTTTTATATTAAAAAGTTATATTTATCATACTTGGGGAATTATTATGGTTAAATAAACATCTTTTTTTTAATTCCAAATGTCAAAATTAATCTTGGGTGAATTATTATTATTTTTCTAAAAAGTTTCAATTTTTTGATGAATAATATTGTTTGATGAATAATATTGGATGAATGGTGTTTTCATGATGAATAGTATTTGATGAAAAGTTTTTTTATGAATAGTAAAAAATATATTTTTTAAATAATTATTAAATAATTAATTTTATGAAATGATTTTTGAAAAACAGACATACACGGTTGCGATCAATAAGATATTTAGAGTCTTACATGATAAAATTAATTTTTTTGGTGAATAGTAACTTGACCCTTTAGAATAGTTATTTTACCATTGTAAATGGTAATTTTACCAGTTGAATAGTAACCTCACCTAATAAAGTGTAAATATGTTTTAGTTATCTTAAGTGGTAATGTGATATAATTATTTCATAGTATAAGTAAACAAATGTTTTATAAATTATTCGTTAAGTATTATTATTTTATTATTTAATTTAATTTAAAGTGAAATTAAGTTTTTTATAAACTAGAGTTCATTTTTGAATTCTACACTTTGAAAAATGGTTGGGGTGAATTTTTGGGATTTTTCTAAAATGGTTGATTTTTCAGTGAATAATAAAAATACAGTTTTGGTTTTTCAGTATGTTGAATGACATCATAACTATGTCATAATGATGTAATGAGTAATAAAAGATGATGGTATACTCTTATGGATTAAAAGATGATATGAGGTGTCCCAAGTGGCCAATACCATGAACAAATACCATGGGCAAGCCCATGGTTTTTCTAATACCACTAATGAGGTGTCCTTTGAAATTAATAAAACATTCCCTCACTTTTGCTATAAATATACTCCCATTAATTCATTTATCTTCATTAAAAATTATTCCTACTTTAATTTATGCTAGTTATACCTCCCAAAGAGTCCTCCCAAGGTGTACACAATCCCTCAAGGTCCCGATCTTAGAGTTTTATAAGTTACTCAACAAGGTAAGGGAATCTACCACCCTTCTCTTTTCAAGAACTCCTTTTATGTTATACCTTTTTAATTTATATTTTCTTATGTTGAGATATGTAATTCCATACCCCCTGACTTTCCATATTCTTTGAAAAGTATAATAGATCCATTTTTCTCTCATCAACTAATTTTATGAATTTTTAAGTGACGTAGTTAGGCTACTGAAATTTCGTAAGGGAATTCTCAACTTCTCTTTTTTCCTTTCAAGTTCTTTTTATGTGGTATGTCTTTAAAATTTCTATACCATGTTCCTAATTATATTTTATTCTATCCTTATACTGTATTATGAGTCATTTATGAATGGTATACCCTTTTCCCCTATTTTTAATGTTTTTCAAAACCATGTTTCATTGCCGTTATGCTACATAATTTTCATCTCAAAATATATCACTTTTACAAGAAATTATTTTATTTTATTTATGTGTATTAAAAAAACACTTTAATTTCTAGGGGTACTCATAAAATTATAAAAATTATTTATTTGATTCTGGAATTGACATATATAAAACCCTAGTTCCCTTTCCATGGGTTATAAATGACAGAAATGATCATGTTTTTAAGCACTTTTTAAAACACCATGATTTTAATATGAAACCCATTTCTTTTATTCTATTTAGGTTATTTATGAAATGTGTGAATATGATCTATGTGGATCAAATGAAAGTAAATATATATTAATGGTGTTCCCTGATAGTGCTCCACTGTATTGGGTAAGGAAATTAATCTCTATAGATGATAAGTTTTACGATACCTTGGTGACAACCTTGGTAATTTTAAGGACACCTTGAGGATAGAACTTGGTGATATAACTTATGAATTTATAAATTAAATTTCATAGAAACATTTTGAATTTATGATTCGGGTTTGTTTTATTACGATATTCCTCTTTTTCCATTGCTCATGCCTTTATGTATGTCATTATGTTCTTATTGATATCACAGGTAAACCATTTCCCTTATTTTCCCTTACTGGGCCTTCTGCTCACCCTCTCCTTGGATATATGTCCCCAGGTTATGTGATGTAGTAATTGAACTTAGGATGAATCTACGATGAATCCTTCTAAGTGGATTAGAATAATGTTTTATGTTTTCATGGATTATGTACATTTTTTCCAAGACACTAAACTTTAAATATCCTATATTTGTAAAATGTAATGAAAGGTTATTTTATAAAAAGGCAGGATCCCATTGGTGCCCCTGATCAATTCATGAAGAATAATTTTATGATATTTTTCTCAGTTTTATTATCAATGTTAAATCCCTAAATAATCAGGATCTGTTGATTTTATTCATACTTATAGTTAACTAATTTTAGTGTTTTTGTTCTCTCAATATTTATCAATTTTCAAGTATAAAAAGACTGTAAAAAAACCACCCCCTTCATAAGGAATTAAAAATATCCCATATTTAATTTTAATTCTAAAAAAATTACATCTTAGGTTATATAGAATTATCCTAATTGAATGGTATAATAAGATCCTCCATAGTATCCCTAAACCAATTGAATATGTCAATGTGCTCCCATGATCCCCAAATACTCTCATATTTATTCAATGATTTCCTCAAGTGATATTTGAGAAATCCCCTTCATATCATTTAATCTTATTCTATATAATTTAATAAAACACTCTCAGGTTCTTCATTAATAGTGATAAAAATTTAAAATAATTAACAAATAAATTCATTTGAGAATTTCATATAGTTTTATAAGTGATATTCTATTTATTTCATCGAATCAACTTCAGTTGGTTTGTATCTTAGTTTCTTTCAAGGAATGAGACATATTCTTCCAGAACAACTCATTGAGAAAATCATCTTGAATCATGAAATTATGATTTTCATGTAATATATGAATTTCCAGACAACCCAACATTACCCCATTTAAAATATAAAAAAACCATCCAAATTAAATAATTATTATATGTTATCATATGAATTTATTGAAAAAACTAAAAATATTTGAGAATTGATCACTCTTATTTTTTTCATAATTACTAACTTGAATCAGAATTTTATTTGTGATGTTTTATCTACTAAATTTAATCTTGATAATCATTGGATTTTTACAAAGGGATTGAATTTTAGAAAGTTATTACTTACTCTTATGAAGTCATAGAGCCCATTATGTGCATTTCCTTATCCAAATTATACAAATTGATGACTCTTATAAAATATAAAATTACTCTTATGAAGTCAATAACTACCCTTATGAAGTCATCCAATACTCTTACAATTCCTGTAACCACCCTTTCGAAGTCATGGGTCACCCTTATGAAGTATCAGGTTACCCTTATAAATTCATGGGAAACCCTTATAAAGTGATCCAAGACTCTTACAAAGTAAATAATTTGTCATATTTTTTATATCAGCTACACTCTATGATTATTATGAAGTTTTACTTTTATAATTATCAGATTATGTATAAACTTCTAGTTTATTACAAATAACTACAAAACCTCTTGAATTCATCTCAAGACTTCTCATATTATCTCAAAATAATACTATAATATTCAAAGAAATATTCAATTATTTACAAAAATTCTTTAACATATTTGAAAAAATATAATCCGTTAATAATTATATTGTATTCCTTAATCCCCCAATTTGGATTTTTATTCAACTCTATTCTAATTTTTTTTATCAGCTAAAATATTTTCCAGTTTCAATAAATTAAATTAAAATCTTAAAATCATATCCTTTCTCAAATGGGAAGATTATTGAATCCACACTACTAGATATGATAATTTTGTTTTGAGAGAATTCCATCTCTCAATGACAATAATTTTTTTTCAAGTGACTTAGATATTATCCTCCTAAATTAATACTTGAATTTCTTTCATTTTTTTATTAATAAAAAAACTCTAGATTAAAAATGATATAAAAATAGTTGTACCTATCTCTCTTTTATAACCTTTTATAAAGAAGAATATATTATTTCTCTACATTTAAAAACATAATCCAAATCCTTTTAGGGGTACTTCTACTAATATTCAAGTGATAGGTGAGTTATGAACATGTTGTTTCAACTAGAATTATATAAACCCATCTCTTGTAATTTATAAAATGTCAATAATATGATATTTAGTGAAAATTTATTCATGTTTTACATCAATATTGGTCATTATCTATTTAAGGAAATGATATCTGATATGTTCTTTGATTTATAATATGGAGCTATATTTTTTAGTAGATCAATTGTATTTTGATTATCACATTAGATCCTCAATGGACTATTAACATCAAATTTTAAATCTTCTAGTTTCACTTGCATTTATAGAATCTCTATGAAATAATGTGTTGCTGCAATATATTCTTCTTTATCTATTCTCAAAGAAACTGAATTATGATTCTTACTATTACAAATACCATATCTCTCACCAAGAAATAATGCTTCACTAGATTTGGACTTTTTGTCAGTATAATCTCCTACCTTCTCTTCAATTCTGTATCCCTAAAATGTAAATTCTGATATATTTCTATATATTAGGACATATTTTAGACTACCTTTGACATATCTCAGAATTGTTTCAGTTATCTGTATGTGATATTGTTTAGGATTACACTAAAACCTTTCACAATGAGTCACTATAAACACAATATTTGGTCTTGATGATGTAAGATAAAGTATAATTCTAATGATTATTCTGATGTCCTTTTGGTTAATAATGATTTTAAATTCATATTTACCCATATTAGTACTAAATAAAATCGGTGTAGATATTTCTATACAATCTTCTATTCTTAATTTATTCAACAATTCTATGACATATTTCTCTTGGAATAAGAAGAAATAGTGATTTTTTTGTGTAATATTAAATCCCATAAAGTAGTCCATCACACATAACATAGGCATCTAAAATTAATTATTCATTTTATTTGAAGATTACTCACAAATATACTCTTTTTTAGCATAAAATATAATGCAATAAACATATATAATGATAATTAGAGTTCTTATAGAAATCTATTTCACATATAGGTTGGTATCAACATTTCCCTTAAGAAATTCCATATCTCTTTAACAACCGTCCAATTTTGAATACCAAGATCTAGATCATGTTTTAACCTATACAAATATTTTTTAACCTATATAACTTTATGCTAGTATTTTCTATAATAATGACCTCAAGTTTTTTAATAAAACCTTTTCTTCTAGTTCTTTATTTAACAAGAAATAATTCATATACATTTGATAATACTTGTAGTATCTATGTGATTTAACAATGAAGAAAATTCTAATATATTCTACATATGACACTTGTGGAAATGTTTCTTCAATGTTTATTCCAATCATATGTTAATATTCTTTGAAAATTAGTTTATCTTTGTTTCTTAACACTTAACCCTTATAATTTAATTTGATTTTTAAAAACCCATTAGGTGGAAGTTGTATTTTTATTTTATAGACTTGGAAATATCTCCCAAGTGGAGTTATTTTCAATTTGGTCAAGCTTCTCATTTGAAACATTATTCCCCTACACATGCTCAAATTACTATAAAAATATTTAAGACATAACTTGAGAAATGATTGTAGTCATATTTTAAACCCTTTACCTCCTTCTTGTTTGAATCAGTTCCTCTTGATTTACAATGATATTTTATGAATCTGCAAGATTATTCAATATATGATGTCTCAAACATTGATTTATATTATTCATATCTTTATCATTTTTTTAGAATCAACGTTAACAAAATTATATACATTTAAATATTATTTATCAACTTGTTTTTTATGAAAACTATAGGATAACATTTCCAATATTCTCATCACCCACTTCAACTTCTACCTCTATCTGGAGCTAATTTTTCAATAATTTTCACATAAAATCATAAAAAAATTTTGTGAAGAATTTTTATTATGACATTTAAAACCACTTCCTTAGGATAGGTACCCCTAGAATACCCCTTATTTTTTCTTATTCTACAAAATTTCTTAGATTAGTGTTTTTTATATTCATGTAACATGGGCTACCATACACTTTAAAGTACTTCATAGTTTTATTTATATAATAGCACATTTGATATATTGTCATGTGTGTCTTTGGTCTCATAAGGCACCTGGTTTGAATATATATGGTAATATAGAAAACCTCTCTCTATTTTTGGAAAGTTCATTCTCAGCTAGAATAGTCATTTCTATCTCAACAATTCTTTTGTACTTTATTTCTGCAACATCATTCTACCAGAGTGTGTGTATTGTACTATACTGATACTTGATTATTTTATTTTCAAGATAACTTTTAAAATAATTTCATGTATAATCTTTTCCATTATCAAGTTTCATATTTTTGATATAAAGTTCAAGCTATTTCTCAACCCATCTTATGAAGATATTGAACATTTCAATAGCTTAGAACATGTATTTCATGAATAAGACATTGGTTATCTGAGTGTATTCATCAATGAAAGTAATGAAATATCGATCAATCCAAATATTTTTTTTTCCAATTGGACAATAAAAATTTGAATAAATAAGTTCTAATGGGTAAATGTATTGAATATAAACACTTTTTTGTGTTTGTTGATCTATTTTATCCTTTTTAAAGTCATGAAAAAAGATTTATTTTACTTTTAATCTAGGGTAGGTCTCTCACCAAATATTTTTTAAAATATTTTTTCATATTCTTTTAGATATGGTGACCATGTATCCCGCATCATGGATTATTCTCATATTTGGTACTCAAATAACTTGTATTGGTTGGATTACCTATTTTAAATAGATTTACACTTTTCCACTCACCTTTGGTGATAAATCATCCATCCTTTGAGTTCATGACAATTAATGGTTCTTTCTTGAAAATAAATTCACATATATCATAAAATAACAATATTTAACTCAAAATATTGTTTTTAATCCCTTTATATAATTTACAATATTTCATTTTTATCATTGAATATTTATCTCAACAGTTCGAAATCACTTGATTTTAAGAGCACTATCATTTCCAAAATTTATTTCCATTCCATAACAGTTTTAAATATTCTTGGAAATTTATGTTTCAACATACATATTTGAGGAAAAATAACCATATATAATCCCTGGGTTTTCCTTCTTGTATGATTTTAGAGAAACTTCCACAAAGATTGATTTTCACCCATCTTTACCTTCTGAATAAATTTTCCTTTCATAGTATATGTAGACTACCATGGGTGAGTGGTCATACAATCTTCATTATTGTGACCCTATTTTCCATACCTCCAAAAATTTCTTCCAAACACCCAAATATGTTTTAGGTTTTCATACTTAATGAATTTATGCTAATTATTTTCTTTATCTTTATCTTCCAAGATTAAATTATCTTCCTGTTACAAAATATCTTGATTAATTCATTCCCTTTCAATGTAATGAAATTTTATGAAAATTTGAGTATAATTTGTGTATATAAATCCCAAAACATGAAAAATATCATATGAAGTTTGATATTTCATATTGATAATATTAATTATATTTATAAAATTAATATTGATACCTTGCCTTGTTTTGGGATTCCTTTAGTCTTGAGAAGCTATTTCTCCTTGTGATATTTTAATATTACCTTGATATAGAATATTTATAATCATTTATCTTAGAAAAAATTTTACTAGTTTTTGAATATGAATTTCCCCCTTTAGTAAAAATATAATCACTGTTAACTTTAGAAGGAGTATTTTTAACCTATCCTTTTATGATCTATTTATCATAAACATGTGATATGACAACCCTGCTTTTTATTACAACTTAAGCATGATTTATTAGATAAAACTTCACTTGATACAACAAAGAAGATCGAGAGGTTTAGTGTCTTTGGGGCTTAGGATTATTACATAAAAACTTTAAACTTGAAATACAACATCTTTATTGAAAACTTCCTTTACATGACCACTACATTCCTTCGTACTTAGCATTGCATGGGATAACCTGAGGACATGCATAAGAAAAGGGTGAGCTATAAAGCCCTGTAAGGGAGTAAACAATGAATAACATGAGGAGTGAAATACATGTTAGGCAATAGGCATATCAATAGAGCATAATAGAAACATGAACATAAAGTTATGATAAAGCATGATAATCATAACATGGAAATGTGGCAACAACACTTAACATTGAATTAGCATGAGCCAAGGCTCATTGCACATGGAGCATGAGTAAACCCTCATTGCACTTGAAGCACGATTAAACCCTCATTGCACTTGAATTAGCATGAGTCAACACTCATTGTACATGACGTATCATGATACTATATTTTACCCAATGCATTGGAGCTCTATAAAGGGCGCACCCTTCTTAAACATTTCATTTCATGCATAAGTGTGCCACATGGATCATAAAACATGGATTCATAAAACATAATAATTTCTTCCACGATAAAGGAAAGTGGAATTCATACATGAAAATTTATAATCAATATGTAAATGTGCATAAAGGTGAATACCCTTGATGGAGAAATGGGCATGGTATTCACTACACAAAGACATTGGCTTAGAAAATCGGTGCGATTTCGGTAGCGTAACGGCGTGACATAAGAATTAATAAAAAAGGTTGATGAGAGAGAAAGGGGTTCCTCATCATATTTACATGTAATGGACAGTAAGGAGATCATATATATACATGTACCAACAATAGAAATGGAATTTAGATTCATGATACAAAAGTATTGCTTGAATGTAAAAGAAGAGAGAGAAGTTCCTTTCGGAATTTCGGCATAGTAACGGGTGTACATGGGAGGCATTTAATGAGAGAGAAAGGGTTCTCCCATCATTCAAACAATAAGAGGGCAGTATGGGGGAGGTGAGAAACCATACCCCAACATTCATAATTGAAATAAAAAGGGAAATACAACTTAAAGAAAATTGACAAAAAAATGAGAAAGGAAGAAAACCCCTTACTTGGAAGTGTGCTTCCAAAGGCTAGAGAGAGGCTTGTGAGAGGCTTCTTGGGAGATTGGGGCACCTTGAGAGGATTATAGAGAGAGTAGGGCAGAGTTTGGACGAACTTCAAGGGCTTTGAGTGAGGAGGAAGTGGGAGATTGGGTGGGTTTATATAGGAAAGGTGAGAGAATTCTTTATTATTTAGGTTTGGGACCCCTTATATTAAAATAGTCCAAACCACAAACCATCCCATGGTATTTTCCCATGGTTTATGGAAAAGGAAAGAGGAAAAAAATATTTTACAAGGCCAATGTCCGAACTTATTAAAAAATTAGGGTTGCTTATGTGGAGGTGAGTCACACTCCCATGGAAATTAATTTAAAAAGGCAAAGTGTTGAATAAGTCTTGAGGGCTCCATTAATGCTTTGAAAAGTGAGTCAAACAAACCCAAAACCTCATTATTTTAATGATAAAACACATATTGGCCGAACATAAGGATTATGTTATTTTATTACATCACCATTGGGTCATTATGATGTCATAAAATACATTATATATTTAAATGGTATTTAATTTTTACCCAAAAATTTGACTGTCTCAGAAAATTATGAAAAATTCACCGTTGGATAATTTCGACGTCCTGATTCCAAAAATAATATTTATTTTATCTAAATAATTTTCTAAATATGTGAATTTTCACTTTTAAAATAAAAACCGACATTTATAAAAAATTTACGGGTTTTGACAGAAACGACTTTCAAACCTTAATAAAAATTTTAATTGCATTCATAAAATTATAAGATCATTTATATTTAATAAAAATTAATTTAATATTAATAATAATATTTTATTAAAATATTATTTAATTCAAAAATCCTTTAATTTAATAAAATATAATTCTTAATTAAATAATAACTAAAAACACCATTTGTACTTTAAAAACTAATTACAATGTATCAAAAATTACTAGAAATTATATTCATTATTATATACAAAAAAAATAATGTACATGAACATGGTTCTACTTATTTGTTACATAACCCCTTAAAATAGCCGCATAAGACCTAAGGGTAAGGTGTGCGATGGTGATAGACTCTTGGGGTTGCTCGGATAACATCGCTCGAGTGGTAATTTCAATCAACTTCCACTTTTCCCGTAGATGATCACGTTCGAGCTTGACTTGATGAAGCTCAGCTTGGGCTTGTTCAAGGGAAAAGCCCAAAGACGCCACCTCTTTTCCAAGCTCTGACAAATGGGCTTCATAAGGGGCAATTCTACTGGATGAGGCCATCGCTTCCTTTGTCTGAGTAGAAAATTGGTTCGTTAAATCCTTATATTTAAACTACCCAGATGATCACTATTCAACGACTATAAAAGTAACGGTCACAAATCGTAACATAAAACTAAAGAAGTTGACATCTTATAAAAACATTTTTCATAAAGAGACATTTAACTGGATCAAGAGGGATTTTCATTAATGAAACTTTGGGTCGTTACAACATTCCCCCCTTAAGAAATTTTGCCCTCAAAATTTTCCTTTTCCCACACTAAAACAAATGTGGGTAACTTAGCTTCATCATATCCTCCGACTCCCAAGTTGCTTCTTCAAACTTGTGGTTCCTCCACAACACCTTGACGAGGGGCATTGCCTTATTTCGTAGAACCTTTTCTCTACGATCTAAGATCTTCACTGGTTGCTCCTCATAAGAAAGATCGTCTTTTAATTGTACCACCTCGGAAGAGAGTACATGTGAAGGGTCTTTTATGTACTTCCTTAAGAGGGATACACGGAAGACATCATGCACCTTGGCCATAGTAGGTGGAAGTGCTAGTCGATAGGCCACAGCCCCAACACGATCAAGAATCTCGAAGGGGCCGATATACCTTGGACTTAACTTCCCTTTCTTTCCAAACCTAATGACCTTATTCCACGGAGATATGCGTAAAAACACCACGTCTCCAACTTTAAACTCAAGGTCTCGTCGACGATTATCTGAATAACTCTTCTGTCGACTTTGGGCTGCCTTGATATGCTGCTGAATGGTTTTCACCTTCTCCACCATTTCTTCGACCATTTCTGGTCCAAGCAGCTTAAGTTCACCGACCTCATCCCAACATGCCGGTGTTCTGCACCTTTTCCCATACAGAGCTTCGTATGGTGCCATTTGGATGCTCGAGTGGAAACTATTATTATAAGAGAAATCAACTAGAAGAAGATGTTGATCCCATCCTCCTTTAAAGTCCATTGAGCACGCTCTCAACATATCCTCAAGTGTTTGGATAGTCCGCTCGGATTGGCCATCAGTTTGAGGATGATAGGCCGTACTGAAGTTCAGTTCAGTATTCAGAGCATGTTGAAGACTCTTCCAAAACTTAGAGGTAAATCTTGGATCTCGGTCAGACACAATAGATAGTGGTACTCCATGCAACCGTACCACTTCCCTGATATATATCCGTGCCAGTTGATCCAAAGAGAAATCCTCTCGAATAGCAATGAAGTGTGCAGTCTTTGTAAGATGATCCACAACAACCCAGATTGCATTGTTGCCTTTGGATGTCCTTGGAAGTCCAGTGACGAAGTCCATGGTGATGTTCTCCCATTTCCATTCTGGTATGGGCAATGGTTGCATCATCCCCTTAGACTTCTGCCTCTCTGCCTTCACTTGCTGACACACCAGGCACTTTGATGTATATTCAGCGATATCCTTCTTCATATTATCCCACCAAAAGTTTTCTCGGAGATCTCGATACATCTTTGTGCTCCCTGGGTGAATAGAGAAATTTGAACTATGTGCATCATCCAAAAGTTCCTTCCTCAGCTCCAAACTTGATGGAACACATAGTCTTTTCCCAAACCGCACAATTCCTTCTTCATTAACATTAAACTCTAAGGATTTTCCCTTTTTGATAGCTTCCACTTTTACTTGGATTCTCGCATCATCCTTTTGAGCATCCTTTAACCTTTCCAAAAGAGATGGTTGAGAAATCATTTGTGAAAGGATTAATGATGTTCCCTTCTTTATGATTCCCACATCCATCTTCATCAAGTCTAAGAAGATTGGATCCTTCTCAATTCTCATCATTGATAGAATCGCTGGATCCTTTCTACTTAGGGCATCCGCCACCTTGTTCGCTTTCCCAGGGTGGTAATGTATTGAACAGTCATAATCCTTGATGAGCTCTATCCATCTTCTCTGGATCATATTAAGCTCTTTCTGTGTGAATATATATTTAAGACTCTTGTGGTCAGTATATATCTCACATTTCTCTCTATAGAGATAATGCCGCCAGATTTTCAAGGCAAAGATCACTGTCGCCAACTCCAGATCATGCGTTGGATAGTTTCGCTCATGGATTTTCAACTGCCTTGAGGGATAGGATATCACTTTATCATTCTGCATCAGTACACATCCTAAGACCTTCTTCGAAGCATCACTGAATACCAAAAAAATCTCCCCACTTGTGGGTAAAGTGAGCACGGGTGCAGTGATAAGCCTCCTTTTCAACTCTTTGAAGCTTTCTTCGCATTCATCATTCCAAGAAAACTTTACTCCCTTTCGAGTTAGCTTGGTAAGAGGGTTGGACAATTGTGAAAAATTTCTCACAAATCGTCGATAATATCCAGCTAACCCCAAGAAGCTACGGATATCAGTTACCGATGTTGGCCTTGGCCATCCCTCAATTGCATCCATTTTGAAGGGGTCCATAGATATCCCATTGCTTGTGATGATATGGCCCAAGAATGAGACCTCCTTCAACCAGAACTCACACTTGTTGTACTTGGCATAGAGCTTCTCCTTGCGCAAAGTCTCCAGTACAGTTCTTAAATGCTCCTCATGGTCCTCCTTGGTTTTGGAGTATATTAGAATATCATCTATAAAGACTACCACAAATTTGTCTAGGTAATCTCTAAAGACTCTATTCATCAAGTCCATGAATATTTCTGGAGCATTGGTGAGTCCAAAAGGCATTACTATGAATTCATAGTGCCCGTACCTTGTACGAAAAGCAGTCTTGGGGATATCTTCCTTCTTCACCCTTACTTGATAATATCCCGACCGCAAGTCGACCTTGGAGAAGTATTGTGCTTCACGCAGCTGATCAAACAAGTCATCGATTCTTGGGAGAGGATACTTATTCTTTATCGTGATTTTGTTAAGTTCACGATAATCGATGCAAAGCCGCATTGACCCATCCTTCTTCTTGACGAAGAGGACTGGTGCACCCCATGGTGATGCACTTGGGCGTATAAACCCTTTATCCCGATTCTCCTGTAGTTGTTTCTTCAGTTCTTCAAGCTCAACCACAACCATTCTATATGGAGTCTTGGATATTGGTAGCGCCCCAGGTATAAGTTCAATTGAGAACTCAACATCTCTTCTTGGAGGAAGACCAGGAAGTTCCTCAGGAAATACTTCAGCGAATTCCCTCACAATAGGCATTTCTTCAAGGGTGGTTTCTTCCTTGGACTTAATCATCTGAGCCAGATATGCGTGCTCATAAGGCAGTAATATCCATGCTTGAGATGATGGAGCTAAAGGAGATTCATCTTCCTCCTGACACTTGTAAAAAATCGGGGGTCGATTCTCCATATGGAGTGTGATTTCCCTCTCCCGACAATTTATGTTGGCTCTATATAAGGAAAGCCAATCCATTCCAAAAATTGCATCAAATTCCACCAAAGGGAGTATGACGAGGTTCGCCGAGAAATTCAATCCACAGATTATAACAGGGGAGGACTTATACTCATGGGATGCAATGATTGCCCCATTTGTCGTACTCACCGACATCTTTACTTCCATGATTTGTGGTGGTGCAGGGATTATTCTACTAAACTTTTGAGATATAAAAGAATGCGTAGAACCTGAATCAAAAAGTACGTTCTCTATTATTGAATGAATAACTAGCGTACCTGTCACCACTTCGTTGTCGGGGTTCACTTCGGCAGAAGTGATGGAAAAAGCTCTTCCTTGCTGTCTTGGAGGTTGTTGATTGCCTCCGATAACCCTTGGATTAGGGCACTGATTCGCAAAATGACCCGGTTCTTTGCATTTGAAGCATTGAACAATGCGTTGAGGTTCGAACGGAGAGTTCCTCTCCTCTGTCGCAGCCGCGGGTCCTTCTTGTTGACAGTTAACAGCTAGGTGCCCTTCTCTTCCACACTTGAAGCATTTTCTTGTCCCCCTAAGGCAATTTCCAGGGTGCTTCTTTCCACACTTTTGGCAAGTGGGGTGCTAGAATTTCTCAGTGCCGTTGGATTTATCCATCGGACCACCAGCATTGAAGTCCACCTTCCGCTTCTTGTCCCCATGATACCCCTGTGATTCTCCAATCTCCATTTCAACCTTGAGGGCACATCAGACAATTTCCTCATAGCTGTCGAAGTCACGGATCACTAATGCTTTCCGAAAGCTAGGCTTCAGCCCACCAAAGAAGCGGTCAACCTTGCATTTGTGGGTAACAACAAAGCCAGAAGCGTATCATGCAAGCCTTGTGAAGTTTTCCTCATACGCTCCCACAGATTCTTCATCTTTCTGCTTGATGGAAAGGAAGTCCCTTTCCATCTTAAGATGGAGGGTGCGTGGAAAATATTTATCGAAAAACATCTTCCGGAATTCCTTCCATTCCAAAGCCTCGATATCCTCCTCAGGCTTCATATTTTTGATCAACGTCCACCATTGATCAGCTTCACCCTCCATACGATAAGCCGCCAGGAGAACCTTCTCTTTTTCAGAGCATTGGAGGATGGAGAATATCTTTTCAATGGAGTTGATCCATTGTTCAGCGATCATAGGATCGGATGATCCACTAAAAGTAGGAGGCCTTTGTCTCATGAAGCTTTCAATAGCGACTTGTTCTTTCTTAGGGGGGGTTGAACGTTCCTCTTGACCAGTGTTTCTATTCAAAACTTGAGTTAGCTGAGAGAGAAGCGTGACAAAGTTCGCGATTCCCGCTCCCATTGGATTGGGCATCTCATAAGTACAATCATCACACTGATCTTCACATCGGTTGTTAGCCCGAGTCCTCCTATTACCGGCCATTGGCTGGAATAAAAGAAAGTTAGGGGTAACACATAAAGGTTAATCCAAAGACAAAAGTTGATGACTTATAAATAAACTTTAATCTCTTTAACTCATGAGTCTATAGGATTCAATCCAGGATTTTCATGATCTTCCTTCTAAAATATATTCTTAGGGGCATTTTTCCTTTAATAAGGGTTCATACTAAGATTGTGAATTCATCAAAACATATCCCCCGGGAGTGTCGTAACCAAGAGTGCAGCAAGGCCCGTTGTCGTGCACCAGTTCCCGTTCGAGTCTAGCTCAAAGTGGTGTTTTCGGGTTTTACCCCTAGGATACATCTGTGCCAGAGCCGCCTCTACCTGCTCGTATCCAGACAGGGATGTATTTGTTTGATAAACCACTTACTTAGTATTTACCAAAACATTGGGATGTTTTTATTATGCTTAGTCTTGTATCTAAGGCTTTACTAGGGTTTCCTAATCCCAAAAATAACTAAACCTATCCTCTGATACCAACTATGACAACCCTGCTTTTTATTACAACTTAAGCATGCTTTATTACATAAAACTTCACTTGATACAACAAAGAAGATCGATAGGTTTAGTGTCTTTGGGGCTTAGGATCATTACATAAAAACTTTAAACTTGAAATACAACATCTTTATTGAAAACTTCCTTTACATGACCACTACATTCCTTCGTACTTAGCATTGCATGGGATAACCAGAGGACATGCATAAGAAAAGGGTGAGCTATAAAGCCCAGTAAGGGAGTAAACAATGAATAACATGAGGAGTGAAATACATGTTAGGCAATAGGCATATCAATATAGCATAATAGAAACCTGAACATAAAGGTATGATAAAGCATGATAATCATAACATGGAAATGTGGCAACAACACTTAACATTGAATTAGCATGAGCCAAGGCTCATTGCACATGGAGCATGAGTAAACCCTCATTGCACTTGAAGCACGAGTAAACCCTCGTTGCACTTGAATTAGCATGAGTCAACACTCATTGCACATGAAGTATCATGATACTATACTTTACCCAATGCATTGGAGCGCTATAAAGGGCGCACCCTTCTTAAACATTTCATTTCATGCATAAGTGTGCCACATGGATCATAAAACATGGATTCATAAAACATAATAATTTCTTCCACGATAAAGGAAAGTGGAATTCATACATGAAACTTTATAATCAATATGTAAATGTGCATAAAGGTGAATACCCTTGATGGAGAAATGGGCATGGTATTCACTACACAAAGACATTGGCTTAGAAAATCGGTGCGATTTCGGTAGCGTAACGGCGTGACATAAGAATTCATAAAAAAGGTTGATGAGAGAGAAAGGGGTTCCTCATCATATTTACATGTAATGGACAGTAAGGAGATAATATATCTACATGTCCCAACAATATAAATGGAATTTAGATTCATGATACAAAAGTATTGCTTGAATGTAAAAGAAGAGAGAGAAGTTCCTTTCGGAATTTCGGCATAGTAACGGGTGTACATGGGAGGAATTTAATGAGAGAGAAAGGGTTCTCCCATCATTCAAACAATAAGAGGGCAGTATGGGGGAGGTGAGAAACCATACCCCAACATTCATAATTGAAATAAAAAGGGAAATACAACTTAAATAAAATTGACAAAAAAATGAGAAAGGAAGAAAACCCCTTACTTGGAAGTGTGCTTCCAAAGGCTAGAGAGAGGCTTGTGAGAGGTTTCTTGGGAGATTGGGGCACCTTGAGAGGATTCTAGAGAGAGTAGGGCAGAAGTTGGAAGAACTTCAAGGGCTTTGAGTGAGGATGAAGTGGGAGCTTGGGTGGGTTTATATAGGAAAGGTGAGAGAATTCTTTATTATTTAGGTTTGGGACCCCTTATATTAAAATAGTCCAAACCACAAACCATCCCATGGTATTTGCCCATGGTTTCTGGAAAAGGAAAGAGGAAAAAAATATTTTACAAGGCCAAGGTCCTAACTTATTAAAAAATTAGGGTTGCTTATGTGGAGGTGAGTCACACTCCCCTGGAAATTAATTTAAAAAGGCAAAGTGTTGAATAAGTCTTGAGGGATCCATTAATGCTTTGAAAAGTGAGTCAAACAAACCCAAAACCTCATTATTTTAATGATAAAACACATATTGGCCGAACATAAGGATTATTTTATTTTATTACATCACCATTGGGTCATTATGATGTCATAAAACACATTATATATTTAAATGGTATTTAATTTTTACCCAAAAATTTGACTGTCTCAGAAAATTATGAAAAATTCACCGTTGGATAATTTCGACGTCATGATTCCAAAAATAATATTTATTTTATCTAAATAATTTTCTAAATATGTGAATTTTCACTTTTAAAATAAAAACCGACATTTATAAAAAATTTACGGGTTTTGACAGAAACGACTTTCAAACCTTAATAAAAATTTTAATTGCATTCATAAAATTATAAGATCATTTATATTTAATAAAAATTAATTTAATATTAATAATAATATTTTATTAAAATATTATTTAATTCAAAAATCCTTTAATTTAATAAAATATAATTCTTAATTAAATAATAACTAAAAACACCATTTGTACTTTAAAAACTAATTACAATGTATCAAAAATGACTAGAAATTATATTCATTATTATATACAAAAAAATAATGTACATGAACATGGTGCTACTTATTTGTTACATAACCCCTTAAAATAGCCGCATAAGACCTAAGGGTAAGGTGTGCGATGGTGACAGACTCTTGGGGTTGCTCGGATAACATCGCTCTAGTGGTAATTTCAATCAACTTCCACTTTTCTCGTAGACGATCACGTTCGAGCTTGACTTGATGAAGCTCAGCTTGGGCTTGGTCAAGGGAAAATCCCAAAGACGCCACCTCTTTTCCAAGCTCTGACAAATGGGTTTCATAAGGGGCAATTCTACTGGATGAGGCCGTCGCTTCCTTTGTCTGAGTAGAAAATTGGTTCGTTAAAGCCTTATATTTAAACTACCCAGATGATCACTGTTCAACGACTATAAAAGTAACGGTCACAAATCTTAACATAAAACTAAAGAAGTTGACATCTTATAAAAACATTTTTCATAAAGTGAGATTTAACTGGATCAAGAGGGATTTTCATTAATGAAACTTTGGGTCTTTACATGTGATGATTCAACATTGACTTCCACAACCTTATTGATATATTTATGTATCTTATTTAGAGATTTATTATCTTCAAGACACCTAGATTGTGTCTTACTTATATCTTCATCCTTTAATTTTATTTTCTCATCTAAATCTATCATTATTTTCCCTTTATCTATAAATTTCTACTTAAATTTTTTGATTTCATCGATATAAACTTATAAAGTTTTGATATACTCCTCCTTTATTTTGGTATTATTTTAATTTTATATCTTCAATAGGTCGAGTCCCTTATTGAGTTTTTATTCTTTTAAATATATGCTTCTATTTAATATTTTAATAAAATCCCCATTTAGGGTTTCTCTCTTTCTTATTCCCTGCTTGAGGATTCTTCATGTTTCACCACATGATCCATGCATTTCTTTGAATTGATTTACTACTTTTTATTATAATTTTAATCTTAATTATATGTCATTATATTTCTATTTACTCATCATACTTATTTTTTTATTCTTGTAATTATTTTTTCTCTCAACATATTTGGAAGTCACTGTTGAGTATTTACCAAATTTATTCTTTTGAGGCTTCTCCATTTGATCATAAGCTTCATACTCACTACTTTTATTCTATTGATAGTTTATTAAAAAATTTACAATACCACCATAATTAAAATACTAATGTGGGGGTTTGAATTTATAAATTTAATTTCTTTTTTTTAAGTTCATTGAGATCAGAGACAATATTCTTTTATATTCCCCATCATTTTATTCTTTATAATATGAATCAATAGAATATTTAGCTTCTTCATCTTTGATTTTCATCTTTATCTTGGAATAAAATTCTATTTTATCTTCAAATTTATTTTTTAATGTTGGAGCCTTTATTATCTCTTATGTAACTAGTATATTATGAAATTTTTTAAGAGTAAGATCCTATTTTTCTTGTAGTGATAAAATTCTAAGATCAATCATTTTACAAATGATTATCATACATTTTTTAAAAATTATAGAATCTTATATATTTTCTCCATAACCTATAATGTTTCTAAATATTTTATTAAATTTTGTAAATTATTTATTAATTATTTTATATTTAGCTATTTTAATATCCTCATATCTTTTTCTCAATATTTTTTTATCATAGCTTATTTAGTTGTAACATTTTCTTCAAATCTGCTTTTAATATTGCCCCATATTTATTTTTTTGTTTGAAGTCCCATCACTTTAGAATAAAATTTGTTTAATAAATACATTATAATAAAATTAATATCTTCTCTATTAGTTTCCAAATTATTTTTATATGAAAAATACATTTGTTCACTTCTTTTAATAAGTGGAAACCCCACTCTTGTCACACCAACAACCTACAAACCAAGTTATAGAAGAAAAAATAACATCCAATTTATCCACCCATGATATTTATTACCATTACAGCTGAGGACTCCCATAGTGTTAAAAAATTTCAAATTATACATTTCAATACTTTGAAGACCTTCTAGAGGGAACTTGGGTCACTCTAGTACCGATTGATATGCCCTAGTAATGGGCACACCACTGAGATGGGGGGGGGGGGGGGTGAATCAGTGGGGCTTTTATTTTAAAATTTATTTCCCTTTAAATAATCCTATATTATCTATTGATATTTTATTCCCTTAATATTAAAATTAGCCTTACCGAGATGAAGAAAAAAATATAAGGTGAAAAAGAACAATATAGTTTTTACAAGGTTTGATCCTATCATAGGTGTTGGAGTTGGTTCTCTAAAACCAAATACTTTGTACTTATGAGTTACTATATGTTCATCAATTTGAATATTAATAAATACTATATCATAAATTAATTATTATTATGCATAACCTTAATGTGATAATATACCAGGGTATTAGTCGTATCAAAAAGTATGTCATATCATTTCCCCATTATGATGAAAACCTTGAGATTCTATGTTGATATATATTAAATATTAGTCTTATGGTTAGGATGATGAACTATGACAGGGCACATATTTTTTTTACTATCATGTGTGAGTGATCATAAGAGGATGATTCTTTATCTAATGAATTTATCACTTTTAATCTACAAGATGTTAGATTATAAGGATGGTCCCAATAATAAGAATTCTATATATTTTCCTATCATCAGATATTCTTATTTATGAGTGTGTATAATGTTCCTTAGAATTTAATATGGAACCATCAATTGGTATAAGTGTGGTAATGTTCAAATTTATAATTATTTATTTTGGTTGTCGATCATTACACATTTAAAAGTTAAATTTTATTTTAATTTTAATTTTTTATTTATCCAAAAAAGGAGATAAATTATTCCTACTCTTCATTTCTCACTATCATGAAAAATATTTGTTAATAATTAATGAATATCAAATACAAAGAACCAATATAAAAGTGCCAGGATTTCGATCTAGATAACAAAGATTTATATGAAATGTACTTCCTTTTTTACAAACCATGTATCATTGTTCACTACATCAGGATACCCACATGGAATATGGGAACTCATATAATGAATACACACTGTGTGCATTAAATTCACCATGTGTTGATTATTTAGGGGGAAATGGGATTTATGGACTACACACCATGTGGATTTCTCATACATCATGTAGTCCATGTGTTTTCAATATAAAAATCATGGGGTTTAGATGCATTGTGTAAGTAATACACTATGTGTATTTAATACAGGACACGTACATTATTGTATCTATGAAACTTTAAGTACATGTTGTGTAACCTTACTAAACATCATGTACCTCATTTTTTCCCATGGGAATTACATTCTGAGACCCTAGATGTGTACTGAAGACATACAGCGAAGCAAAGTACATAATGAGTACTATATCTATTTATAAATAATTATTAAATTTAATTTATTACTCCATAAACCTCATTATTATGTGTTTAATGTGTCATTAATTTGACACATACACACCATATGATAGGTTTTATATAATATTTAACGCTAATTAATTTATTCACAAAATATAAACTATATACTTTGTATAGTTGCAACATATTGATTACTCTATGTGAATTTAAAAGAATTACATGATATGTTAATTAACATGTGTTCCATGTGTCATATAATTTAATAACACTCTCAATTTAATTATGTGATAAACTACATATTTTAAATGTTTCATGAGTAGACTATATGTGAGTTCAATATATACAGGTTTGTTCACACAGGTACTCACCAGGTCACTTCCAAGTATAAGGCTATGCACTATTTCATTAAATTTTAAATAAAATTAATTTATTATGTTATTTAAAATCATATTGGATAGGAATATCTATGAAAATTGGATGAAAGAAGATAAAATGAATTAATTTATTAATAAGACAACTAATTATATTAACTTGTGTTCATTTTATCTTATTGAAGAAGTTATTGAAATTAATTCTAGCTAGATGTTTTAAATGCATTGTCATTGTATGTGTATGACCAATAATGAGATCTAACTAAATCTATGCATTTTTTGGTTTAATTTAATTTAATTTTATTTCATGGGTTTTCAATTATATATTATTAAACTAAATATGATTGGATGTGTGTCATCCATACCTTCTTTATTATGTATGACATGCATGTACAAGGTTATATTCTGTAATTCCCTTTAACCAATATTATGATACCGCTCATCTGTGTGTGAGTTACAAAACATATGCAATAAAGGAGTATTCAAAAGAACATGGAGTTGGTTTATGGTTGAGAAAAGTTATAGGTGGTTTAAGATGGAACTGAGGATAAACCAACCCGGGCAATACATAGGAGGAAAGTGGTAAGATGAAACTCATTCTAAGATTTGAAATAAGAGTTTCCCCATAAGATCTTGGTTGAATTATTTCCCACTCAATAAAAAAATAGATAAATCTTAGGATCATTTCATTTAATTTTTTATGTGTTAGGCATGATTTATTTTATGGATGAAAGATTGTGATCACATAAAGAAATTAACTAATATGAAAAAATGAAATTAAAATTAATGTATTTTTCACAAAAAGTTTTATTAGAACATGGTTAATCCCTAAATTAAAATACAATTAATATTAACAAGACATATAAATGATAAAAAAGATGTCTTTTTTATAATAAATAAAATACCACAACTTAATATCAAGTCACACTAGCCATAAATTATTTTATTTAGAATGAAACAATAGAAATAAGTGTCTAATAAACCCCAATTAGGGAAATTTATTTTATTGGGGAGGTCTTACACATTTTTTTCATTGAATTAACCATTTTAAATCAAGAGTAACAACCATTTCTAGATTTTATGTAACTTAGAGAAATGTGTTGTGTAAAGTTGGGTGAGTGTTTTAGATTAGGGAGTCCACTAAATGGATCATAGAGATTCAATCCCACACTTAGAAAATAATTTCCTACCAAAATACCTTTGATAAATTTACCTATACCTTTCTTGGTTTATGGGAATATTCATATGGATCCTTTCAACTAGAATTTATAAAGTGTTGGGACATTCCAAGTTTGATGGTTAGCGATGTTGAGACTTAATAAAATTATGTGAGACTTAATAATATTAAAATCCTTATGTCTCACATATATGGAGATCAAGATAAAAATAAAACCTTCTTTTTATTATTGTATGTAGAATGGAAAAGCAAAAAACATTGCAATCTTTCCTTAAATCAGTGTAAGTCCTTAAAAATATAAATTTATAGATATGTTACATTAGTTTATGTGATGTATTATTATCATAAAATTTGTATTATATATTGTAATATCCTATTCCTTTTTTCTCCCCCAACAACTAAGAAATGGTGAAAAGAATTATTGTCGAAGATATGTAATGGATAGTTCCTTTGTTTGTTTTATTATATTATCAACTGTGTTATGAATTTTGATGATACAACCTAAGGATAGGTATTCTTATAACATAATATCCCATATTACTTTTCTTGATAAATATAAGGAAAGGATTGAAATAAATGAGATAGTCAATGCACAATATTAGTGTAAATAATAATGGAATATAACTACTGATCATTGCTTCAAAATTCTCAGGTATATTGATCATTTTGAGAAATTAGGCTTCTACTTGGATATGAAATTATCCATTAATCTTATTTTATTATCCTTACCACCAAGTTTATACTTATATGTCCAAGTCTATATAAAAAAATGGATAATTCACTTGGAAATATTTTGTGCATACTTCACCTAAAAGATAAGGATTGGTTAAAACATGTTTCCCTACCCCTTATAGTGAAAATATTGAAAGAAAAAGTTGATGATCCCATGAATAATACAAATCCAAAATATCCTTTATAGAGTGCTTCAAAGCGACAATGGATTTAGAGGTAGAAGAATGAACATGGGGCTATTTTCTTTTTTTTTTGTGGGAATAATAGACATTGGAAACAAAATTTCAGTAAACTGGAGAAGTAAATAGTTACATCTACTCGAGGTATATTCATCAATTTTCTATTCACCACTTACATATTATAATACAATATGGTTACAACATAAATTTATTGAAATACCAGAAATAAGAAATAATAAAAATTTTATGTATTAAACTCAAAAGGATATAAGAAAAGGATATTACAATGTTATATAAGGGGAGATCACTACTTATTTTTGAAAAATGGATTTATTCATGTTTTCAATTAGTGTTACCAAAAAAATTTATCTTAATGTCCATATATACACAATATAAAACTATTTTAAATTTTGAAATAAATATTTTTGTGGTACTCATTACTAAAATATTGTTTCAATAAATCTTGAATCACAAATATCCATTATAATGAATTATGAATATAAATATAAGACTCATACATAGTTATTGTAAGATAATTATTATTTAAAAATAAAAGTCTTGATATACATAGAATGATGTTTGAAATATTTGGAACTAAAAATATTTATTATATGAAACACTTATTTTTTAGACTAAGAAACCTTTAGATATAAAGGTATTCATAAAATTTCCAGAGTTAGTTCAGATACATATAGTGAACTATTCTAAAGTCAAACTAAAAGTAACTTTATATACTTCATGATAATACCTTAAGAATTTTTATAAATTCTCGGTGAAGTAAATAAGTTCACTTGGTAAAGATAGATTAATATTTGAGATGGATTGTCAGAAAAACATCTTATCCTAGTAATAAACGAACATATTTATTGAGTAATGGTATTATTAAACTCACATTTGATTATATACATCAATATAATGATGGTAGTAAAAGGAAGATCAATGAAGGGTATAATATATGTTGATAATATTCCATAATTTCTTCCAAGAGATGTTTTGAAAATCAAAGAGAAAATATTGATCATATTCCAACTATATTTTTAATAGATATCATATCAATTATGATATTATAAGAATATATTAGGACATGACCACGAGTTTTTGTTAAAAATCATTTGATAAAAGTTTTCTTTTGATAAAAACAAACATCAAACATTAGATGCATCTTATTTAATGATACTATAGTTACTAAGGATATTAACTTCTATCCAAGATCGACTATTTTTTCATGGAGGGATCCTATAAATTTAAGGATAATGGGAGTAGACTTAACCACTATGGGTTAATGCTCTGGATGCACATGATTTGGCATAAGAATACTGGACTCCACTAAGCTCAGTAGGAGGATTAGTTTTAGGGACAGATTATATAAGAATTTATAACCAAATAAGTGGTTTATACTCACTATGGTGGGTGATACATATACTATTTTTTTGGATAAATATTCATATAGAAACTTTATAAGGTTTAAAAGTTTATATAAATTCAAGTAATGGACTCTATGTATCAAGATTTGGGGAATCTGTATTTTGAAGGTTTTTAATAACTGATACCACTAGTGTGCATTCAAGAAAAACTGGACAGGGATGGTACACCAAATTACTAATAAATCATGATTAATGATTGAAATGTTTAGTCTTTAGAGAAACTTATAAACTAATCATCATGAATAAAATCATTTTGAATTTTATTTTTCAAGGAAGACTTGTATGATCATCCTATTGGGCTATTGATTGTAAAGGCTACCTAATTTGGAAAAAAAATTATAGAAGATATCTATTTGATTCTACCAAAAGGATACCCTTTGGTATATGTATATAAGACATAACTAGAAATGGTTAGTGACATAAATAAGTGTCAATAATATATGAAAACTATATAAATTAATTTATGAATAAATCATGTATAATGATCATAGAATATCTATTTTGAAAGAAATGAGTGACTTGTGTCTCTAACATGTTAGTGGGAATGCAATAAATTTTCAAGATAGACATGTTGATACATATTGATAAATTAATGTTATATATTTCTATTTTTTTAATATTATAGAAAGAATTTCTCTAAGTATGAATTTATTTAGAATCCATGTTCTATAGAAAATTATATATATAAATAGGTCCATGGGTCTATTAAATCTCATAATATCACACATATTAACAAATTATTGAAATATATGAGTAAAACGAATTCAAAACTAACTTTATATTTCTATATAATACTTATAGTAGAACATTCATGGTAATAGGATGATATTATTGATATTAAAATAATTTTAGAAGCTTAAGTGTTAGGAATTTATCTCATATTCTATGATAAGTTTTGATTTTTGATATTATTGATGCATGATGCATAGTAGGTGAATATTAAACAAATTTGACATGAATGTATTAACTTGAATTTAGAACAATATGATAGTACTTAGAAAAGTATAACTAGATAAGTTCCTCATTTCTAGTGAAGTGGGAATACTATTGATCAAGGGAATTTAATACTCATCTTCATTTAGTTCAATTTTATCCAATATCATAGTAAGGCTACGGAAATATGAAAGATAAACTTATTACAACCATTGGTTGATATATATACAATATCTGAGTATGTGTAATCTTCTTATTTAGCTTAATAAGTGTATTACCAACACTATGTTCCTTTTAGGTTCATTCCAAAATAATTTTTTTATCATTATTATGATAATATTATACTATGTACTAAATCAAGATTTTTTTTACATAGGATCAAGATGTGGAGACTCATTAATGTCACAACTTGAGGGATTTGATGGGGGTAGTGAAGTTATAATAAAAATATTATCCGCACAGACACGTGTATTTACTAACTCTAGTCATGTAAATGTGGAAAGACTAGTGTCTATATCCATACTTAGTTGGAACATGTTTAATATGTGAGAACTAGACAATCATTAGCAGTTGGCTCTAGTTCAAGTGGGATTTTATTGGATTTAGTTTCCTAGAACCAACTAATTTTTTATTACGATTTTCTGTATATTCATGAATTTGAATATTAATAAATATACTATCACGTATTGATTTTTATTTTGCATAACATTAATGTAATAATGTCTTAGGGTATCTATCAAATAAAAAATAGGTTATAGAAGTTCCCTACTATGACGATAAACTTGATATGCCATGATGATATCTATTAAATACCATTCTAATGGTCCAGATGATTAACTATGATATGGAACATAGTTTTTCGACTATTGGATGTGAGTGATTATAATATGGTGATGCTTAATCTCATGATGTTCACACCTGGTGATCTTAAATAAGGGAGATTATAAGGATAGACTTGCGATTAGAAATTACTCATGTTTTCATGTCATTAGATATTCCTATTTATGACCGTGTTTAATGATCCTTATACTTTAAAATTATTATTAATACATATCATGACTCATATACTTAGATATATTTCCAAAACCCATGATGATCTATCTTCAAACTAAGTAGGGTACGCTGGGTGTGTCATGATTGATATATTTTTAATGAATAAGTCTAGGAATGATTTGTCCCGTATATTTATAGAAGTTAGTATCTTGATCTTTTATTAGAATAAAATTCTCAAAATAAATTCCATGGCCATGGTGATGTAGACATGTTCATTCTAGATGATCAAAGAAATATGTATAAATCATTAAGGTTGAAGACACAAGAATGCAACCTACTTTATGAGATATCATGACAAAGGGATTATATTACAGAGTGAGTGTTTGTATATGGTTGGTTTCATTATGACATTATTTATTATTCTATGGGAACCTTGACCCATTTCTAGATAGTAATCTTGTACTTTAGGAATCTCCACCTAAAGACACTAAGTAAGAGTCCTAGAGGTCCACACACCACGTTTTTCCATCGATCTCAGTTAAATAATAATTTTATCTAACAATTGGAATAAATATTATTCTCTAGACCAATAGTTAATATTTATTCAAGCTCTATTATTTAATCTCTATTATTAAATAAATATTTATTTTCAGGGTCATTATTTAATAAAATGATTATAAAATATTTAATTATCTCTTATTATTCACACTATTATAAATAAATATTTTTTTATGAAATAAATAATTTATTTAGTTATTTTAATATTAATAAAAAATTATTCTCTAGCCTCTAAATAGAATATTTATTTATTTATTGAATGAATAAATATTTCATAAAAATATATTTATTCATGTATTTGATAAATTCTAACGGGGATGAGTAGACCAAGTCTTGGTCTAGAGATAAATATTAATTTTCATGATCATAAAATATTATTTATCATTGTGCCAGTTAGCACATGTTATGGAATAAAATAATGATATTATTACTTTTATTCCATGGGGTTCTTTTTTAGTTTAATATATTATTAAGGGAATTTTTTTAATTAATTAATTTGAAACCCTTACCTCGAGTCTATAAATTGTATATTACAGGAATTGTGACTTGTTGGTTTTTGTACACAACATTCTCACCCATAGATATTTCTATCTCAATGGAGAAAATATATAGGGTTTTATCTAAATATTGAGATATTATATATTTCTCCGTTTCTATCAAGATGGAGAGATCAAGAGGTAATCTTTCCAGGATAACAGTATCATGGTTTTGATCAAAGGAGGGATGCAAGTTGAACAATACCACTGTGCTAGAACCTGGAGTACCATCGATGGGATTTTCAGTTCAATGGAGCACATGTGGGTCACCTATAGAGGGGATATAATTTGAGTTCTCATCAATGCAACCAAAATAAAATTGAAGGGCCTTATGATGATCAAAACCTACATTTAAAAAAGAACTCAAGATCCAGGTATTTTTTCATGTTATTAAATTAATTATAAAATTAATTTGAAAGATATATTCTCTTGGTTTTGGTATTTAATTTTTTGATATTATATAGAAATTATTTCATTTTTTATGAAATTTATGTCTTGTATATTGTGAATGATCTGTCTAATATAATAAAAAATTGTGGTTTCCATTGGCCCAACACAATCTTCCACTATGCCCAAAACCATCAATGAGTTCCAACTCCATGTTGTGATTAAGTTGTCAGATTCAGAAGTTTTTTTACTAATAATAAATAACCCATTTTAGGTGTTTTGACCAAGAATCATCCTATATTAATGATGTTTTTATCAACACTATAAAACATCCAACGGGAAATAAGATGACTCCTACTAGTATGAATTTTCTTGTAGCTATTATGAGTAATATCACAAACAAATCTCAGTTGCTTAAATAATTGATGTTGGTCTTCTTCTATAGCCTTCAAGATAATCAAATTAGCACGTGATCAATTTTCAGGAACCATAAAACCTAATTTTAAATGTTGAAATTATTGGATAAGATTATACCAAATATGCACAAGAAGGGGGTGAATCTTTTCTTTTGTAATTTATTCTAGAATTGTGATGATTACCAAATTTATCCTTTGAATTTATCATAAAGTTTATTTAGAGGAAAATAAAGAGATTGAAAGATACATGAATATATAGTGGTTCGGGGAACAGATGTCCCCTAGTCCACTCCACCAAGGCTCTACTCCACAAGCTGGGTGATTTTCACCATTTGGTCCTCTTATTAATAGACCGTCCATAACTGAGTGCAGGCTGTTGACACCATTACAAGTTAAGGATAAAACAGAGTCTTCTAGTTCATACATAGAAACCAATACACAACTTAGTATGAGAAGCTGATTACTCAAAATAAAAAGAGTATTTGTCTGAAAATACTTTCCAGTTGTTCTTCAAAGTTGGAGCAGCAGGAAACTGATAGTAGATGAATCATTGACTTCAGAAAATATGTTATTTAGGTAAGTGTAGTTCTGAATCAATCATCTTGTAATAGATATAGAAATAAATTCAAAAACTCCAACAACAATGGATTCATTATATATCTTCGATGTAGAATAAGAATCTTTAATGCTTTTCCTCTTCTTCAGAAAAAAAAGTGTCTGATAGATCTTGGTAGTAACAGATCTATGTGACTTGTATATATCTCTAAAAAAATTGTAATCATAAATAATTCAAGTGATTATACTTCATATCCTTTTACGATGATTCATCTCTTCTGTGTAATACAAAATATCACAGATATATAGAATAAAAATGAACATTTTCCTTTCAAATTTAGATCTGAAAATGACACCTTTAGAACCACAATTTTCAAATGTTTGAATAACAGAGCTATCATAACTCTCCTAAATATTCGACATGAAAATATCCTCTTAAATCCATACATTGAATCATAAATAAACGACTTTGAATTAGTCAAATATGTGATTTAAAATTGTTCTTTTAATATGTCTTGAAATCAGCCTAATAATCCGCATAAAGACCATTGCTTGATAAAGTTGAAATTTAAAACTTCGATTCCAAAAATAGGGTTGGTGATCCATTCTTCAAATTTATGTTTGATCTTAAACGTATGGTTGACCTTAAACTTAAGGTTGATCATCCATACTTTTCCAAGCTTCTGAACATAAGGTTCATGATCTATACTTGTTGATAAAAATTTAAGGTTGTTTACAAAAGTAGGGTTGATGAACCATACTTTTGAGAAACAAACATAACCTTTCACACTTACGTAGAGTTATTTTTCCATAATTTTCTGATAATATAAACATAAGGTTCCTTCCAAGAATACGGTACCTTTACCATATTTCTTTGATAACTTATGGTGTATTAACAATACTTTTCCAATAAAGTAAACATAGATTTTTATCTCTACACTACGCTCTTAAACATAGGTTATGGACAGTGTTTCCAGAACACACTAACATGCTAAAATGATTTCCAAACACTTAGAACATGAACAATGTTTCTATAATATGCTAAGAATATTTCTGAACACTTTGTCAAATATTCCACATAGATTAAACACTTTAATATTACTCCCAAAATAAGAATATAAGCAATATTAATTTCCTCAAATACGCTCAAGGTAAAATCATTAGAATAAAAAAATAAGAGTATTAGTGAGAATCAAAATCATTATAAAAATATAGAGTATTATTCTCAACAATCTCCCCCTAATAATAATAATAAAATAGAGTGTTTGTTGAAAACAATTCTTGCTCAACAAAAATTAGATGAGTTGACCTTTCTTACTTCATATAGAATAGGTTGATGATAAAATTATTAATTTTCTTCTCAATGTCGAATCAATAAATACTCAGACTCTAGGAATTTTATTCACACTTCTAGTTACCTATTTTTAGTCTCTATATTCTATCAATATTTATTAGTTTTTTTGGTACAAAACGTCTCTAAAACAACTTCCACCTTCATTGTAACTTCTTCATATTACAAAAATAAATTTTAATTATGAAAACAAACTATAGGATAGTTTCTAGACAATTCTCCTAGTTGAATTCTATAATAAGATCCTTCACACATTCCCTCAATCAAAAAACCATGTGGGTGTGTTCCCATGATCTCAAAATATTCTCTTATTAATTTAACTATTTTATCTAGTGATAGTTTAAAAATGTACCCCATCTCATTCTCTTTAATTCAAGATGATCTGATGACACAATCATGGGTTTTTCTTCAGACACAATATATATTTTAAATAATTATCAAATCAATTCATTTGAGAAATCCGGATTGTTCCAATAGTAATCTTCTATTTATTTCATTGAATATACTCTAGTTGGTTTCTCCCTCAATTTTATCCATGGCGTGACACATATTATCTTGATAGAACACATTAAACAACTCATATTGAATAAAAAAATTATGATTTTTATGCGATTTATGAATTTCATAATAGTGAAATATCATCCCACTTAAAATCTCCAAAAATACATCCATATTAGATCACCACTATTATGTTTTCAAATAGACAAATTGGAAAAAATCCAAACATTTTATTAGTGATGACTCGTTTAATTTTCTCATAAGAAACATCTTGGATCACAATTTGTTTGGTGGTATTTAATCCAATGAATATAAACTGGTGTATCATCAAATTTTTATAAAGTTAATTAATCTTTTATTGTCAGTACTTACACTAATGATGTCATAGAGTACCCTTATAAACTTTTCCTTACACAAATTATATGAGATATTTACTCTTACAAAGTAGAAAACTACTCATAGGACTTTAGAAACTATAATTTTTAAGTCATTCACTACTCTTATAAAGTTTTAGATACCCTTATGAAGTCATGGGTTACCCTTCTAGAGTCACATGTTTCCCTTATGAAGTCATGGGTTACCCTTCCAAATACCTAGGTCACCATTTTGAAGTATTGAGTTACCCTTTCAAAGTCATGGGTTACCATCCTGAAGTGCTACATGAATCTTATGAAGTCATTCCTTTTTCAAATTTTAAATATCATTTTCACTAGACGAATCTTACAATGTTTTACTTTTCCAATTTCTAGATTATATATAGACTTTCAGTTTATTTCAAATAACCTTAGAATATCTTGAATTCAACTCAGGACTTGTAATGTTGTCTTAAAACATTATCATAAACATAAAAGGCATTTTCAATTATTTCTTAAGACTCTCTAACATAGATTACAAAAAATACAATCCTTTAAAATTTCTATTGAGTACTTCACCATATGTAAGCACCCATATAATCATATCACATATGATATACCACTATAGAGGCCTTATGTTTTCCATAATTTTAAGATTTTTCCAAACCTATTACATATCTATATAATTACTACCACATCTATATGTGACCATCTAATAAAATATACCCACTAATTTTTTTAGCAAGTAAAATCTATAAAGAAAAATTTATTTTAGTAATGGAGAGACATAGGAATCATATTTCATATGTCTAACTATTTGAACAAAGTAGTCAAACTATTTTACTCTAGAATATCAAATGTTATGATGTTTATAATTTTTTTTCTACATATAACACTTTCTACGTCCATCACCATCATAAAAAATCTTGGAAATTTATATCTAAAATTTCCTTCATAACATTTTGGTATCAAATTCAATCCTTTACATTATTTCTAAACCAACACATCCTAAAATATTTTATGATATAAAGTAACATTGAAATTGTATTTTTAATATTATAATCCTTCATTTGTTAGATTTGAACCTTTCTATGTATGATTATACTCCCAACAACAACTTAGACACTATATTTTCTATATAATATAATGATAAGATGAGAAAACATATTTTTGTTATGAAATAACATGTATTTACTTCAGAGAGAATATTTAAAATATAAACTATCATATCCATTTATTATGTTCTATTAAATATATTTGGATCATTATTATGAAAAATAAAGATTTTATTATTTAAAATATATTAATGATGGGTGATGTAATATAAATTCCTCATATTTAAATAAATATAAAGGATAAACTATTTATCTCCAATAAAAATCCTTTAATATTTAACTTTTTTTCAAATATGTTATAAAACCCAATGAATCATAAAACAGGTGTATCAAAACCATCATCTAATATTTTTCATAACAAATATTTGTGAGAAAATGACTCATCTTATCATATAAGATAAATGAGATAAAAATACACATCATTTTATATAGATCTACGTGAGATTGATATTTTCCATTTCATTCAAATCCATGTTTTAGACACCCTTTTCTTCATCATGATTTAATAACATTTTCATCATTAAATTAATTAAAAATTTAAGTTTGATCAATTATTTCCCTGATATTGAACTCTCTTATATTTAAAAAATTTATAAAATATACATTTGGTTTGATATACCCTTAAAAATTAAATAATTAATTTCTATAACATTAACACCTGACATGAACTCTCCATGGTGATTCTCAATCCACTTCAATTATCTAAGATACTTCCATATTATGGAGATATTCCCACTCCTTCATGATTCAACATTTAGGTTTCAATGAATGAGATTGAACAATGGACATAACCAATCTTATCTTTATAGCATAAACCAATAACCTTTAGTACTCTTATAATAATACAAGATATTAAAAATCCCATGTCATGCTCATCTATCCTCAAAACCTTGAAGAAATAAGGTAAAATTTTATTGAACTCATTCACAATATTAAAAATTTTACAACAATGATTCCAAAATGTATTCAATAGAAAAATCATTCCATAAAAGATATTTTCAGTTACACCAAGTCATTGGAACACTCAATCACATTGAATATATGAGTGGATAATATTGTTTCTTTAGTCATTATACTCTAATGATTTTGAAACCATGAGTGAATCATTCAATTCTTCTCATACACATCAAGTGTTATATAATTTTAATATTTGTCTACCCATGTAAGGGTTTAATCTAACAAATAAAATATTTATCTTCTACTAAACAATTATTATTAAGTTTTGAACTAGTTTAAGAAGCTATTTTCATTTAGATTCTTCTTTATTTTGGATTGAGCCCAGTGTAATTCTTATTACCGATGATAAAATTTGTCTACAATAGAAGATATTATAATATCAGTATCATATTTTAAATTCATTCAATATGTAATTTTATTTATTTTCATCCTTGAAAAATAATGATCCCTTTTAAAATCCATTAGTGAGACAAGATCCATATTTCACTAAGAAATGAGTCCAGTTTTGAATTCATCTCCTCATATATCTATTTAAGTAGACCATAATGCCGATTATATCATATATTAATATTGAATTAATTAGAGGAAAACTGTTTTTCCCATCCATCATATAGATAAACTAAATACTATAACTTTGGTATCCTATATCATAGGTATTGTTTACTAAATTCAACCCAACAAAAATGAAACAAATGAGGCACTTAACTCTTAGGATCATATTATTACTTGATTTCCTTATGATAATAGATGGTAACAAAAATTTATTATGAAAATACCTTATTTTGAAATGAACCAACCCAGGATACCCTCACAAATTGGTACCCAACCCGATCCACTATATACCCAAAGGGAATTCCTGATACCTCTAGGCATGCAACTAGCACCCGAGAATCAAAAACAAACTAGAGGGAATGTTTTTTCCCAATTTGAAGTAGATGATATGATATATATATATATATATGTATGTATATACTTATATAATATAAAGGAATAATACAAGAATAACTAGAAGAAATATATATCATAAATGAAAGAAGGCAACAGAAGTGATACAAATTAAAGTAGTCATAAAAAACCCAAAGTACAAGTCCAACAACAAAGGATAACTAAAATAAAGACAACCAATCCATGTGATAATGTGGAAAAAATTCCACCATCTACCGTACCCAGCTAATAGAAACCTCAACACTTCACTATGGTGCCTTGTCTTTTACAACATCAAAAGTCTTAATGAGGTCTACACACTGCTAAAGGGGTGTGTAGAGTGTGAGCCCAACTTGCTCAGTAGGATACTACATCAATGTTCCATATCAAGTATCTATATATAAAATCCAAATATTCTCATTTGAAATAAAAATTTAAAGATATACAATATAGTATTTTATATCAAAAATCATGGTAAACATTTTCCTTTTTTCCCAAAGTTCCAAAACAGGTCAGCAAAAACAATTTAAAAGAATAATTTACATTAAAACTTTTCAAATTCATATGTTTATACAAAACATTAAATAATAAAAAACCAAATAAAAATGGAAAGTAGGCCAAATATCACAATAAATCAGGATAACAGACTACTCATACAATAACTAATGACTATTGGGCACTCAATCCCCAAGAAAAAAACTCATAGGGAGTAGAGGAACACCCCATGAATGAACTCCCATTGATTTCAATATAAATTACCTAGAAAAATAGTCCTAGGTTGTATAGGAACACCACTTGAGTATTATCACTTATAGTAAAAATAGATGATAACCCTAATCCACACCTTCCACCTAAGTAACCAAGGATTCCCATGTGTTGTATTTCCCAAAATAATTTCAAAAGGAATTTTCATGATTAATTTTAAATAACCCCTTTCTTTTATCAAACTTTAAAAACCGATTCCAAAATACTTTGAACATACCAATTTTCCTTTACCAAAACCATGGTAAAACTATCTCTTATTTAAAATCCATTCACAAACACAAATAAATCATGTTAATTCACTTATTAAAAAATTTATAAAATAGAACAATCCATGTTTCATCAAACAAAGGCTAAAGATAGAACCACCTAAATTAATAATAGGTTGCACACACCCGCAACAAGATCCAAAAACACTAGAAGGAATAAAAATACAACAATGGAGGACCTAAAATTGACACCCACAATTTAGAATCACATTCCATAAACATAATTTATGAAAGAGAGGATAGATCATAACATACCCAAAATAACATGAAACTGCCACACTACAACCAACAAAGGACGGACCACTGGAAGACGACCACACAACATATATTGAAGGAATAAGTAATCATTTTCAACACATGATCAACAACACATGGTTTTAGATCCACAAATGAAACCACTGTGGCTACTACGATAAATGGAAATAAAGAAGCAGAAAGTCACTACCTAGAGAGAAGTGATGTATCCACCATACATATCTAACACCAAACAAAGTGATTCATAAGGACAAGAGCCTCTAAAAATATCATGTAAGAGATTAGGGTTTGAGGTAGTGAAGTTCAAGAGATAATGAATTAGGATTTAGTCTTACATTGTACAAAATGTACTGGGAACAAAGGGTTTACATCATAAACCAAGGATTCTGGAATAAAATCGACATGAAACATGTACATCTAAAAACACATCCCCTCTGGTTAAAAAACTAACCTAATATATTTATGATGTAAATGAAGGTTTATAGTGTAAATATATTTACACCTTACACTATTTTCATGCATTTTTTGAAATGAATCATTTATTCTGTAAATATATTTTATAGTGAAAAACTATCCTACAGGCAGTACTAGACTCAGGTTTTATAGAAACACCCAAAAAAAAACTCATAATCCCTTTGCACCTAAAAAACTCTTAAACATCGAAGGCGCATACCATAAATTTCAGGTTGTTATAATATTCCCACTATATGATTTTTCATCCCCAATAAGTCATGTTGAAAAAGAGTGATCTAGGAAGTGGTGAGGACACTACTCCCTCACTGACATTGTGTGCTCCAAAGTCTCATGAGAACTTGCTCCGTGTCACTATAACAATTTGAACAATGAGACAGAATTCCCAGGAAATACTTTCATGTGAGAATCAATGATCTCCACTGGCTTATTAACAACTAAAATGTTTGGCCCCAACTCAATATATTCCCAACACAGAATGTGAGAGGGATCAGGTTCGTACTTTTTTATATGAGATATATAGAAAATATCATGGATACCTGCCAACTTATCCATAAATTAAAATTGATAAAAAACCCGCCCAAGTATCTTACTGAACATAAATGGTCCAACATATATTGGAGGCGTATTTTTCTATTTACCAAGCCTATGATGACATAACCAAGGAGAAAATATTAAGAAAACCCAATAACCTATGTAAAAATCCAAAAGACAGTTTCATCGATATACATATGATTTCTACTGACTATGCACTATAACCAGATGTAGATGTATGTCTTGAATCCTCACTGATGTCTCCTAAATGATACTTAGTTCCATAAGAGAGGCCACTTCCACCTATTACCAATAAAGAGGTGATCTACATTGGGGACCATACAAGGACTTAAAGGGGCCGTTATGATCACCGATCGATAGTTATTATTATAAGAAAACACATCTCATCCAAGATGGCTATCACACAATCCAAAAAAATTCAAGGTACAAGAACAGATCATATCCTCAGGGATATGAATAGCTCACTCCATCAAACCATCCATTTTTGGATGGTAATCTATATTCAACCTGACCTAAGTCACTATCCCCTTCTGGAGACTCTTCCAAAACTAGGAAGTAAACCTGGGATCCCTATCCAAAAAATAGCTAAGGGAACCCCATATACCCTTAAAATCTTCTTCACATACAACCTACATATATCTTCATCCTTATTGGTTTCTCTGATGAGAATAAAATGGCCTTATTTCATCAACTGATCAATCAATATCTAGACAATGTTCCTCCCTCAGGTAGTCCATGTAAATCCAAAAACAAAGTCCACGAACACCCCATATAATTTATAAACTGAAAATAATAGGTTGTATAATATCTGAATATTTTAGATGATATTATTTTATCTATTGGTGGGTGTAAAAGCGGGACACATAATCTAAAATGTCACACTTCATACCCATCCACCATAAAAAATGTCTCATGTGATAATACATATTCATGGTGCCCGAATAATTGAACCACAAAGAAATATGATAGTCAAACAAAACAAATCTCCTCAAAGATGTTGGGATAATAAAATATTCCCCAAATTAGAGAATACCATCATAAGTGAGAGACCAACTAGAAACAGTCTCCAAACCACAATGGTTTTCTCTAATCCTCCTAAAATCATCATCTTATTGTTGAACCTACAGTATAGAGTCAAGGAGAGATGGAGATACTTGAACACCAGTCAGAACTATACCTGAAACAACCTCTTAAGTGTCTAGATGAAAATAAGAGAAGATTCCCATCAGGTTACACTCTTCCATAATTTTTAGAATATCACGTGATAACACTTTCCTATTAAGAACATCTAAAACAATATTCCCCTCCCCAAGGTGTAGTCAATTTTAAAGTTGAACATCAAAAGGTATTACACCCACCAAATCTATTTCATATTTAATTACATCAAATAAAAGATATAACTCAGACTCTTATATTCATAAAATACTATGAATATCTCACAAAAAATAACACTTACGACACTTAAGTTCATACATAACTACAAAAAACTCTAAATCATGAGTGGGGTAATTATTCTCATGTGTACAAAGCTGACACAATCCACAGGCCACATCTTGATTATCTTGTATAGTAAATCACCCCAAACCACCACTAGAAGAATCACAATATACCTCATACCCATTAGTAGGATCAGGTAAGATCAGAATAGGTGATGATATCAGAAGTTACTTCATCTCATCCAAATATGATTAACATTTAAAATCCCATATGAATATCATCCCTTTACCTGTAATAATAGTTAAGTGTGATTAAAACTTCAAAAAATCGTTAAAGAACTACTAATAGTGTCCACTTAGACCATGTAATATTTTTATATCAAAGATGTTTTATTTCTCCTCCCAAGACAATAAAACCTTAACCGTTTTAGGATTGACTCATAGGGCATGCTTGAAAATCACATTCCCCAAGAACATCACCACTTGAAACTAGAAAATATATTTCAAAAGATTTCTATATAGATGGTGACTCCTCATAATTTTCAAAACAAAACTCATAATTTTCTCATGTTCATGATCAAATCTAGAATAAACCAGATTATCAAGCCCAAACATGGAAACAAATTTGTCAATATACTAATGGAATATAAAATTCATCAGTTCCATAAAAACTAGAGGAGCATTATTATGACCAAAAGGAATCAAAAGATATTCATAATGGCCATACCTGCTCCTATATTTCATCTTTGGTTTCTCAGAATCCCAAAACCCGAGATAATGATAACCCGACTAAAGATAGATCTTTGAAAACCACTTTTACCATTTCAAATGATCAAAAAAATTATCCTCATGGGGTAAAGAATATTCATTCTTAACCTTTTACCGATTCAACATATGATTGAAGATATATAATCAGAGTGAACTATCATACTTCTTGGTAAAAACTGGATCTACCAACAATGAAACATTAGGGAGAAAAAACCCTTTTCTATTAGATCATCCCACTAAATCTTGATATCTTTCAACTCTAATAGTGCATTGTGATACAAGGATATAAATATTGTCTTTGTACCCAACACCAATTCAATTGTAAAATCTACCACCCTTTATAGAGGAAGACCAATGATATCAACTCATAGAACATCAGGAAGGTACCAAGAATCCATAGGAAGATCAAAAAGAGAAGAAACCACATCAGGACCAAGTATAACTATAGAAAACAAAACTCCTAATCAATGGGTAGGGAGGTCCTTTATGAATTGAAATCAGATACATTTCTCCCTAAAACACTATTGATATCCCATCAAAAGTAAGGATCATGACATTCTGATGAAAACAATAGACCTCATCCCAAAGATTGACAGGACAATCTATACCATTAATGACGTAAAATAGATCCATGCTGAGAATGGGGAAATCCCAGGCTAACTTTGTGTCAACTATCGACAAGAAACATGAATGAAACCAAAACCACTACTCTATTACCTTTCCAAGAGGTTTCTATAACTCCATTACAAAGGAAATGAGCACCATTATAAGTTTTAACACATAAAAAATGGAAAAATATAAATGAGTTGGAGGAACCTGTATCAAATAAGGCAGTATCTATAGAGGATGTAAGAAATATGGTACCTCTCACTTTCACTGGACCTGCGTCAAACTCCACTAAAAACTCATCTAGTGCATGAAGTTGATTTAATATTGGGTCCTGTGGATTGATCCTTATGAAATTTAAAGATCATGATTATGCCGTAATGGACCGTAGAGATAGAGATCCCTAACCATAATGAGGCATAGACATAACCTAAAAAATTTCTATAGATGGGCATAATGACCACCACCATTTCACATATTTGAAGGCATGGAATGATAACTTGTTTTGTGACTAACCTTCCCAAACTAACATCAAGTTAGGGGGACACTGCTGGCTATAAGTAATGGTTTAGAGTAGGCCCACTGTTGAGAACCCCCTCCACTACTCCATCGATTCTCATACAACTTTTTCCTCTTTCCCTGTGTGCCACTAAAGTTTCCACTGGGTGGAAGAGGAGGGAAAAAGAGAAAATATTTCCTGCCATGTTCATCCATACCATAATAGACCTTCCTATATTCTCCTACTAGGTAGATAGATTATGTATAAATATCTACGATATGATATCATGCCTCAAACCCTACAGGTACATATGAGCTTTCAACTGATCATTATTCACCACCTTTAGAGAAAAATGAATAAGCTCCACAAACCGATTGGTGTACTACATCACAAAGCACTCTCTTATTATGAAGAGAGGAACTATAGAGAATTTTCCATCATCAGGGACTCTGGTCATAACTACTAATAGAAGAGTTTCTTGAAACCCATCCAATACAAGCCCACATGCCTATCTGCATATACCATAAAATCCCACCACCTCCTGCTGTGACCCTCACGTCTGAACTATATGTACTTCACCTTGATATTAATAGGTGTATCTATGAAGTTTAAGATCTAATTGATCTTTTCCATCTAGTCCTCTACCTCTTATGGTTCATGTATACCCTTAAAGGATTGTGGTTTCTCATGCAAGAACTCCCAAGATCATTATATATCTCCTCCAACTCGTTAGGATGCCTCCAAAATTTCATTACATACTTGAAATAAACATTGGTCTATAGAAAAAACCGATCACATGATAGCATCTATAAGATTATGATCTAGAGGTAGATTCCCTTGGGGATATTCCACTACACCCTCTCATGGAACTAGTGGAAGACATATAAGAGGCACATTACTTCATTCCTAAAATAGTAGAACTAATTATACAATAGTTCAATCTTAGTTAAAACTAGAAAAACTCAAGAATAAATTTAGATCAAGAGAAAGAGCTCAATATAGGAGACACATATCCCAACATCCCATGGAATTTCAAGTATCATCATGGAAAGATTTGACCAGAAACTCATCACAACCTACCTCTTAAGTCCCAAAAATACTATCTCATATATACCAACTTATTAAGACTAATAATAACCATCCTATGACACAAAAGTTTAATGGGCCAACTCGGGATATCCTCACAAACTGTTACCCAACCAAATCCGCTACATACCTGATGGTAATTCTTGATCCTCATAGGATGACGACTCGAACACAAAAATCAACAATAGCCAGATGGAATAATTTAACCCAAACTAAAGAATATGATATGAAACACACACACACACACACACAAATATATATATATATAGAATAATGGAAAAATGGAAGAATATATAGAAAATTATATGTCATAACTAAAAGAGGATAACATAAGTAATACAAATCAAATCACTGTAAAAACCCAAAGTAAAAGTCCAATAGAAAATTAAAAGTAAAATAAAGATAGATTATCTATTTGATAATGTGGGAAATATCATATTATATCACCACCAGCTACCATTCCCAGCTGACATAAACCTCACTACCTCACTGTGGTGCCTTTCCCTTTTCTACATCAAAATATATAACTAGCTCTAAACACTGTCGAAGGGGTGTGCAGGGTGTGATATAAACATGCTCAGTATGATCCCTCCCAGTTGTTCCATATAAAATATCTATACACTCAATATAAATACTCTAATTTTAAGGAAAATGTGTAATGATCAACAATAATGAAGTTTATATCAAAATCATGGTAATCATTTCCATTTTTTTCATAGTTCCAGAAAAAGGTATAATTTTTTTAAAGAATAATTTCCAAAAATATTTATCAAATTCAAGTAGGTATATGAAATAAATAATAATAAAAAGACAATAAGTAATGGTAAATAGGCCAAGGATCAAACTAGGTCAAGATGGAAGACTACTCATACCACAATCGTTGTTTATTGCGCACTCAAACCCATAGAACAACATGCCTAGAGAGAAGAGGAAAAAACTATGAGTAAACCCACCAATGATGTTAATATCAAATCCATAGAACAAAAGTACAAGGGAGTAGAGGAACACCTCATTACTGAAACCCCTGATAGTAGAAATTTTAAATGACCCCAATTCAAACCTTCCACCTAAGTACCCAATATTTCCCATGTGTTGTATTTCCCAAATCATTTAAAAATGGATTTTCACAATCAATATCAAACAAACCTTTCCTTTTATCAAAACTTCCTTGAAAATCCATTTGATAATGATTTGAAAGCAACCAAATTCCTTTACCAAAACCAAGGTAACAACCAAATTCTATTGCAAATCCATTCACGCATGAACATAAATAATGACAATTACTTTATAAATCAATTTATAAAATAGGAAAAATCATGGTTCATTCAAAAAAGTCTAGAGATAGAACCACCTACATCAAACTTAAATTGAAAACACCTATAATGGGATCCACAAATACTAGAAGGAATGAAAATACAATTACAGAGGATGAAAAATTTATTCCTACATTTTAGAATCACATTCCAAAAATAAAATTTATGGTGGAGAGGATAGATCACAACCTACCCCAAAGAACATGCACCCGCCACACCACATCTAACAAAGGACCAACTCCCGGATGATGATTGAATAATGTATATATAATGAACAAGAAAGAATAATCAATATGAGATCAACACGACATGATTTAATATATATAAATGCAACCAATTTGGCTACTATGACCAATGTAATGAAGAACTAGAATGGTTTCTTACCCGAAGAGAAGCAACACAACCACCGCAAAGATCAAGCACCAAACAAAGTGATATGAAAGGAGCAGAGACACCCAAAATTGATTGTAAGAGACTAGTATTTGAGGAAGGTAATATTATGAGGTAATGAATTAGGATTAATAATTCCATCATGTAAAACCTAATGGGCATAAATGCTTTATGTCACAAACTAGAAATTTATGGCATAAAATCCGCATGAAACATGTATGTTGAAATACACATTTCCTCAGGTAAAAAATCTCAGTCTATATATTTATGAAATAAGATAGGGTTTAAGATGTAAATATACTTACACTAAAAATTGTTTTTATGGATTTTTACTAGTGACAAATTTATGCTATAAATATGTCTTATGGCATAAAATGATCCTGCAATAAGGATAGACCCAAGTTTGTCATAAACACACAAAAATAGATCATAAGGTCTTTGAACTTGAAAACAAACTCCTAAACATTAAAATTTAATACCTTTAAATCCATTATGTTAGAGTTTAGATGATCAAAGTCTTGATTTTTTTTTTCATTATATGGAATCTATAACTTAATATTTAAAAGGTGATTTAGTCTCACCATATTATCTTTTTTTATTCCCTTTATGTTTGAATTCTTATAATGATTTAGGTTGGAATCCTTATTCCTTCTATAAAATCAATATGTTCAAACCATATTGATGTGTAAGCCTTTACAATACTCATATTGATAGCTAACCCTCACTTTTTTAAGAAAATTATAAGCCTCTAAGCCCGGGAGAAGTCTGACATAAATTCCCTCTACCGAAGGTTACTTTACTCTAGAGGGACCTCAAATATAGAATAATTCTAACACCTAATTTGTATAAACTATAATTAATTTCTTATTTAAATCTCATAACCTACCCTAAGCCAAAGTTAACGTAGAATAAAACTAAATCGATTATCATACCAAGCACGTAACTCCTTATATGCATGTATGAAAATTTATAGAAGAATTTTAACTCTTTAATCTAATGTAAACAACCATTCATAATATAACAATTAGTTTCATGAATAAAGCATTAAATAAAATAAACAGATGAAAAATTCATATATTAAACATGAGATAAACTATTTATAAACAGTTTATAATAAAGAAAATTATAAATAATTAATAATTTAGTCATGCATCATGGATATTTTATAATTAGATAAATATAAACACTTTATATTTATTCCAAATATGAACTTCTTCATATTTCCCTTTAATATTAAATTTACTTTAAATATATTATATTTGAAATATAAACATTATACATATGAACTATTCTTATATTATTTAGAACAACACACATTTAATATTAATCAAACCTTGATCATATCTGTTATACAAACTCTTTTGGATATGGTTTAAATAATTTTTTCAAATAAGGATTTTAATTTGAACATTTACAGTTAACAATTTTGAACAATTCAAAATATTAAATATAACCCCTTTATATTTTTGCATTATTTTGTAATTTATTAACAATTTTAAAATTAATATTGTTATATCTTTATAAAACCTTTATATTCAAATTATAATCCATTATATATAATTTTAAAAGGTATTTAATATTAGTATTTAATATTATTTAAGATTTATTTAATAAATGTTTCATAAAAATTGGACAAAAATTATTTACTTTTTATAATTAATTAAATTACAAAAATTTTATAAATAAAATAAATATCCCAAAATACATTTTTTTATTTATAAAATTTTTATAAATTATATAATTCAATTCACAATTGAAATTTATAAAAAAATAAGTTTTCATATAAATCATATTTAATGATTTCCCTATGTTGTAATCTGTTGCATGACCATATTATTTTCCATATTTTATAATTTATCATGCATGGATATGATATAACCTTTGATTACCAGGATTTCATATGCTATGATATATAGTATTTTCATATATATGATGTAATTCTCTAATTTTCATAGACAGTTTGATGCTATTTACCAATATGATATCCCCTATTGTATGATATGATATAGTGAAAACCGAAGGAATTGAAATTTTTTCCTCTTAAAATATTCCATATCATAAAGAATGACTATATTATGGCCAATGATATTGTATATTTTATAATCATCAATAAAAAAAATCTTGATCATTTTTAATGCTTAACAATATGATATCCAAAATTATATGCAATTTAATAATTTCTAAACATGTTTTTATAAATTATGAAGCATGGTAGAGCTTTGATACTGCTATTAGGATGGGAACACCTTCCCTCACATGAACACATCCAATTTGAAATCAATGAAAACCAAAAAAATTACTTAATTAACCGAATTCTTGGGCTATTCAACTCTTTGTATCAACAACTAAGCTTCTAAATAAAGAACCTCACTTTAAAAAAAATTCACAAATGAGAGTTACTAGGAATTATTTAATTCTTTAACCATTGTTTTAATACTACTATTCTATTTTTATAGATAAAAAACCTTTTATTTTTATAAAAAGACATTAGAAATCTCAAATACCAAGAATACCATGAATTGAAACTAAAATCAAGAATAAAATAAATGAAAAACATATACCTTTTACCATATTCATTTGAGCCTCCATCTTCAATCACAGATTCTTGATAAAGATCATTGAGTAATAATTAAAATTATCTTCTCTCTAAGGTGTATCCATAGATTTTTTAAATCACCTAAAAGTAACATATCTCCCATGGAATACGAGTACATCTTTATGATCAAAGGAGAAATAAAAAAGGGTGATTTGACAGAGATTGATAGAAATCTTGGGTAAGCTCAAACCAACTATCTTGATTGAACTGTCCCCCTTATCCATGATTTACCATTAATTTAATCATATATTATGAAATATAAAATTAAATATCATGCGTTTATAAAACATTATAACCCTCATAAACCTTATTTTCCATAATGTTTCATCTCATAAAGCATAATAATCCATGATAGACTATATGGATGTGTGACATGAACATTAATGTTTAATGTTCCAATGGCCCTAATAATCACATAGTGTTTATGTAAATAATATAACATGATTCTTAAGTCAAAACTACCATATGATATAACCTAATAAGAGAATATTATTAGCTTGGAGTAATAGACGGTTCTATTATGGTTGTGTTTTTGGAGGGAATTTGAACTTTTCATCTAGTGGATGATTCATTTGGAGTGCTAGGTTCCGAACCAAGGGAATTATTATTTAAACATCCTTAATGGGTATTTTTAGACATTAACTGTGATCTTACCTGATCCTCTAATTTTCAATAGATATAGCTAGGAAAGCTCTACTACTACAACAAAACTAGAAAGATAGTATCCCCTATCGACTAGATCGTGGGGGTGTGAATAAACCTTATTGAATAATAATTCTCACCATCCAAATGGCCAGATTTCACTGACTAGATGATGATGTAAAAATGATCCTTCTACCCATTATTAATCACCAAGTATCCAATGAGCCTACTCCTTGCAGTCAATGGACACCGAATGAATCGTCGTTGGGCATTCTGGGCATGGATTAATGGAGGGTTGTTTGGTAATTTTATCCACCAATCCCCCTTTAGATTTATATGGTTTGCATTGGTTTTTAGAGATCCATTTATCTGTTGAATCCCCACATCCTCCCTCTAATATCCCTCTTTGATCCATGGTGAATCTAGATGGACACAAGTGGAAAATTCAGGCTGATCCTTTAATCTTATTCAATCTTCGCCTATATCTTCTTTATATGGTGGGGGATCATTGTACCATTCATCATGGATGAATCCTCTTGTGAAGTATTATCTATTTTTATCATTTTTCTATTTCAATTTTACTTGTATCATCTTATCTCTTTAGATATTGATCACTGATTGGTCCTTAACATGATCTTGCTTGAAGAATCAGATGAAAATTCCATCAGATATTTATAGAATTATCTAAGATCGATGGAGCATTGGATTATAATAGATAAATAATTTCACATAACAATGAACATATACTGTTTAGGGGTATTTTAATGAAGGTATATACCTTGATAATTCTGTCTATGGTTTTTTTCCATTTTTTGTTGAATTAGACACTGAAACATGGAATTGATTTGGGGATTTTACCTATCTTATAACTAGGAGTGGATCAAACTCCATTTTATGAAGTTGATTCTAAGGTATATCATTTTTTTAGTTTATTAAAAAAGTTTTAATTTTATTTTATTAAATTGGACATTTTATGTTTGTCTTGCAATGGTGATTTTTTCCAGAATGTACTTGGAAGAGCTAGATGGACCTTCCATGGATGGTTGGTCATGGTTCTGACATGAAGGTGATATCCAGTAAGTCTATAATATTTTGTGTATTTTAATTTAATGTGAGTTATTATAATATTTTAATTAATTATAATTTAGTTATAATTAATTAATTGGAATTAATTACCTTGATAAGGACTCTGTGTAAATCATTAGAGGTCGAGTGGACATGGGTGGCTCAAACGAGCTATTGGGCCTTTCTTAGATTGGAGTTGACTCCATTTGTGGAAGGTATCCATGTATACTCTACTATATGGAATGATATATGAGGTTCATCACTTTGGGTTAATTAATATTAAATTCATATAGTGTTGTGAATAAAAAATAATTCATAATTAATTAATGATCCTTAAGTCTTAATTAATTAAAGGAACATGCCTAATGCAATTGAAGAAAGTTACAAGGGCTACAATAGACCCTTTTCACTGGCTTGATTCTGATCACTGATAGACAATGCTTGATGACTAATGAGTGCCTAAAACAAATGGATATCTTTGGGTGTGTGTTCGTGCATAGCTATGGGACCATGTATGATGAATTATGCCATGATTATGCTTAGATAACCTTTTTGACCATGTTTGATCTTGACCACATGTTTAAATTCTTTAACTCATGATGATATTCTATGCACTATTTATATATTAACTCTTATTTTCCATGATGTGATACCTATATTGGCATAACTTGTCAACCATGCTTGATAGTGATTGCATGTGGGTACGTGTGTAGTCCGTGAGACAATTTTTGATAAATTTTTCCAAGAGTGTGATTGTGTATCATATTTTTCCATGTTCAGTGATGATCATGATTTTTTTGTTGCTAATAAATACTCATGATGATATACTATTATATACTTATATTTATTCTCTAACCTGTTGTGTGATATACCATATTACATTTGGATGTATTTTTTTGGTATTCAAACATAGGTGGATCATTGTTATATGGTTATTCCTTTTAGGGGGAGTGTCAATATCTTGTGATGAATATGATAGATTTTATCATAGAGAAGGGGAATTATTCCTTAAGTCAAGACTAGTGACAGTCAGATTGGGGATATGACGATCTCATATATGCAGAGTAATAATTTAACTTGATGACTAGTGGATGCTGAGAAGCATGTTCAACCAAGGACTAGTCAATGCCAACTAATATTTTTAATTGATGACTAGTGAATGTTGAGTATCATGTACTCTCAATTCCTAGTGATGTGAAGCAACATGTTCAATCGATTCCTAGTGGATATTAAGCGACATGTTACCTCAATTCCTTGAGGATACTAAGTGACATGTTGTCTCGATACCTGGTGGACAATACTTGTGGATTATTATTGATTAATTTTGATATCTTATTGGGCTATACATACATTATAGATCTGAATCAGGCATGAAAAGGCTTTATGGAAACTTGGTAAGTACATTATGGGTCGGTATATGGTTGTTATGATGGCCTAAATCATCAAGGTTATTCAAAATTTGAGGAAATTTGAAATTTTTGTTCCCAAAAGTGGTTCATGGAAAAATGTAAATTTATCCTCTAATATTATCTCAGATAATTTTTTACCACTCCATTGGTCCCGAAATAAGGTTTTTACCCCTGGACATGAGTTTGGTGTAAATCTGATCTATTCAAATATACATAGAATAATTAATATTTAGTTAATTAAATATTAATTTATTCACAAGTTTTTATATAGTTTTATATTTTAGTTGTTGAATTTTATTGATATTATATCTCTTTAATTTAGTCTAGAATGGGGGTTTTCACTAGTCAATGAATAAACTTGCGTCGGGTGATGGGGTCAGACCTAGGCCCCCTTTTCTTTTTATTTTATTTTTATTTTTCCTTTTTTTTTTATTTATTCTTTATTTTCCCTTGGGTTTACACATATTCCCATGGGGATCCCCCTTTGGGGTATTTGGACAATTTATGGATAGGGAGATAAGATATAGAGATAGAGAAGAGTAGGTTCCACCGTAGAGCTCGAGTCACACCAGACCGTCATGCGGGAGTTGTAGATCACAGATCCCTAGAAAGCATCAACAATTTCTACCCATAGATTGTAAAGTCTTATATTTTAAGCCAAAAAACCCTATAGCTTAACTTTTTAAAGTTTTAAAGGATTTATGTGCTTCTTGTGACTACTTGTGGGTTGATCTGGGCGTTTCAGGGATAAATTGGGCATTTCGGTCTGGTTAGAGGGTTTTCTATTTGGGGATTCCCATGTACAAAACATGGATTTCAGTGAACACACATAATTTTTTTTCATATTCATGAAATATGAGGTTTTTGTGACTGAACACCATTTACTTGGGAGTAAATATTGTGTAGTGGGCTTGGGTGTGTGGCCAAGTACTTAGCCTTACACCTCATGTGGGGGGGGGGTACTTAGTCATGTATAGTACATGGAAAGAACCATGGTGGGATGAATTCTATGTAAGAGTACACATGCAGATAGAGAACATGGATAGGTACATGAGTGGGGACCCCATGTGGGGTCACATGCCATGTACTGGTTGTACACATTGTGTACTCGGGTGTTTTACATGCTGAGTGGGGATGGGTATATGGGATGATACCCATGTAGATGTACATGCCATGTACCAAGATGCAGACACTATGTAATTTGAAAAAGTACATGATGAGTGGCCTAGTACACATGTCAAGGGGGGATATTTGGGGTTAAATTCCATGCTCTCCTTTGTACACGCAGTGTACATTTTCTCTCTTGGTTTATTTTCCTTGTTTTTCACTAGGGTGTCAGAATTCAACTTGCGATTAGTCCATTTAGAGTATTTTTATGAATAGATTATGATGGTGGAATAATTTATGTGTTTAGAGGATATATAGATGGTATTTTGGACTTTGAGAGTTCAGTAGGAGGATTTCCTTGAGGTTTGGTTTCCGAATCCTCCTAGGAAATTTGGGTTGTAATTTGTGAGGCCTAGTTGCTAGTTGTGAGATCAGTGATTGGAATGTATCAAGTGTTACATGAAGATATTTTTGATGTTCTTTTGATAGATTTTGGTAGTTAGTATTGAGTGGTGTATCTAATGATATCTTGGGGTTTTCCTTATTTTTTGTGACTTGTTCATGGTGAGATCAGTCGAGCACTAGATTCTATGTTTCAAGGCTAGAGCTTTTTGGGCCTTTGGGTTTGGTTGGAACCTTTGGATGGAGCTTATAGATGGGTTACCTTGAGCTTATGAGATGATTCTGGGGGACCCTTGAGTATTTACTTGTGGGATAGTTTCTTTCCAAGTGATCATTGGATTCCATAGTTGTCTATTGATAATGCTTATATAGAATGTTTTGTTTTGGATTATACTAAGGAACCCTTGTATAGGATCTACTACTTTTGAGGAATTCATGAGAACAAGTATAAAATCCCCTATTAGTAGGCTTGTGATTTTGGATTCCTGTTGGGTGCATTGTTGATCGAGGACCAGTTGGAGGCCACTTTGGTCTGTTTGGGTTGTTTCTGCACTAGGTGTGTCCCATTCACTTAAGTGAACTTGAAGAACACCACATAAGGTTTCCTTCTATTGATGTGTCCATTGTGAAGTTTGGGGTTGTTTCTGCAGGCATGATCCGAGAGACTAGGTTTAGTAGGGTAGTCTTGTGGTGGACCTCTCATTATGATATGGCCCCAAGGATTGTGCGATCCATGAGTTTGGTTTGAATGTAAGGTGGTTCATGGAGAGACTGTGGTGGCTGTTTTGATTGGATACTTAGATATGGGGTGCTGAAAGAGGCACCATGCTTTTTAGTCAAGAGTGGACCGATGCTTATAGTTCAACTGTTTGAATGGTGGATTCATTGTTGCGTTGTCCCACATTTGGTTTTCTATTGACCATGATGTTTGAGGTAGTTTTTTGTTAGGACTGTGGTTTGAGGAGGACACCATTAGTATATCATGGATTGATCATTTTCTCTAAGTTGTGATATGGTTATATCTTACATTGGATGGATTCAATTAGATAGGCTTATAGAGATAATGAGAGACCTTGATGAGTGAAACACCCATCTTGTTGAGTGTTATCCATGACTAGTGTGGCTTTGAGATTACGAGGTTCTAAGGCACTCACAGATTTGTTCTTGTGTTTCATAGGTGCCTTTATATTCCCAGGGCCATAGATGTTGTGCACTCCAAGATTTTTATGGATCCCATGGGATATTTTTTTCATGTCTATAGTTGGTACCTGATTAATTCTACAAGACCTTTAGGATTGACAAGTTATCTAGTTCTATCAACCAAGATGTTTCTATCACTAGTTTAGATCATTCTATTAGAGTTATAGAGCCTATTATATGCCTTTTTTTTCATGTGGAGGCCTATGGTTATGCCCTATTGTCTAATATTTATGCATGTTGTTTTTTGATATCTTGGTGATCTTATATATGTGCCAGCTGATTTGTGTTTGACTGAGCTACGTGTTATAATCCTAAAGCATGGGATAGATAGGGAGTATTTTTGTAACACCCCAAGATTTCATAGTGTGTTATTTCTTCAAAATAATTCAATAACTTGCACTACACGCAACACTGAGTTCAATCGCACCATGAATTATGAAAAAAAAGCCATTCAAAAGAGGTTATGAATAATATTAACTAAATTTTAAACTTTATATAATCCTTATAATTTTAGAATCCATATTATGAGTTTCTCAGATATAATGCAAGAACAAACTCATTTTTAGTATTGCACTTTTATCAACTTTTAATAGTGAACCCTTTTTAAATACAATATTTTAAACTTTTTGACTAAATGGGGACATCAAAAATTTAAAATGAAACATCCCAAGCTTCCATGGTACGCTTTCCTTTGAATAATATAGTAGCGTGTGTTGTACGCAACTTCGAGTTTTAACACACACCACAACCGATCAAACTAGCCGTTATGAATATTAATACCTACTTTTTGAAATTATATTTATTATATATTTCAAAATGGGCATCATTTTTGGATCAGGAGTGTTGAATTTACCCTAAGGTGAAATTTTGTTACTTTTTGGATAACTTTAATATTTTAATGAATAGTGAAAATTACTAAATTTTGATTAAAAATAACTTTTTTAATCAAAATAATTAATAGTGATAAATTATGAATTTGAGTGGTTTTAAAGTATATTTAGAATATATTTTTACCGTTTAATACAATTTTGTTCATTGGAGATAAGTTTACAATTAAACCAACATAAACAAGTGTCAATCTTTTGATATTTATTATCTCTGAAAAACACGCTTTTTTTTAACAACAAGAATTAATTTTAAATTAATTTCTGCCACTTCTGTGTTATGAATTTGGAAAAATGGATTCAATATTTAGAATAAAGATGTTCAAATTGTGTAAATAGGTATCTTTTATTTTTAGACATTTTGAATAATTACTTCGGTAAATATTTTATTTACCATGGTTAAGGGTAAATCCGGTAAATAAGAGTTAAAAAATAATATTATAATAATCCTAAATTACCCTAAAACGTGTCCTAACCTTATTGGTTGATACATGTTCGACCATAGGCATCTTTGGGTCGATTTTGGGACCCCATGGATCCACTTTTAGGTGATAGGGACACTTTATTTTAATTAAGTTAAAATAAGTACAAAAATGACACAAGCATATATCTTTTAGAAAAATTTTTTTTACATAGGGTTATATATGTTGGATTTTAGACTATAAATATTAATTAGAAAGATAAAAAGATTTCATACATAATGATATTTTATTTATAATTTTTAGACTTGAAATAAGTTAATTTATTTATGACACAATGATGATGAAGTAATAACCATAACAGTGACAAATTAAATTAATTGATATTATAAATACCCAAATAAAAATAATTTGAGACTTTTAATTAATTTCACTAATTTTATAGGATAATATCACATATTAGGATTGATTTAATCGACTTTTTTTATAATTAATAATTCTGTTATGAGTTTCACAAAAATAAACTATTGAATAGTGTCAAAATTGACATAAAAGAGTTTTTAAAACAGATATTATATTATTAATTGATATTAAATTCCTAAAAATCTAAGGTTCGGCCAAGAGACATATATCATGATAGGTGTATCATTAATGGACCAATTGGGGGTCTCTTGTATTTATATGGTATGTTTATTAACCATATAATATAAAAATACTAAGAGACATTGTAAAAGTGAAACTAATTAACTTAGAGTTAATACTTAAAGATAAGGTTAATATAAGTACCCAAACTTATCTAAATTCTATTGGTTTAGTGGTTTTCGACGCATGCCAACCTTAACATTTAAATAATACACTTTGGAACCATTAGAAACCGAATATGAATTTATTATAAATTAACATTTCTAGCTTTTCCAAAGGTTCCCCTCACCCCTCTTATAAAAGGGCACTCCTAATTATCATTTCTTCACACCTTAACAGCCTTTGGGTTCGGCCAAAATCTGCCCAAATACTCTCCCAACTTCACTCACTACAATCTAGAGGCATTAGTTTGATCATAAAGCCAACCTAAGGAGCCCTTTTGATCAAATCAAAAGGAAGAACCCGAAGAAGAGGTAATGATTTCACTACCCTCTTCCAAGTTCCTTTCTTCTTACACTTCTTCTTCCTTTGTTATTACCATTATAAAATAATAAATCCAGTATCATATATATAATGTGATGTTATTATAAATATGGTACAACCATATTCAGTATTCTATCCACCGTTTGAATAACATGTCACCATACATGCGTACGTACGGCTTACCGTCTCCACATCGTGGTGTAATTGTTATTCAATAAATTATTATTTGGATGAGTATAATAATGATGTGTAACTCATGTAAATAATAAATATAACATGATAAAGATTCTTTATATATGATATACCATCCAATTATATATTATTTTAATATTAAAAGAATGATATTTTCGCTCATGCGTACGTACGGACTACCGTTTCCACGAACGCGATGAGATTCATTCTCCATCGTATCCATTCAAGTATAATTATCATTGGATGATTTAAAAATGAAGTTTAAGGACTTGATATCATTCTGGATATGAATAATATACAACCTATCCATTACAAACATGACTTACGTAACAAAACATATAAAAGAGAATGAGTAAGTAAACACCCGAAACGGCGATAATTCTAAGATATTATTAACAAAGCAATGTTAAAAGATCATATATGATATCATATTAATGTATATGATTATTGAATAATTTAATAACAATTATTTCACCATTATACAGGAGGTTAACCTACCCCAACCAAGGAAAAGTTCAAGGTAAGGGTTTATTTCGCAATCTCTCCATTATCCGAGGTTGTTTATACGTAATAATCTACTGGGATTTCTTTATCATCCACATCCATGTTTCTTCAAAATGTATTTCAAAACATTTTCAAAATTTACAAGAATATGGGTTAAAGTCATTTATCCCCTTGTTTTACTTTTTATAAGAGGTTTATAAAGGAATCTTTCCATCGTTTTCCAAATAAGGTGCTTTTTAACCTTTTCACAGGATTAAGGTAAGAATGTTTTTTTTAACTTATACGGCGTGTGCGGCTATTTACCGCCGTTATAAAATCGTCGAAGCTTCCATTACAACATTATAAGAATATTTTCAAAGTAAATGAATATTTTAAGAATTTGTGAAAGGTACTCTTTATCAAGATCATAATTTTAAATGTTTTAAAGATCTATATTTCTAAATCTTTTTAATTAATGTCCATGTTTTCAAAATGATTTTAAGGATTTATTTATATGGACATGAATGTTTTGAAATTATATTTCTTTTCAAAAGTTTCAAAGTGGTATGGGACACTTTGATTCAAAAATCTCTTTTTAATTACTTCTTTTATAAATGTGTGACTTTTAAATGATTTCAAAAAAAGGAGATATTTCTCTCAAATAGTTTTGATTTCATCTATGTTAACATCCTTTGATGGATTTTATGATTATATGAAGTTGATTTATTATGATACAAAACATCCATAATGTATTGAAGGTTTTGTGATATGTTTGACTGTGGATGTGTTATTTTTATACCATTCATGGTTTATGGATAAAGTATTGACATTTTGTATGCTAGTTTTAATACGAATGTTTATGTTATGTTTAAACCTTTTCACATGGGAATGCATTGGACTTAATATGTGACGGGTGGAGCCCACTATAGCTCCTCGATGCATCAGTAGGTCTCATGATACAAACTAGTGTCTTGGCACAAGGCCTTGGCAAAATCTTATTTGTAGTCTTGGCACAAGGCCTTGGCTATGTGGTTATGATAGTATGGCATTATGAATTCCATCATTATGAAAGTGGTTATTGATATTGCATGTGATTATTCGATTAGTAGAATATCAATGTGAATAAGTAAATGGCATTATTTCATTTTAATTTTTCCATAACATTTTGAAGTTCAAGTTTAAAAGGCTTTTGTTTTGGTTATACATTTCCTTAAATGTTTATGCTTATTTTTGAAAGTTTCCGCTATATTTTTATCCTTACTGGGCATTTGAGCTCACCCCTTTTCTAGGTCTTATTTTTCCCAGGATGTGAAGAAGTAAGTTATGAATGACCTGCAGGGATATTATGAGGGGATAATTGTAGAGACCCGAAGCTTAACGTACATAGACATTACATTACTTTAGCAGAATAATTAGTACATAACCAAAACACACACACAAGGACCGTAATAGTTTAGTGTCTTTGGAAACTCGGAATATAATCTTCTACTCGTGGTGAAAGATCTTCAACATCTCCCAAAAAGATCTTCTTTTTTTTAAACTTAAATCCTTTCTTTATGTCCTGGGGAAAAAAAACATAAAAGGGTGAGCTCAAATGCTCAGCAAGGGTAAACAAAAGAAATATCAATCACGTCATATTCATAAGAACATATCTTTTGGAAATCTTAACCTGCAAAAGAGATCATAATTTCATAACATGGGATAAATCATAGTAGTGAAATGTAATCCCAATAATCATAACTTAAAAAAAGAAACTTTCTGGCATAAACACATAATCATAGATAATCATTTCTTATTAGTCAAGACTCATTGAAAAGACTATCTTAGTGGACAAAGTCTCATTCTGAACTGAGTTCACTCCTCGTTTCAGTCCTGTTTCACCGAACCGGTATAACCTACCATTCTAGCCATGTCTATCTCATGAGATATAAAATCTTTACCCAATTAATTGGAGAGAGATTTAGGTCCCACCCATCTCATAATGAAACCATTCTTATGTGTGCCACAAAAATCATAAATCATACATCATTGCATAACCCATGTAATAAAAATGGAATTCTTAAACATCGTGACATCATAAAACAATTCATATAAGATAAATTAATTCAAAAAAATAATTCCATCACAACATAATCAAATCAATGTAATGATAGGGATAGAATAATAACCCTACATTATCATATATGGAAAATAATTTTGGTAAAACACTTGAACTCCATTCTTGAGGAAAATATCCTTTCTACTTCAACAACATTTTTCCTTTCTTAACATGTCATACAATTTTAAACTAAAAGAAGTTGATTAAAATAAACATGAAAACTTGTAAAGGAAGATTCTTGGAAAAAATGTTTTAAAAATCCATTCATGCCGTATAAAGTAAAAAAAAACATTTTTCATACTTTTTTCATAAAAGTCAAAAAGTACCTCGTACGAAAAATGACAAAAGATTCCTTTCATACCATTTACTAAAAACTCACCGAAGGGTAAAATTGGATTTAAACAATTGTAGGTGGATGGAAATAATATTACATATTTAGGAAACATGGATGAGGATGATAAAATACACCCATAGTAAATACTAAAGTATAAAAAATCTCTGATAAAAATGAGATTGTGATATTTCCCTTACCTTAGGTCCGATTTGCTTCATATGTGTCCGAACCTCCTCTTCTTTGAAGTGCTTCTTTGAGACCTCCTTTTAGGCTACTAAAATAGGTCTTTGAAGAAGACCAGAACCTCTAGGATGTTTCTAGGGAAGTGTAGAGGAGAAATTGGTAGGGGTTGGCCGATCTTGAAGGCTCATAGTGGTGTAAGGAAGAGGGGGAGGAGGTGCCCTTTTATAAGGGAGGAGAGGGGCACCTTTGGAATAACTAACAATATTATTTTATTATAAATCCAAATTCGGTTTTAAATAGATAAAAATTGATTTATTTAGAAGCTAAGGTGGGTATGGGTCTAAATCCTCTCATCCAATATAATTTAGACAAGTTTAGGTTCCTATTTTAACCTTATCATTTAGATATAACATTAAATTAAATAATTTTACTTTTACCGTGTCTTCTTGTGTTCTTATACTATAAGCTTAATAAACTTACTATAAGTAGCCAAAAGAACCCCAAGTTATTTATTATTAATATATATAACCTTATCTAAGTCATTTGGCCAAACCTTATATTTTTAGGAATAAAATAACAATTACTAATATAATATTTGTTTTAAAAACTATTTTATGTCAATTTTGACACTATTTAGTAATTGATTTTTGTGAAAATCATAACAAAATGATTAGTTCGAACAAAGTTAATTAAATAAATACTAACATGTCATATTAACCTTGAAAATTAGTGTAATTTATAAAAAGTCTCAAATTACATTTATTTTAGTGTTTATAACATCAATTATGTCAATATTTCAGTAATAAGATAATTACTGCATCATTTTGTGTCATAAATAAATTAAATTATTTAAAGTCTAAAAATTACAAATAAACTATCATTATGTAGGAAATATTTTTAGATTTATAAGGAATATTTATAGCCGAATTTATCTTATGTATAACCCCATATTAAAAATTATTTACTTATTAAACTTTGATTTTTACTATTTTAACCCTTCTTTAAATAAATTAATAATAAATGTCCTAATCTAATCCAGGTGGGCCTAAATGGTCATATTTTATTACTAAGGTTGTTTTTGTTCGAATTAAACTTGTCCAATAGAATTAGGACATGTGCTAGGGTAATAATAATATCATTTTTACCCTAAATAACCCTATTTACTTTTAACCGTGGTAAAAAAAGTAAAAAGTTACTATTCACCAAAAATTATTTTCATCTCATTGAACCACATTTTAGTTCTTGATATTAACCGTGTCTCTCGGATTTTCGAAATTAAACTCACAGAAGCAGTAAAATTAAGTTTTATGAAAAATTCAGTTTTTTTAACTACTACTTAGTGGTTTCACTATTCATCAAAAATTGAAAGTTTTCAGAAAAATACCAAATATTAGGCCTAAGATATATTTGATATTATGATTTCAAAAATTATGTCTATTTTACCAAATTCAAAACATATTAGTTGCATTAATTAATTTAAAAATTAATTCCCGTCGTCAAAACAAATAGCATGTTCTTAAGAGAGAATAACTATCAAAAGATTGACAGTTGTCTATGTCTGGTTTAAATGTGAAATTACATCCAATAACCAACATTGTATTAAATTGTAAAAATATATTATAAATATACTTTAAAACCAATCAAATTAATAATTTATCACTATTAATTATTTCTATTAAAAAGGTTGTTTTTAATTAAAATTTAGTAATTTTCACTATTCATCAGAAAATGAAAGTTATCCGAAAAGTACAAAAATTTCACCCTAAGCTAATTTCGATATTCCGAATCGAGAAATGAAGTCCATTTTGAAAAATAAAAATTAATTTTTTTTTTCAGAAAGTGGTTATTACTATTCATAACGTCTAGTTTTAATAATATTTTAATAGCATATCGTTGTTTAGTGAAACTCGGTATTGCGTACTACACACGCTATCGAGGAAGGTCGCGATTGTGTGTAATGCAAGGCAAGTCAAGTATGCGTGTTGTGCAAGCTCCTTTTGGTGTAGCGTACAACACATGACATTAATGAAATTAAAAAGAATATTTTTCATAAAATCTCGGGGTGTTACATTCTACCCCCCTTAAAATGAATTTCACCCTCAAAATTCGTCAGGGTTATAAATGGTTTACTATTTGAAAGTTTCTTTAATAGAAACCCACATCGTAAAAAGGAATACCAAAACCAATCTTTAAAAACAAGAGTATGAAACGTAATGGTTACCCAAATAAACTAATCCCTGGGTTTCCACATAGGTGAAAATATGTATATGGAAGAGAAATCTAACCATCATGTTCTGATGGAGAGTGGTAGAGAACATGGTTATGGAAAAGACAGCAATCACAAATCCATAAATTTGTGATGATCTAAGGTACCATCTGATTTATCAGATATAAGAGCACTAGGACAACATTTTGGTTTTCAAGATCATTTCCCTAAAGTTGATGAAATTGGAATTAGAAGAAATACTTTCGTGATTTTGGTATAGTCTCACCGTTTGTCATTCTTTGGACAATTTCCAATTCATCTCTTAAAGAAATGAAGTTGAATTTGTCATTCGTGATGTGTTAGAAAATCATGTGATAGAATGATCGGTCATTCCATCTGTCTCAAACAAAAGGTTAGAAAAGTTATCAAAAAATAAATAAGTCCATCTATAGTGAGATTAATCATATATGGTTCCCAAAATGGACTTATACTTCATATATCATACTGCTTAATATAATAAAACTAGTTTCTACTAAACAGGGACTTCCTGTAGGCCAGTGGTAGGCGATAAAGGCCAGTCACAGTTCAGTTGTGGGTTCGATTCCCACGGCCTTGTCCGACGCGATGGGCTGTCGCCCGTCCTGTAGGTTGTCCTTTTTCTAAAACTATATTACTATAACATCCCATCAATAATATCGAAAAAACTTCTATCCTTAAACAATACTAACTTATGTCCAACATAATCCATTCCAATCTTTAGTCTTATCCACAATACTGCAGTCCACTCTCATAATATAGTGAAAAAGATTACCAGAGATTTAATACCATCGTTGGTACCCATATATCATAAGATATGTCTTGTTGGTCACATTCCAAACATTCAAAGGTCTTAATCATGTATTCTCTTGAATACCCATTGAACCTTAGTGAAAACATGAATGTAGTTAAAAGTTAACACTTTCGATATACCAAAATCCTCAAAATTTTATATACTCAAACCATGATATCACTTAGTCCTTATATCAATCATGAGCTCATGAATACTGTCAAACATTTCATTTTTTTCCTTATCCCTTCATTATGAACATATCATCTTTTTTCCAAAAATATCTCAATCACATTCCATGGTTACCGGTACCATAAAATTATTGAAAACCACAATAGACCAATACATAAATATTCCAATATTGCACGATACTATATACAACATTATTTTAAAATCCCATTACATAAACACTTAATCATTCCACCACATCTTTATCATATTCAACATCGCCAATGGTGATCACATGTGACTTCCCTTTGTCATTTGCCTTAAGTGGTTGCTCATGTAGATCATCACTAACCCTTGGATTAGGGCATTTATTAGCATAATTCCCCATTTTCTTGCACTTGAAGCATTGAAGTGTTGTTGGTGCGTTCTCTGCAGTCTTTTCTTTATTCACATCATTAGAAAACCTTTTTCCATTACTTCGACACTCTGCTGCTCGATGACCTTCTTTTCCACACTTAAAACATTTTCTAGTCCCTTTAAGACAATCTCCACTATGCTTCTTTCCACACTTTGAGCATAAGGAAACATTCATTTTCTTTTCACCATTATTCTGAGATTTCTCTTTGAACTCCATCTTTCGTTTCTTGTCAAAACTATGAGATGGATAAGTAACACCAACTTCCATTTCTACCTTGATAGCACAACGCACAATTTCTTCATAGCTACTGAAGTCTCTTATAGCTAACTCCCTTCAAAGATTTGGTTTTAATCCACTGAAGAATCGATCAACTTTACTTTCAGGTTGGATGATAAATCCAGATGCATACCTTGCAAGCCTTGTAAAATTCGCTTCGTATATACCAACAGATTCATCATCCTTTTTCTTTAGTTCAAGAAACTCCTTCTCCATCTTTGTTCAAAGAATACAAGGGAAGTACTTATTGAAAAATATGTTCTTGAAATAGTCCCATTCCATGGACTCAATTTCATCTCTTGGCCTCGTATTCTTGATAAGATTCCACCATTGATCAGCATCACCTTCCAAACAATACACTGCTAAGATGACTTTATCATGTTCAGAACATTGAAGAACTGAAAATATCTTTTCAGTAGTACTGATCCATTGTTCAGCAACAAGTGGATCAGAAGACCCACTGAAAGAAGGTGGATGTTGCCTCATGAAGGACTCAATAGAATATTGTTCCCTTCTCTGCTCATTTGGAAGTCCAGAATGATTCATATCTTGTGTAAGTATAGCAATAATATTTTTCACTCCATCTCCCATAACATTTGTTTTTTCAGGAGGACAGTCATTGCATTGTCCATTGCATGGATCAACACGGTTCCTTCGGGTTCCAGCCATCGTCTAAAACCCAAAAAGAATAGTGTGAGATGAAAAAATAAATGTAGGGAAAACAACATAATAAAGGGGGAGTATCCTCAATATCTAACATCTTAGGTTAAATTCTTTGATTTTTACCGTAGTTCTAGGACTGTATCCTATACGTATACATATCCTTAGGGACATCCCTAGACATAACTTTGAAATATCTCTAGGGATCTCACTAACGTTTTCGCATCCTAGTTTCCAAAGGTTGACTAAAACTTTCCTCTGATACCAACTGTAGAGACACGAAGCTTAACCTAAATAGACATTACATTACTTTTGCGGAATACTTAGTACATAACAAAAACACACACACAAGGACCGTAATAGTTTAGTGTCTTTGGAAACTCAGAATATAATCTTCTAATCGTGGTGAAAGATCTTCAACATCTCCCATAAAGATATTCTTTTTTTAAACTTAAATCCTTTCTTTATGTCCTGGGGAAAAGAAAACACAAAAGGGTGAGCTCAAATGATCATTAAGGGTAAAAAAAAGAAATATCAATCACTTCATATTCATAAGAGCATATTTTTTGGAAATCTTAACCTGCAAAAGAGATTATAATTTCATAACATGGGATAAATCATAGTAGTGAAATGTAATCCCAATAATCAAAACTTACAACATGAAACTTTGTGGCATACACACATAATCATAGAGAATCATTTCTTATTAGTCAAGACTCATTTCCAAGACTATCTTAGTGGACAAATTCCCTTTCTGAACCGAGTTCACTCCTCGTTTCAGTCCTGTTTCACTGAACCGGTATAACCTACCGTTCCAGCCATGTCTATCTCATGAGATATAAAATATTTACCCAATGAATTGGAGGGAGATATAGGTCCCAACCATCTCATAATGAAACCATTCTTATGTGTGCCACAAAAATCATAAATCATACATCATTGCATAACCCATGTAATAAAAATGGAATTCTTAATCATTGTGACATCATAAAACAATTCATATAAGATAAATTAATTCATAAAAATAATTCCATCACAACATAATCAAATCAATGTAATGATAGGGATAGAATCAGAACCCTACATTATCTTAGATGGAAAATAATTTTGGTAAAACACTTGAACTCCATTCTTGAGGAAAATATCCTTTCTACTTCAAAAACATTTTTCCTTTCTTAACATGTCATACAAATTTAAACTAAAAGAAGTTGATTAAAAATAAACATGAAAACTTGTAAATGAAGCTTCTTGAAAATAATGTTTTAAAAATCCATTCATTCCGTATAAGTTAATAAAAAACATTTTTCATACTTTTTTCAGAAAAGTCAAAAAGTACCTCGTACGAAAAATGACAAAAGATTCCTTTCATATCCTTTACTAAAAACTCACCGAAGGGTAAAATTGGATTTAAAAAATTGTAGGTGGATGGAAATAATATTACATATTTAGGAAACATGGATGTGGATGATAAAATACACCCTAGTAAATACTAAAGTATAAACAATCTCTGATAAAAATGAGATTGTGATATTTCCCTTACCTTAGGTCCGATTTTCTTCGTATGTGTCCGAACCTCCGCTTCTTTAAAGTGCTTCTTTGAGACCTCCTTTTAGGGTACTAAAATAGGTATTTGAAGAATACCAGAACCTTTAAGATGTTTCTAGGGAAGTGGAGAGGATAAATTGGCAGGGGTTGGCCGAGATTGAAGGCTCAAAGTGGTGTGAGGAAGAGGGGGAGGAGGTGCCCTTTTATAAGGGAGGAGAGGGGCACCTTTGGAATAACTAAAAATATTATTTTATTATAAATCCAAATTCGGTTTTAAATATCTCCCAACTGATTTATTTCGAAGATAAGGTAGGTATGGGTCGAAATACTCTCATTCAATAGAATTTAGACAAGTTTAGGTTCCTATTTTAACCTTATCATTTAGATTTAACATTAAATTAAATAATTTTACTTTTACCGTGTCTTCTTGTGTTCTTATAATATAAGGTTAATAAACTTACTATAAGCAGCCAAACGAATCCCAAGTTGTTTATTATTAATATATATAACCTTATCTAAGTCATTTGGCCGAACCTTATATTTTTAGGAATAAAATAACAATTATTAATATAAAATTTGTTTTAAAAACTATTTTATGTCAATTTTGACACTATTTAGTAATTGATTTTCATGAAAATCATAACAGAATGATTAGTTCAAATATTTTTAATTAAATCAATACTAACATGTCATATTAACCTTAAAAATTAGTGTAATTTATAAAAAGTTTCAAATTACATTTATTTTTGTGTTTATAACATTAATTATGTCAATATTCGAGTAATAAGATAATTATTACATCATCTTTGTGTAATAAATAAATTAAATTATTTAAAGTCTAAAAATTAAAAATAAAATATCATTATGTAGGAAATCTTGTTAGATTTCTAAGGAATATTTATATAAGAATTTATCTTATGTATAACCCCATATTAAATATTATTTACTTATTAAGCTTTGATTTTAACTATTTTAACCATTCTTTAAATAAATTAATAATAAATGTCCTAATCTAATACAAGTGGGCCTAAATGGTCATATTTTATTCATAAGGTTGTTTTTGTTCGAATTAAACTTGTCCAATAGAATTAGGACATGTGTTAGGGTAATAATAATATCATTTTTACCCTTAATTACCCTATTTACTTTTAACCGTGGTAAAAAAAAGTAAAAAGTTACTATTCACCAAAAATTATTTTCATCTCATTGAACCACATTTTAGTCCTTGATATTAACTGTGTCTCTTGGATTTTAGAAATTCCACTCACAGAAGCAGTAAAATTAAGTTTTATGAAAAATTCAGTTTTTTTAACTACCATTTAGTGGTTTCACTATTCATCAAAAATTGAAAGTTTTCAGAAAAATACCAAAAATTAGGCCTAAGATATATTTGATATTATGAATTCAAAAATGATGTATATTTTACCAAATTCAAAACATATTAGTTGCACTAATTAATTTAAAAATTAATTCCCGTCGTCAAAACAAATAGCGTGCTCTTAAGAGAGAATAACTAGCTAAAGATTGACAGTTGTTTATGTCTGGTTTAAATGTGAAATTACATACAATAACCAACATTGTATTAAGTTGTAAAAATATATTCTAAATATAATTTAAAACCAATAAAATTAATAATTTATCACTATTAATTATTTCTATTAAAAAGGTTGTTTTTAATTAAAATTTAGTAATTTTCACTATTCATCAGAAAATGAAAGTTATCCGAAAAGTACAAAAATTTCACCCTAAGCTAATTTCGATATTCCGAATCCAGAAATGAAGTCCATTTTGAAAAATAAAAATTAATTTTTTTTTTCAAAAAGTGGTTATTACTATTCATAACGGCTAGTTTTAATAATATTTTAATAGCATATCGTTGTTTAGTGAAACTCGGTATTGCGTACTACACACGCTATTGAGGAAGGTATCGATTGCGTTTAATGAAAGGCAAGTCAAGGATGCATGTTGTGCAAGCTCCTTTTGGTGTAGCGTACAACACAAGACATTAATGAAATTAAAAAGAATATTTTTCATAAAATCTCGGGGTGTTACAATAATAGTGTGGACTATGGAGACATTATGTTGTTGTAGTAGTTTTTCAATTTATGATGTAATGTAAAACTTTATGAATATATCTAGTGTTTCCAAGGCTACTAAACCAATCGGTCTTTCGAGATTTGATCTTTCTTGTGATCATGCCAATGTTGTGTAATAAGGCACTGACTCTAGGTAACTGGGGTCGGGGCGTTACAATTTTTACCAAGGGTGTTTGGCTGGAACATGTTGTTTTTTATTATTTCTTGTGTTTCCCCCCTTTTTTTCAATTGTTTATTTATGCCATTTACTGCTAGTTTTCATCTAGGATGGACATATCATGTGTGAATGCACTTGTTATGATAATAGATTTATAGGTTCGCCATTGGGGGTGAACTACTAGGATTTATTTATCACCCCTATATGTGAACCTTGGTGTGCATGTATACATGATGTATACCTTCATGTTGGGTCATAGATTGTATAATAGTTATGGAGAGACCTAGTATTAATGGATTAAGAACTTCCACTCTTGTGGAGTCTCAGGATCATGTTAGTGAAACTTGAGCATCGTGGAGACTAGGTATATGGTTTAGATCAACGTTGGAAGTAGATTTTATTGTATTTATTTTCTGTTTTTTTTTATTTTTGTGTATATGGTCGGCCCGGTGGGCGATCAACTTTTTTATGTTTTTCATTATTTGAATCTGTATGAATGTATACCACATTTTATTTATTATTACATTATTTGTTTTAGTTTAATTATTTTTGAACTATTATGTTGAACCCTTTGTTTTATTTTGGTTATTTTCCACTGTTATTGCACTTTGAATAGAGGGTATAGTCCCCTATTTCACCTTTTATACCATTTCTGATGGTCATAAGCCTCTAGCATTTGGGGAGGCATGCTTGGGGCCTTGTGATAGGATATATTGGGTGAAATGTTAGGTAACCCCATGTTTTTTATTATATTTATTGTTTATTGTTGTTCTTTGGCCATTATTTTCCATGCTTGTGCAATTATGTTTATCTGTTTACATTGTGATGAGCTTACCACATGCACCTAAAATTTATTTTACTAGTTTGGTACTAGACCACATTGGTAATATCCCATTGAGTTGTACTCACACCCTACCTCGGTGGCCATGGAACGTGGGCACCCCAACCCTTACTTCATGTAGGTACAAGTTGGGTTGAGGCCTAAGTTTTATCATATAGTGGAATAACTTACTACTATTTTGGAGACCTGGATAAGTTGAGGCTTGGAGTTGTAGAGTGTCCTATATTTTCATTCTTTCTTGTCTTATACATGATCAACTTAATGAGAGAACAATGCCTATTTCTATTTGTGACTATTGAGTTTATTTTTTCTTTATTCATTTATATAGTTGGTATGTAGTTGGTGTTCCACTTACTCTGATTGTATACTATTTAGTTGTTTATTTATTTATTTGTAATTGTGAACTCTGATGGGGGTATAATGTTCCCATGGTTCCACTCAAGACCCTTGTTGTTAGTCATTAGCCTCTAGTGTATGGTATGGCACACATGAGTTCATGTAACATTCTAGCTTAGACCCGATGATTCATGTTGGGATGTTAAAAAATAGTATCAGAGCACATACTATATTTCTTTTCTTATTTTGGGAATTTGGTTTACTATAGACATAAGAATGTGTTGGATCATTTGTTGAAACTTGGATTGGTGCACTGCGAACACATTTTCTGAGGGAATTCTAGGTCACTATGGTATAATATTTATGTTCTTGGTTTTCATTGTTACTATATGTTTTCACCTCATGTGATGCGCATGGATTTTGAGGTTATGATTTCATATGGATTTCATTATCATCCTTATCAGAATGATGCATCACATGCATCCTATTTGGAATATAGGTTTCACGTGTCATATATGTTTTGTGTGTGTGATTATACTAACAATTTAGGACTCAGTTATTTATTTTCAACAACTTTAACTATGTTTCACATATGAGTTTTTAGTGACATTTTATTCTTCTGAACACCTATGAATGTTTACTTATGATACCAGGTCATGTGAGACTATGATGTAGTGAACCTAGATGATGGAGATGATGGTTATGATGATGATGACAGTGATTTAGTTCCACTATACATAAACAATGTAGTGTTCTTGTTAGGTCATTATTAGGAATAAATGGTGTTAGTGAATAAATTATGTGAGTAGACATTAGATATGTTCGACTAATTAATATATTAGTTTTAGTTTATACATGGTTACCTATCTAGAACTGATTGAAATTTTGTTTAACCAAATTAGGTATCTTTAGCCATAATGTGGGTTATCTAAGGGAGAATCCATCTTGAAATATGTAGATATGTTCCTAGATTAAATTTCATAAGTTGTAACCCCAAGTAAAAATTTGTGTGGGTTGTATAAAGGACCTTATGGAATTAAAAATTTGGATCTAGTTACTATAAGGTCAGTACCTCATACTACTTATAAGTAAACTGAGTGAAAATATTCCTTGTGAAGGAATAGTGAAGTTTAATACAGAGGGGTGATTTTCATTGATAGAAATTCCTTGGTCATGGGAGTAACCTATGGAAGTATTAAAGGTGGTAATTTTATGTTTTATTATAGTGTTGGAGTATAGAACATCTTGAGAACTTTTTCTTCTGAATAAGGTTGAGTTTTAGAGTGCTCAGAATACTGTAGCATTGAGGGTTGGACCAATAGTTTCTTAACCCGTTGGTTTTAAATGAAACTCTTGTTGAGTGCTGAGTGATGATCCTAGGTTCTCAAATATTTGGGGGTTTAGAGAATGGGTGGATTCTCAATGGATTTAAATAACACCCATGTGTGAGGTGGTTTATCATGAAGCATATTAGTAAGGATTATCCATTTCCAAAAGGATCACTAGGGATTCTCAGGATAGAGGATCTAGCGCTTGGTACATGGGTAGATATAAAGGTAAATGAGTTTATCTTGAAGGTCTATGACACATGAAATAATCACTCTGTTTGAGTAACAAGTGGTGTTTCCACAACTTGATATGAAATTATTAATTCATGGGCATTCTTGAGATGATTATTCATGGGTCGTTGGAAGTGGGGTGGTGTACTGATCGTTGAGGAATTATTGGTTCTGTAGAGGAGCCTGGTGGAGTTTCTGGTGGTAGGTTACTATTTGTTTATTCAGGATCACCCAGGATTATAAAAATTGGTGAATTTGGCATAAATCTCAGAAGGTTTAGTGGAATAATGAATAATTCTTGTATATTTTTTTTCTACAGTGGAATTTGAAACCATCTATAGATCAGAGTACCCATGTACAGTCAACCAAAGTTGGTTTTTGATAGAAATTTCTTGGCTTGAACTAACAAATTTCATGAGGGAATGAGGTATGTATTAGTTGAAAGTTTTAACCCACACCTAGGCTGTTGGTGGAAATTTCACATCATGGATGTATCGATGAAAGTAGTGAACTTATCTCTGAGTATTCTGGTGTGTACAATTCTTCGAGCTTTCTTTCCAATTTGGTATGAATAGATAGTCATGATTAGTAATTTCCATTGATGACGGACTAGAATAGGGATGGTTAAAACAATGTGATCACTATGAGGTAAAAATAAACATACTTATATGTTGTGGAGAATCTTCCTAGTCACATGTGAATTACATATCTTGTTGAAAGTGTGGTGGTCTATGACAGACTGACCATTGGACGATCAAGGTGACTTTGGAAGACCAATGTGTAGTGGAATCAAGTGTATCTTATTTTTTTGTTAAATTCCTAATGTTGATTTTGATTTTTTCTAGAGGAAGACCATATGTGGGATTTGGACTTAGAAAAAAAATCAATTTTAGTTGATTGGGAGTCATATTGTTAGTGCTTTGGCACACTATTGAGAGCCTTACAGCCGATGCAAGCAGTTTTTAAACCAACTAGGAATAATCTTTTTTAGTTAGTTCAGAAATTGATTGGGATATTGGATTTATTTAATAATTCATGAGTATTAATACATCTTGATAGGTGGATTTATGGATCATCATTTTTAGGGAGGTTTTATTTGTTGGAAGACGACTAAAAATATACCAACTAATGTACCTGCATGAACTTGAACGTAGTGGGTTGGAACTGCATCAAGCTCATCATTTTGAGAATGAATGTTGTGGTTAAAATTATCTTGGAACTTTCAAGAATGGTTTATTTATTTTAGGTTATGTTTTTTCGATAGTGACCTTTTGGATTTGTTTGGAATCAGGTATGAGTTTTCAGTATCGACGTTAATCCATGCCTTTTATTGATCGAGTGCAATGGAACTAAACCATACACAAGAATGTTATTGGAATGTCAGATTCTTGTTTGATATGGTGATTACTATAATGGGCATCAACATGATTCTTTCATATGAATCTGTTGAAAACACCATGGTGTGATTAAATAGAGGGTTATGGTGATCGTGGACTCAATACTGGATAACAACAAGATTTTAGCTTGGCTCCTAATGTTCGTGCTTGGAGTCATGTAATAGAAACTTGAGGGATATTAAAAAATTATTGAATCCTTGAGAGTATGAGTTGGTACTTAGGGATGGAATGTGGAGGAATACCTATGGATGATGATCAAAGTATATCTGGATGCATTCTTCACATGCTACCACAACTTCTTGGGGATGAAAAATGATATAGTGGGGATATTTTAATGATCTGTGTGATTATGTTTATGTTTTTATATCTAACTTAAAATGATGTGGAATACTAGGCATGGATTAATAAATGGTTTTTTTTCACTTCTGACACTAAACCCACATTGGTTTTATAAGGGTTGGATTAGTTTTTGGAAATCAATCCAATTATGTAATCACCTATCACTCTCTCTAAGATATATCTTTGGTCCATGGTTGATCTTGATGGAAACTAATGGATAATCTAGGCTAGATCTATTGAAATTCTTTAATATTTTTCTATTTCTTCCTTGTATGGTGGTGGATTACTATACCATTCATCATAGATGAATCCTCTTGTAAATTATTGGCTCTTAAGATACTTTTTCTAATTCTCCACCTATCCACTTCTCTCTTGAGATCTTGATTGTAGATTTGTCATCAATATGATCTCTCTTGAAGAATCATATGATAATTCCAGTAAATCTTTATGGAATTGTCCAAGATCGATGGAGCTTTGGATCAGCAGGATAGAGGATGTATCATGATGATGAACCTATACCATTGATGATAGTTTTTATGAAGTCATGTCCCTTTATAATTCTTTCAATGGTTTTAGGTCAATTTTGTGGAATTGGCCACCAAAACATGAAATTGATTTGGAGTTTTCGCTCATCTAAGAACTAGGAGTGTCTCCGAAGTGGATTGAACTCAATTGGATGATGTTTTGGATAAGGTATGTTGTTTGGTTAGTTTCTTCAAATTTTTTTAATCTAGTTTTATTAAATTAAGATTTTGTTATTGTCGAAAAATTTATATTTTTCCATGAATGAAGTTGAAAGAGATAGAAGGACCTTTGATTTATGGTAGGTCATTGTTCTGATTGAGAGGTGATATCTGGTAAGTCTATTTTCTAGTGTAAAATTTCCGTGAATAAGAGTTCCTAATTTTTTTAATTAATTTTAATTTTGTTAAAATTATTTTATTGGAATTATTTGGACTGAGAATTACTCTATGGAAATCATTGGAGGTTGAGTGGACTTGGGTGGCCCAAAAAATCTATTTGGCCTTAATTGAATTGGAGTGATTATGTTTTAGGTATGTAGTCCCATATAGTCTATCCTATGGTATTATGAATTTTTATTGACATGATATATTAGGTTCTCAACTTTAGGTTAATAACCATTAAATTCATATTGTGTTTTTAATATCTAATAATGATTAATTAATTAATGATCCATAAGCATTAATTAATTAAATAAACCTGCCTAATATAATTGGACAAAGTGTGAAGGCCCATAATGAAATTTTACTCAATGGCTTAATGTTGGCTACCGATGGTCGATGATTGATCACTAATGAGTCCCTAAACTACATGGGTTCCTTGGTGTGAATGTGCATGTGTATCCATAATACCATGCATGACGACTTATGCCATGAGTATTCTTAGATAACCTTTTTGACCGTGGTTGATCTTGATCACATGTGTAGATTCTTTGACTCCTTATGATATTCCATGCTTTGTTTTTTTGCGCAATATTTTTTTCCTTAATGTGATACCTATATTGACATAACATTTCAACCATGATTAATAGTGATCACGTGTGGGTGCATGAGTGTCCCATGATAACCTCTAGGATTTTTTTTCATGAGTGTGCCTATTCATCTTATTTCATCTTGTTCAATTTTGATCATGTTGTTTGTGTGTTTCTATTAAATACTCGTAATGATATGATTTGATATGCTTATATATATACTCTTTCATGTTGTGTGATATATCATATTTCCTTTGGAAGTATTTCTCTGGAATTCAAAGAAATGAGGACCATTTTGATTTAGTTATCCCTTTGAGGGTATCGTACATGGTTTTATACAATTACGGGGGACCTGTGCACAAGGTATAGGAATTAATACCGTGGGGATAAAACCGTGATAGAAATATTGAGGCTATGATGACCTCAAATATTTCCAATAGTATGTTTACTTGATGAATAGTGGATGCTGAGTAGCATGTTCACCCAAGGACTAATGGATTCCAAGTAATATGTTGACTTGATTCCTATTGGGTGCAAATTATCATGTATATTTAATGCCTCGTGATTTCATGTAATAAGTTCACTAAGTTCCTAATAGATATTTAGAAACATTTTACCTCAATGCCTTGAGTATGACGAGTGACATGTTGTCTCGATACTGGGTGGACCAACCTCATGGCTAGTTCATGATTATTTATGACACACGTTCTGAATTTTCTTTTTTTAATGGCTCCAAAGCAAGTACAACCAAGGTTCATGGAATCTTGGTAAGTGCACAACCACTCAGTATGTGGTTGTTTTTGCTTTTTTATGATTTGGTTATTATATGCTATGATTGTGTTCTTATATGAATATATTTACTTACTTTTGAGATTATCATATTCACGTACACTACATTTCACTTGTTGGGTACTAGACCTTGTTGGTGGTGTCTTATTGAGTTGTAATCACACCCTGCTTGGGTGGCTAGGACACTTGGGTACCACATCATCCCTCCCCCCTTATAGGTATAGGTTGGGCTGAGGCCCGAGTTTAATGTTCTAGTAGAATTGTTAACTAAAAATTTGGGGACTAGGATTAGTTGAGTCTTGGATTTATAGAGTACATTGTACTTTCAATCTTTTATGAATTATATGTGATTGGCCTGATGGTAAATCAATGCCTATTTCTAGTTATGACTGTTGAACATATTTTTATGCATTCATTCATATAGTTGGTATATTTTTGGTGTTACAATTACCCATATTTTATACTATTTACTTGTATGGTTATTATTTTTGTGTATTTCGATAGAGGGTATAGTCTCCTCATGGATCCACTTGATATCCTCACTTCTAGTCCATAACCTCTACTCCATAATGAGGCACATCTCAAGTCTTATATAATTCTTGATCGAATCTAGTAATTCAGTTTAGGATATTAAACATGGGTATTAGTGCATTAAAATGTCACCATAACAAAAGATATTCTATTACCATGAAGTCAAGAATATTCCTTTTTGAAAAGGAATGTCATACCGTACGACATCCCTATATCATAAAATATCCTATAGGATAAAATTATCACATATATATTAGGAATTAGGGAATATCTCTATAATTTATAACATGATAAATTTATATTAAGAATGTTAACACAACCATACACAAGAACCTTCCAAATCATATCCCGCTTGATAGACCACCACATATACCTTATGTTTGCTGCACTTTTGGGGTTTTGTTAAAATTGTTACATCATTATATAATTCTTTCCACTCATATATAAATACCCATAGATATGACCATATAAATTACACTATTTGAAGAAAATATTTAATTACAATAAATTCATAAGACATTTTGGGTTTTTATTTTTAGATAATTTGGATAAATCATTAACTAACAAAACTCATTCCCTTTTCAACTAATATAAATTTTCCCACTATATAAATAACTACTTAATAAATAATAAGTAATAAATATCTATCAATAATTATCTATTTAAGACACTCTTATAGACATTACATACTTTTCTTATCTTTATGAATTTTGGAAGTGGAAACATAGGAAATGGGTGGGATCAGATGTCCTATAAGGGTAAACATAAGTGATAATAATCAAAGATCAAATGTGAGATAAGATGAGAATATGAGTATAATTATGATATATATGAAAGTTATAATCGATAGAGAATATATCATAAATTAAATAATAAAATAATAAGACATCATGAAAATGATTCATATCATAGAAACAAGACATACATTACAATCGTGGCACATCTATAAGAATATAAATCATAACATAGTGGAATAGGTATCATATCTCATTCCCATAGTGGACTAGGCTTCAATAACTAGTTTCCTTTAGTGGATTTTTCATCACTCACCTTCTTCCCATGTAAAATAAAGCTTCACTATCCTATTTCCATTGACAGATAAGATTTCAGTCACTTGTTTCCCTTGGTGAATCAAGTCATCACAACTCGTTTCCCATTATATCATATGTTATAAAACCATAACCAATGCATTGGAGCATGATATATGATCCCACTCACCACCATCCATACATATGTGTTCTGTATAAAGTAAATCATCATAATACCATAAATAATACATGGATAGAAAATAAGTTTCATATATGTTTCAAATGGAATCACATAACGAATACATTCATAATTCCACCAATAATCATAACATGTTATACCTATAAAAAATAAATGAGAATACAATGATATTTAGTAACCTTATATGTAAATAAAAGTTAATAAATATTATAGAGAATATTGCATTTTCACTATATAGATAAATTTTATATGATTAATTAATTAATTTACCTAATCAATTGACAAATATTTATCTAGGTTAACACTCTTTAATCAAAGAAATAAAAAATAGGGTAATAACAAAGGAAAGGCATTGGAAGAAGAATTATGGTTATAAAATGAAGATGATTAAAAAAGAAAAATTAATTTATGGATCATTTATATTATAAAAAGTTTACATTTATAATTTGTGAAAATTTAGATAAAAACTTACCGGTAGATGAAGACTACTTTCAGAAGAATAATTGAGTTTTACTTTCAAAATCATGAGGAAAATGACCCTTTTTACATGAAAAACATTATAAATAAAAAACATATAATAATGAAAAAATAATTTTATTTTTTAAACCATGAAACATGGGATTTTTTTCAAAATTACAGGACATATATTGTTATGAAAAAAGGATATTTTGTTTATATTTTATTAAAGAGATTCTAAAGAAAGATTTTCTAGTTTCTTCTGGAAATTCATTTTTAGAAAGGATGGAAAGAAAAATTTTTAGTTATATTAAAGAATTTGTTTCTAATAAATCATGAGTAATATATTATTTAAAAAATATAATTTTTGTATAGTGAAAAAGGGAGGCGGAGGTTAAATCAATTTTATTTTGAAAGGAACGAAAACATATTTTTTTTATTATTTTTGAATAATTTTTTTGAAAACAAAAATCATAAAGGAGTAATATATTTTAATTTTTAAAATAGGTAAACAGAATTATATAAATCATAGAAAATAATATATATTAGAGTTCCCAAAAATAGATGGGGACTTTTTCAGGAAGGAAAATATGGGCATGGAGGAAAATATCAGTTGGAAAGAATGAATGTTATTATTTCCAATGTAAAACTTTTTGAGAAGAAATTTCATCATGGAAGATGATATCAATGAAAATAAGTATAATAAGAGAAAATAACCTAGATAAAACAAAGTTTAAGGATAAATGGGGATTATATTACCACAATCAAGTAGAGAATTTATGATCCATGGAGAAATAATTTGAGTAAACAAACGATTATTAATTGAGTAACATTTAAATTGACACCCCTTGAATTTGTGAGAGATTGAAATTAAACAAAAAATACCATGAATAATACATATATATATATAATGATTTAATGAATCAAATAGGAATAATATACACCATATGTATAAATTTAGCTGACTAATATAAATTTATCTCAGAGAAAGGAATTTGAGACAACAAACCCTTACATTGTTCTAGATTCATTATGTGCATGCACCTAATGTCTTAAATAATCAAATAAATTTTATTAGATAAATTATTTGGAACCTTATTATTATATTTTTCATTTTATATGGAGAGTTTATTACCAAATTGTATTTATTTATTATATTGTTTTTTACTATGTTTCGATGAAAATCCGATCAATGTCAGCTTATTTCATAAATTTTAGCGATCGAAGAGGATATTTTAATAATAGGTTAAATATTAAATATAACCTTCCCATAACCATATTATTATAATTATTTAATTATTTAATTATTATAATATTAGTATTTAATTTCCCATACTAATCTATGATGTAGTTTTATAGCATTGTTCAAGTAGGTGGTTAAACAAACACTAAATATAAATACACTATATCTTGATGGGTGAGTGTGGTTAAGGAAATGTATAATATCATTAATAAAGAATCAGAATGATATTATTAATATGTTTTTAAGTTTTAGAATCATATTATAAGTGGTTTTAATCAGGAAATAAAATCCACATGAAAAAATTATAGCATTACTTTATAGAGGTAATAGTCCACCCAATTCATGGTAAACATTATTTTGTTTTTCTAATAGATGGAAATGAATAAATAATGCTTGTTATAGTAATATAATTAAAATTAAATATAATAATTATAATGAGGTCAATATATAATTATGGTTATTATAAGAACTACTGTAAATTGGGCCTTTAACAAAGCTAGTAAAAGGGATTTATCTGCGCTATAGAAGCATTGATAATGTAGGCGTTGTTAAAGGGTTATCTTTAAAAGAGACCGTAAAAATCATTGATAAAGTCCCCCTTTAGTAGAACTAAAAAAAAGCACCAATAATGGGGGCCTTTATCAACACTTTTTTAGCACTGATAAGGGGTTCTTTTATCAGCCCTTGTTTTAGCACTATTAAAGGTGACCTATATCAGTGCTTTTTAGCACTATTAAAGGCAACCTTTAACAACACTAAAAAAAGAATAGATAAAGGCTCCACTGATAAAAGATATAATTTATTTTACAGACCACCCACCCTTACATTTATCAGGGATTCCCCCACGCCTTTTATTAGCACTTCCCCCACCCCTTTAACAGTGCTTTATATAATCTCACCCTCTGCATGCACCCCTAACTCCAGCGAGTTTCAAACCCAAGACCTCTAGATTATACACCATATTTTTTTACAATCCATTGTACTATTTTTTTTCATTTTATGATATATCTATATATTAATATATATTTCTTTATATTTTATTATCAATATATTTTTGTATTTCTATACATATGTTTATATATATAGTAATATATATATATATTTTAAATTACATATTTATTTATATATATATTAAAATATATATGTATATATATATATTTAAATGGATATTAACTCTGAAAACCCTTAAAACACGTAAAAACATTATGAAACTCCCAAAACCCTAAACCCCTAAAAACTATGAAACGACCATAAATTCTGATCCGAGAGTCCTTTTCATCTCCAAAACCAATCAAATAAAAGTTAATTAAATGATATTCGATATGATATGTGGTATAGGATGAATAGACAAAAAAATCAAAAGTTATAGGTGTTTGAATTTTAACAAATCGGGGTCAGTGATAAAAAACACAGTTTTAGAGGCCTTTTGGGCCTTCTTGGGATTGGAAAACAAGATAGATCTCTTGAAAATTGGTTAGAGACAATCCTAGGAATAGATATCATCAAAAGATTGAATTTGATATGTGGTAGATCCAAAACGGACAGCCAGATCAAAAGTTATGTCCGTTTGAAGTTCAAGTTCTATTTTCTAACTTTTTTGAAACTATAATATATTTTATTCCTTTTATTATCACATTATTTAAATCTCATGTGGCTTAAGATTATTTCATAAGATTATATTTTACTAGATGTAGAGTAGAAACAGACTCCCAGATCGAAAATTATGATCTTTTCAAGGTTTTTAGGGTTTTAATGGGTTTTCACATTCAATGTCCTTTCAAACGACCATAAGTTATAAACCAAGTGTCCATTTTGCCTCTACCACATATAAAATCGAATATTGAGATGAGATCTATGCCTTGATGACCTAAAATAACCATTAATAACATCTATTAAGGCCAAAAAATTCTTATATGGCCTCTAAATGACCATAACTTCTGCTAAAGGTGTCTGTTAATGATTTTTTTTGGAATATACCCATTATCAGCGCTAGTAAAAAAGTGCTGATAGAGGGGGGGGGGGGGTCTTTATCATCACTTTTAAAAAAGCACTGATAAATAACACCCTTTTATGAGCACTTGTTTATAAGTATTGATAAAGTCCCCCTTTATGAGTGCTTTTTTAGAAGCATTAATAAATTCTTATTTTATTAGTGTTTTTTACTAATCCTGATAAATGGTGGGCCTTTATCAGTTATTTTTTAGAAGCACTATTAAAGACCCCCTTTAACATCACTTTTTTTAGCACTGAGGGGTTTTTTAACAGTTCTTTTAGAAGGTTCTATTAAAACCCTAGTGTTAGTTAAACCCAGTTTTGTAGTAATGAGGTTTGGAATGGAAAGAATAAAAAGAAAAAGCAAAGGTTCTAGTAATAATCAATTTGGAATCTTTAACTTTCTATTGAAAGTATCCATGTAAATAATATAATTAGGATAACTTATGGTGACCAGAGGAAAATTAAGTGGGATATGGTTGTATTAGAAACAAATTTAAGAGTTTTTGGAATAAATTCAAAGGCATATGTGTGGTATTAGTTGGTTTAAGTATGTTCCTTTTTTTAATACCAAATGTAAAGTTTTATTAAGCCACTTTAAGGAGAAGTGGGAAACCATAGTTCACAAAACCATTGATACCTTGGTAACTAGTTTTTACCCCAATAGTTTATAATTTATTTAAACATTACGGCAAACCATATTACCAAATTTGGGGGTTTTTGAACCAAAATTTGATCCTAATATAATCTAATACAATCTATAACCAATATAAAATTAAAATTTTAATTAAAACATTTAATATGTAGAATAACTGTTTTGAAGAAAAAAATGTTGTTTTCACCATTAAGTGTTCTTAATTTTATATATTATTGATGAATAATTTAATGAGTGATAACATATTTATATACAGGTTTAAAAACCATATAATGTTAATTTTTGATAATATATCAACTTATATAATTAATTAAAATTTAAATAATATTTATAAAATTTTTTTTTTGAAAATAATAATTTTTCCATAATCACGGTCATTAACTTTAATCTTAGTAATGATATTTTTAAACCAGAATGAAATTTAAATTACGATATAATATTATATTTTTGATCTAAAATATTAAATCCTTTTTTCATTTAATTTCCATAAGTGATGAAAACTAATTTATAATATAAACATAAAAAAACTTTTTTATAGTAAAATATTACTTATGTTTGAAAAACATTAAACATGAGTTATAAAAATTTAACATGGTATTTTTAAATGATATATTTTACTTAAAAATTTGTATTTTTATATAAAATGGTTTCAAATATTTCAATGTTATAAATGTGAAGGCTTTAGAAAAAATGGTATTTTATAACTATCCAACTAAAAATAAATTGTTATAAAAAAAATATAAAAAATTCAACTTAATATAATTTTGATATTATAAATCTAAAAATCAAGTTTATTTTTTAAAATTAAAAAGTTTAAATCATTTATTTAGAATTTTAAATAAAATCATAAAATATATTGAAAAACTATTTTTCATAATAAAATAACTCTTCAAAGTGTTAACTATTCTTATTGTTCATTCATATTAATTATTAAAAAAATTAGTGTTATTATGTTATATATATTATTCATATCAAAAATATACATTGCATATAATATATTGATTTTCTTATAAAAAATCACATAAAAGCATAATTTTTGAAAAATTAATTTTTAATCAAAATGAAATCTTATTAGTTATCTAGATACACTAATTGAATTTTATCAATGCGTTTGTTTTTAAAATGGTCTTTATTTCCTTGTATTTTTCATAATTTAGTTAACTCTATTTATATATTCTAAATTAAAAACAACATTATAACTACTATATAATGTTTCATGTTTTGTTTTGGTTTGATATTACATGTGAAGAAAGCTATTAGAGATAATATTAATTTGAAGGATCCAAAATCTTGTGTTGTTATATTCCACCATCCATAAGTAAATTTCATCCTCTTAATTTTAAATTATTAATTACTGATGAAAATAGGTGAGGATATTTTTAACATATTCATCATTCATGATATAAGCTCTAATATGACCTCTACCTTATTATCTTAGGACATATCAAGTTAGTTATCCTTCTTAAAGCAACATTAATCATTCGTACAATAATATACCCAAGTATGTATATATCGAAGTCATATATTTTCAATAAAATACCTTTACCAAAATCATTTGAATCTCTAAGATAATAAGAAAATGGGATTATATATTCTTCCAAAAATTAATTTTATTTTTAACCCTCAAATGTATTAATCACAAGTTTATATTTTCAGAAACAAGTAAATATATATAATAATCCATTCAATGATATAAAAATCTCCAAAAATATATCAGATCACTATTTTATTAAATCAATAACCAATTCCAAGAATATCAATACTATCTAACTCACTTTTCTCAAAATCAATCAACTCTTTATTACCTAAACATCAAGGATATATTAAACCTATGAGTTATTCATATCTTAATCATGTGTTCCCAAATAGTTATCCCTAAAAATATAACCTTTTCATAAAATCACTTTTCAAGGTTATTGATACCATTTAATATATGTTTCTAAACACTTAAAGAAATGCTATTGAAGAATAATTCTTATATATCTCACATAATACTCATAACTTTTAGAATATACCCAAATATCATTGATAAATATCACTTACTAATGAAAATAGCTAAGAGTGTCAAGATTTATTTTTTATTAAGATATCAACCTCACTACCTTAGGTAATACTAGTATTATCTCTTGTTCTATCATAATATGTATATATAAATATTATAAACCATTTTTGTTTTCTTTCTTATTTAGTTATAATACATAGTGGTTTCTTGATATATACATTTCTCATCTTCATTTACTTGATACTATTTTATACAAATATTAAAACCCAAAATGGTTATCAATGAAATTAGAGTAAATGATCATATGAATATCAAATCTTAATCCTAAGATGCCTTATACAATAACACCTTCATTTCAACCTATGATACTTTTAGTTCAATCCAATTTAATTTAAGTTAGCTTCTCTTATACATTTTAACCCAATGCATTATAGTAATTAGGAATTAAATCCCTCATATTGGTCCATAAAGAGAATGATACTGACCAAAGAATAACCCATAGTGGTGTATAGATAGGTTTGAAATATTAAGAAAACTCATTGTACACTAGAGTGAAGATTGAGTCAATGATCAACTAGCCTTTTTTGGGGTGATTAACTCTAGGTAAATCTGTTCCACAACCACATCAACTTTCTATTATCTTGATAGGGATGTAATTACTAGGAGGACAACATAATTTCTACTTTACCAAAACTTCATGATGATATATTATAATTATAACTATCCTTTAGACTGATCCGTAGATTTTTTCACCAAAGTTATCTTATCCAAATCCCTAGATATTCAATACTACCTCAACTAGACCAATGGGTTATCTATACCATTAAAATTAGGATAAACCTTAACTTATCAAACATTGATGACATTTCCAACTCCCAAATTATCCTTAACTAATAACACCATAATCTATAATTTTATAAAAACCCTACTCTGATACCAAATGTGAAGACCCTTATACATGAATTTTTAAATTACATGATTTAAATAAAATATTTTATTACAATACATTCCCAATACCCTTTAGGTTTAGAGTTTTATATAATTAGGGGAAAAAATTAACAAACAAAACTCATGTCTTTTTCAACTAATTGACAATTTATCACTATATAAGTAATATATTAATCAATAAAAAGTCTTAAAAACCTCCCACTTATTCTCCTCATAAAATCCTTTATAGACATTTCAAAATTTTCTTATATTCAGCACATGGGGAAATGGAAACATAAGAAATGATTGAGCTCAGATTCTCTACAAGGGTAACCATAAGTGAAAAAAATTAAAGATCACAAGTGATTATAATATGAGAATATGTATATAATTAGGGTAAATAATGAATTTATACCCAACAAAACATAGACCATAAATCTTATAATAACATTAGAATACTTCTTAAAAATATTACATATGATATAAATAAGGAATAATTGAGAAATATGGTACATCCATAAGCATATAAATCATAACATAGTGGATTAGGTATCACAAAATTTTTTCCTTAGTATACTAGGACTCACTCACCTATTTCCCATGGTGGATCAAGAATAACTAATCTATTTTATTTAGTGTATTAGGCTTCACTCATCTATTTTCCCTGGAAGATCAGGATTCACTTTCCCATTTCCCTTGGTGGATTAAGTAATAATAACGTTTTTCCCTTTATCTCATGAGATATAAAAACTTAACCAATGAATTAGAGATAAATGCAAGAACCCACACATAATCATACATGTATATGCCTGATACTTAAGATAAATCATCATCATATCATAAAGAAAACATGGAAATGAAATGACATTCACATCCTTTTCAAAAGGAATCATGTAAGGGAATTTTTTATAATTGCATCAATAATTATAACATGTTATACCCTTAGAAAATAAATTGGTATGAAAATATATTTATTAAATTGATAGTTAAATACCATTCAATAAAAATAATATATAATATGATATTTACACTGAATATATAAAGGGAATATATTTTAGTCAATAATTTCCCCAATCAATCGAAGTATAAGCATCTAAGTAAACACCCATCAATCGAAGGAATCAAATATTGGGCATTCATAAAAGAAAGGAATTGAAAGAATAATCGTGGTTATACACAAAATATGGTTAGGAAAGATAATGCTAGTGATTTATCATTTCTTTTATAGGTATTTTATGTTTATAATTTTTTTAAAACACTAGTAAATATTCAGACGGTAGATGAAGAATACTTTTAGAACAATAATAGAATTTTAATTTCAAAATCATGATGGAAAATGACACATTTTACATGAAAAATATTTTAAATAAAACTCATGGAATAATAGAAAAATAATTTAATTTTTAAAACCAAGAAACATGGGAAATAAGTCTCAAAATTATGGGAAATTCATTCTTTTGTAAAATAGAAGTTTATTTTCTTATATTTATAAAGAAATTCTATGCGATAAAGTCACTTATTTCTTTTGAAAAGTAGTATTAAAAATTTTTGGAATAAAATTTTGAGATATGTTAAATGATTAATTATTATGAAAAATTAAGTAATGGAGTCTCGAAAAATATATAAAATTTTAATAGAGAAAACATGGGCCATTATATAAAAAAATTTATTTTGAAATGAATTATTTTTTTAAATATTTTTAAATTCTTTTTTTTTGAAAACTCATATCCTAAAAAGAGTATTATATTTTAATTTTGAAAATAAGTAAAGTTAATTTTAATGACAATGTAAAATATTCCATATTAGAGTCTCCAAAAATAGAGGTGAAATTTAATAGGAAGGAAAATATGGACATATAAGAAAACATTCATCATAAAGAATGAGATTTATTCGTTTTAATGTTAAACTTTATTTGAGAAGGTATTTTATTATGATTGATGATATTAATATAAAACTAAATTTCTTAGAGAAAAAGATAAAATACCAATTATAAAATGAATTTTAAGATAAAAGTGGTTGATATGATCATAATAAAGCATAGAATTTATTAACTAAGGAGAAATAATTTGAGTTGAGAAAATTGTTACATCTTAATTAACATTTAAAGAAAAACCCCTTGAATAAGTGAGATATTGAAATTGATCTTATAATTACTTTAATTATAGATAAATAATAGTTTAATGAGATAAAAATGAAAAATATACACCATATAATAAAAATTTGGGGCATAATATAAATGTATCTAAAAAAGGAATTTGAGACAATATACCCTTAACTTGTTCTAGATTCATTTTGTGCATGAACCCAATTTCTTGAAGAAAAAATTATGTTTATTTGATAAATTTTTTAATGCCTTATTATTATATATTTAATTTTATATGTAACATTTATTATCATATTATATTTATATATAATATAGTTTTTTCTTATGTTTTCATGAGAATTGAATCGTTGTCAGATTATTTCAGTAATTTTAGTGAACAGAGATAATATTTTAATAGTATGTTAAATGCATAATATAACCTTTATAAAACCATAATAGAATCATTTTTTTAATATTAAATTATAATAATAGCATTATTTAATTTCCCTTAGTTATCCATGATGGAGTTTCATAGCATTGTTCCTGTAGGTGGTTAAATTTACCCCAAACATGGGAACACTATATCTCGATGGGTGAGTATGGTTGAAATAATGCACAATATCATTACTAAATAATAATAATTATATTATTTAGATGTTTATATGTTGGTGAGTAATATTCTAATTATGTTTGTTTAATAAATAAATTCAATTTGAAAAATGAAAAATGTTACTTCGTAGAGGCGATAGTCCTCACAACGCACTTTTAACATTATTCTGTTTTTATAAATGGATAGTTGAGAATAAATAACGTGGTTTCATTAATATAATGAAAACTAAGAATAATAATTATATTTAGGTCACTATATAACCATGGATAGGATATATTTGTAAAGAGGTAATAAGAATAAAAATATAAGGATTAAGTAATACTCCAGATGGGACCGTGAACTTTATCTTGAAAGTATGCTTGGAAATAAAGGGATTAGGATAAATAATGGTGATCAGAGACTATGGAAGTGGGGTAAAGTTTTATTAGGAATTTTGTTTATATTTTTAGGAAGAAATTTTAACTGATATATGTGGTACAAAGTGATGGAAGTGTGCCCCTTTTATATGTGAAAAAATGGTACTTTTGTGAGTACCCATTATTTTTCAATGATATCAGTTCACTATTCAAGGTTAAATAGTTCCATAAGTGATAAATAATGGATTTAGGTGTAATATAAGATATATTAATCCTCAAAAACCCATTTTAACACATCTTTTAAACATGTTTCAAGCATTTTTTTACATGATTTTTACACTTTACGCTTTGGGTTTTTTTTACCTTGGTACCTAGTTTTTACCCTAGTAGATTTTGTTTCATCAAAAAATATAAGGTAAAAAAATACTATTAAATTTGGATGTTATAAAACAAAATTTAACAACCATATAATATAATTCAATTTATAAATATGAGAAAACTAACTTTTAAATTAAAACATTTATTATATTGAAAAACTGTTTTATTGAATTAAAACATTATTTTCACCATTAAGTGTTTTTAATCTTATGTAGTTTTGATTACCAATTTATTGAGTGATAATATATTTATATATAGGATTAAAAATTAATTTTAAATTAATTTTTAAGATGATATTAATTTATTATATTTGGTAAAAATTATACATTAATGATATTTTTTTTTGAAAATAATAGTGTTTCCATTATCATAGCCATTAACTTTAATCTTAGTAATCATGATTTTATGTAAAATAATTAAATTAATATTTTTATAATATTATTATTTTTATATAAACTATTAAATAATTATTTATATTTAGTTTTTATAAGTGATGAAATTTTTTTTTAATATAAGTGAAAAAACAGTTTTTAGAGTAAAATATTACTTAAGATTCAAAAATGTTAAACATGAGTTTTATAAATTAAAATTATTATTTTTAAATTATTTATTTTACTTAAAATATATATATTTATATTAAAATAGTTTCAAATATTATTATTTCCTAAAAGTGATGCTTTTAGAAAATTGGTATATTTTCATTATTCACTTTTAAAAAAATTATTTTAGATAAATATCAAAAAATCATCCATAGATAATATTGAAATTATAAATTAAAAAATGATATTTATTTTATGAAATTAAAATTATAGAAATTTCTATTTTATGTTTTAAATAATATCATAAAATATAATGAAAAACTATTTTTTTGTAGTAAAATAAAATTTCAAAGTATTAACCCTTTTTATTCTTATTTCCCATAAATTATTAATAAAATTAGTTATATTATACTATATATATTATTTATATCAATTATATAACTTATTTTTAATATATTTATTATCTTAAAATAGAGTTTATTATAGGATAATTTTATTAATTTTTTTTATCATAAAGAGATCTTATTTATTATCAAGATACACTAATTGAATTTTATTAATGAATTAATATTTAAAAGGATATTTATTTCTATTTATATTTTATAAATTGGTTGCATAAATTTATATATTCCAAGTTAATGACTACATTATAATGGTTATATAAGGTTTCATGGTTTGATTTGGTTTGATGTTTCAAGTAAATAAATCTATTGAAGATATTATTAATTTAATGGAATCAAAATATTGGGTCATTTAAATTTCTATGGGACCATTAGAAAAACATCCCATTAAACATATTTCTTGGTTGACATCAATTAAGTATGCATGTTTTAATAATGGTGAGACTAGGAATTGTATTCCTCATATTTCACTCTTCAAACATAATATTGAAACTTCTTTACTTTAAACCATACTATGTTATAATTTATGGGATTTAGATGGATGTATAAAAAAAACATAAAAACAACTCTAATATTACATTAATTTTAGAATATATCTATATAAATGTAATGAATAATAAAGTAAAGAAAACATGTATATTTAAGATTAATGAATTAAAATATCCTTTCTTTAAATAGAATTTTGATTGAGATCACTTAGGAGAAACTGAAGGGTTACTACCTCACATTTTATCCATAGATTATAAGAATATACCAATGCCCAGGAAGGGCCTCCCTACTTACCATGGTATCATAGAAACTTTTATTAAAGGAAGGATATAAATGAGTGCTAGTGGGAACCAATTTTGGGGAGTTTTAATCACCATTTTTATATAAATTAATACCAAAATAATCACACACTACATGGTCGTTTATGTAGAAATAGTTATATAATTTTAGATTTCTGAAACTTTTGGATATTAAATGAAACATTTCGTTAATGTGTTATAAGTTATAAATCATTATATCTAACAACTCATCATTGAGATTCTTTTTTTTTTAATTAAAAAAAACATATGGGCTATTTAAACTCATATAGATTATCATAATATGATAATTAAACTGATAATGATATCTTAGTACATGATATAGACATCAAGACAGATGATATATCATATCATATAGTATAACATATATAATAATATAGTGTGGGGACAATCCCCTACATTTTGGTATATCTCAGTTCAGACCACAACATGGTCCAAACCACCATATTATCATGGTGAATTTAGTGCAGTATTCCATAAATCTCCCACTTTAACTAAAAACATATAGACTTGACACAAATTTACATTATGCCACATCACATGAAACAAATAATGAAACTATATCAAAAAAACCTTTCAGATATCTTCCCAAACTCCTTTTAGATATCATCCAAAATTCATTTTTGAAGATCCATAAAAAAATTTCAACTTATTCTATATTATAAGTAATAGTTTGGGAAAATACATTAATGAATTATTTTATATTTCCCTAAAAATAATCTTTTGGTTACTCTCAATGTTTAATGAACAATATCCTCATTCTCAAAACCAAAAAGTATGACCCACAAGTTTTTTTAGAATTTAAAACAATTATAAAATCATGATTCCTTAAATTTAATAAAATAAAAACCACTAGAAAAGAATTAATGCTACTCATTGTACAATGGGATCTGGTATGATCTATATAAAACACATGTATCTCCATACTTGTTCCCACCATCTATGTCATATACATGTTTACATAATCATATAACCCCTTTTTCCAAGACATCAAGTGCCCATGGGAAACATAGTGTTTCAATCCCCCATATCCAATCATAAATTCTATATTCTATGAGTATTTATTAACTAGTTTGATTAATATATTACATGTCATTTATCTTAAGCGTATGAGTACATCACATCCCCAAATCTAGATAGATAACCATTCAATTTTTACCTTATAATGGTATAGACATATACTACCTCAATATATATCAATCAAGTGATAAAATTTCATACTCTTCATACAAGAGGAAAAATATCATCTTAGTTAATCCTTAAATAATGATGTCATTAACAATATAACCTACCAGGACCTAATTAGCTTATCCTCTAGTATTTTATAAGAAAGGTTTCAAAGCATAAATGTTCACATGCTAAGTATATTTAAAATCAATGTTACAGGGATTCAATATGTAACATATAACCCAATAATACTAAATACATAGTGTATAATACTCCATATGATATATTTTTTGGGTCGTCCACTGCACAAAACTACTTTTTTTTGGCTCGTGAGAATATTCTATATCTTTTTAAAAAATCCTACACTTTCTAACAAATAAATTTCACCAAAACCTACAATACTTCATATATAATATCAATTGGGGAAAACCCAAAGTTATATGTTTACTGGTCAATTATAATTACTCTCCATGTAATATATATAAAGCCAAAATATAATAATGATAAATTGGATACAACCTTTTCTATAGCATGACACATTTATCATTATTAATCTATTTTAAGAACACTATAAATACCATACATAAGAATCGATCTAATAATATACCATATGATAGATCACTTTAGAGGCCTTGTGTTTATTGATTGGTTTTATTAAAATCCTTATATCTCTATGTAGTTTTTATCACATCTCTATGTGATAATCAAGTAAAACCCTCCCATTAAACTCTTTTAGTGAGTAAAATCTATGAATAAATCTTGTTTAAATAATGGTGAGACTTAGGAATATTATTCCTATTGTTCAAATACTTGAACAATGTATTAAAACTTCTTTACTTAACAACATCCAATGCTATGATGTTAATAAATTATTATTTCTTCTTAGAAAACCTTATATGTCCATCATCATCATTATTATAAGAAAATTTCCATCAAACATATCCATTTGAGATCAATTTCGGTAACTAAATGAAACTCTTTAAATTAATATCTTTACCAACCATTCCTAATATCCCTCCGGATATGAAGTGACATTCAATTCATTAGGGTAGTTAAATGTAAGTATTTACACTTATATTTAGAGAAATACGTTGAACTTCTTTAGGATATTAAGTAAAATTCTATTTGAATTTTACTAGTTTAATATTTTATTTTTTATAATTTGAACTTCTCTAAGTTCAAACATACTCCCACTATTCTATTAGAAACTATAATCACTCCAAAATATAATTATAAGGTACAAAAATTCTTTTTTTTAAATAAATAAAACTTATTTCCTATATTAGGGATAGTTAATAAAAAAACTATTGAATCCATATAATACATGTTATTCTATATTTGTGTGTTATTATTCTGAAAAAGGGATTTTATTCCTTTAAATACACCACTACAAAGTTGTGGGAACTCCTTACCTCATGTTTTAATTAATATATTTTATAAACTCTTTTATACCGAATAAAAATCATTTTTTATTTATATTTCCCTCAAACATGTTATAGAGTTTGATGAATTATAAACCATGTATATGATATCATTTATTATAAAATATCATTACTAATAAATTAATTCTCTTACTATATAAGTGAAATGTGATAACTATACACATCATTTATTTAGATCCATCAAATCTTGAAATATTACTTTTTCATCCAGTTAATAATTTAAGAAATCTATTCATTATCATTTGAATGAAAACTACAAGATTTAACAATTTTTTATCTTGATATTGAACTCTTATATATTTAAATTTGTTTAAAATATACATTTTTTATCATTTACCTTTCAAATTAATAAAATTATTGTATAACATTAATACTTTAAATAGAATCTCTAGAGTTTCTCAAACCCCTTTATGTCTTCTGAAAAATTCCATCATATGGAAACATTTTATTTACTTCATGAAATCTCCTTTTTTTGTTTCAATGAATTTGAATCACTATTCAAAGAATCATGGTTAGACTTTCAAAAACGTTTTTCTTCTTATAGTTTTATGTTTTTACCATTTAAAACATAAATATATAATTACTTCCTATTAATCCTATATAATGATCAATTTTCCTCATCATTTTGATAAAATATGGTAAACCCTTATATAATTGACTCACATTGTCGAAACATTTCCAATGATGACTTCAAAATAAATTTCATAGACCAAAAAAGCTTTAATAGAAAACATCTATCTCACAAAGTCATTAATGTACCTAATTGTATTGAGTAATTATGTGGAGACTAAATCTCCTTCATTAATTTTTCATCTAACACCTTTGAAACCATAATAGAATCATTCTATAATTTTCATACGAATTTATATCCACTTGTTGAAGAAATTGAACATTTGGCTACTCAAGATATTATTTATCTTATAACATATAATTTTTTATAGTTATGTAATAATAATTATTAATTTTATATACCTGTATTTAAAATTTATTCCATTAGCTATTTTCATTCCCAACATTTTATCTCAAAATCATGTTCGATGATGATGATGAAATTTATGTTTAAATTTTTTTTCTTTAGATGAGTATCATGTTTTACATTCATTTAACAAGGATCATTATTAAATAGGCTCATAATAAAATGATTCACTAATTAAAATTTATTCATATAAATTATTCATCCAAGATCTATATTTCACTAAGTAATGATTCCACTTTAGTGCTCCTATCACCACTTAGTTATTTAGGTAGGTTGTCATGCAATCATATCGAATATGAATATTGGATAGTTTAATGGATAACCCTTACAAAAAATCAATTATATGGATAAAATCAACTCTATTTATTCTATATCCTTTATCATAGGGTTTCTTGACTGAGTGTAACCCAAAGTTACAAAATCCCATATATTTCATGGTTGAGACCTAGTTTATTTTTTATTTTTAGAGTCCTAGGATTTCTCCAGCGGTAAAAAACTAAATTTACATCATCATATGACCTCATATTTTTTTGATGGTTTTATTGAGATCAAGGTGTTTTTACCTCAATCCAAGTTTTTTTGAAATTATGAGGGTGGTGAATTTCGAGGGATTTTTAATTTATTGAATTAAATATTTATTTATCCCATTAGTATAGATGATGATATATTCTAAGCAATGACTTCTAAAAAAACTACAACATTGTTGATATGTTTAGAATAAGTGATTTAACCTTGGGTTAATGTATATTTCACTTGTGTTATGGGCCTTAGAATGACCCTTTGCTGGTGATTTGATTTAATGAAATTAATTATTATCAAATCAATTTATTTATAAAAATAAATCTATTATATAAATGCTATATTATAATAAATCTCTCTTATTTTATCCATTTTATTCACTAACATAATCCTAAATTAAGAGAGATGGGGAGGGGTTGGATTTTGGTGGAACTGATGGTGGATTAAAGGAGTATGGCCAAATTCATAGTGACCTCAATGATATGAACTATAGTGATGAAGAAGTATTAAAATGAAACAATTCTACATTGAGGTAGGGATTCATTTCACAGATTCATGAACCATTAATAATTATGATATATTAATTTAAATCACATGTTATTATTTGTTATTGCCTTCGATTTATTATGGGTTTTCTGTAATGTGATATCGTTGTGATAATTCTTCAGATGCCATTCTTCTAATCCAAGAAAAATATTTAGAATAATTGTTTATTATGATTTAATCCTTTGATTATCATTGGATTATTTTATAATTTAATTTCCAGTTGACCCATGTTCCATGTAGTGAACATCGTGTATGTTCATTTTGGTAGCCGATCTTCATATTTATCATCATAATCAATCATTTTTTCAGTTCACATGTGGTGGATAATCATAATCAATTTTTTCTCTGGATGATTATTCGACCATGGGTGATTAGATAGGTGTAGTGGTTGATATTTGGTGGTGATGTAGATGGTATGAGAATTATATTTGTAATCAGGGTGATTCTAGGATGGCACTATGGGGTTTAGGGTATTATTCATCTAGCCAAATCTATAGAAGACGGTATAAAGTGATAGATTGACTAATGAAAAGGAACCTATGTAGTCTTGGATGGAAATATATGGCCTGAAGATATTATTTGAGGCTATTTTGGGAGGAAGAATAATGAATATCAATAAAATATGGAAATATAGGTGAAGAACTTGACTACATGATGTGTAGATTGGAAGAACATATTTTGAGTTCCTCTCTAGCTACAGTTCTAGGGTTTTGAGGTTTATAAATAAGAAATAATGTGTGTTATAGATTCACATATCATGTGGTTTGATTTGGGTGACTGAGTACATTCCCATACGCATAGTGATTATTTTTAGTACATGTCATGATTGTCCTATAAAACAAGACCTGGATAGTAGTACACACCCATGGTGATGTCTATAGACCAGACACATTTTTTCCATAAAGTCACATCATGTAGTCAAGGAATACATAATTGAAGTAGCTGGTAGTATATGCTGAGTGAGTAGGATGGGTTCATATACTATTAACCTTAGTGTACATTCCATGCAGGTGGAATCAGACATTCTATTTAGATAGGCAATATATGACTTGATGACCCATATGGGGCCACATTTCATGTACCCCATGTTGGAACCGGGCATGCAGCGGAAGCCCCAAACAGGTGGGTTTTAAAAGTTTTCCACCGACGGTCGACGTAAACTTGTCGATGTCGGGGAAGAGTAGCCCAGTCTTAGCCGAGGACCACTCATGGAAGATTTTAAGCACACAATTAAATAGTAAAATACCTGGTTAAAACCTGAAGCCACGCACGACGTCTGCTCGTCATTGGCGATCACTGCTTGAAGAGTCCGAATCCAAATTCCTCTAAATCATCCACACACGCTTCAAGGAATCCATGGGAGTGTCGTTCGTCGTAGTCTGGGTGCTAGAGTGGAATAACAACGATGCCTTCGACGTTCCAACGATAACCAAATTGCTTCTCTAGCGATGCCTGAGAGAGAGCTCCATCCGAGCTCCTTGGATCTAGAGCATCTCTCTCTAGAGTTTGGGAGAGAGTATAGGAGAGAGAATCTCCATGAATAGTGTTTGGAAGATGCCCCTCCTCTTCTATTTATAGTTCTCAATTGAAATACCCGGTATCACCTCGCCAGCCCCAAATACTTAACGCTCTATCAACGACATTTTATGACTACTAAACTGAGCCATAAATATTTTTATCATTTAATTTTAATATATTAAAATATATTACATGATAATAATTGAGTCGTTAACTGGACTCATCACTCCCATAAATATTAATTGAACCTTGAATAATTTAAAATTTGTCAATTAATATTTTTCCATGTATTTACTTACAACTCGTAAATACATTTAATAAATAAATTCAATACATATTATTCTAAACTCGAATAATATGAATTTATTTATTTCATTGGTGATCGTTTAAATTTGGACAAATCTCGGACCCCTGTGGCAGGGCCCACCATGTCCAAAAATCATATTCAACTGAATAGGGAAGATTATTGAATACGGTATTGTGTGTGACCCTCTAGGCCCTTATTTCGACAGCCATGAATAGTATTCACCGACCAAGAGTGAGATCTAGCAATCCATCATGGTGCCTGAAGAAATAAGGATTGTCACAAGAGCAACAACCAAACTACTAACACACACTATGTAATATAATATCTTTGTCTATAATATCTCATAAAGTAGGACACAATCACGTGTCACTACCCTTTTATTGCTTTATAGTTTGTTGATTTAACTAGATGGATTTACCATTGACTGCCATGACCATGGTCTTATAAAGGTACTATCATCCATATCAACATGGCCTGAGATATATTACTTCCATTACCCAGAAGCGACAAATCCTTTCTTGACCATTCAACCAATGTCATGCCACCAATGACGCACCCAACACAAACTACCTCTCCAAGACTTCATTGCCATGGTTTTCGTCTTGCATCAAAGTACGCAATCAAATGACATACATTGGTAATGTTCTCAAGTTAGGAGACCATTACACATGATCATAGATAGGAACATCCAAGGAAACCTGAAACATGTGGAGTTCCTATTGGCGGGTCAGTCCTCATGATCTCACTTCTAGAGATCACCAAGTACGAACTTCATGAGAAGAAGTCTCAATGCTTATGATCCCCTAGCACCTGATGGTCAAACATATACTGTGTCCAATCAGTAAGATGTATCTAGACCATATAACATATATTTAAGATTAATTTCATAGTATCTAGAGGTTCTCATTATAGCCTGGGAACTGCTATAACCTTTTGATATGACAATTAATCTTTGGATATTACCATTTAAATAGTGGAAATATAAAAGTCTATACTATAATGGTAATATGACATCATGCACAGCTTACTGTATACACGATATGGTAATAAAAAACCTTTAATAGTTGGGTCTAGGGCACCCACTATTTCAACACTCCCACTTGAACTAGAGCCAACGTGCTAACCAAAATTGTTAGCTACTCACTTCATGACTATCATGTTTCTGCTGAGTTATGGATTTAGCTACTGGGTCCGCCACGGTTCCGCCACGTGGCAATTCTGCTATAGCGAACTCATCTCTTAGAGTAAAACTTCTCAGGAGATGGTATCCCGAGTATATCCCTTTTGTCCACTGTCATAACATGACATCATGGCGAGTAAGAATATCATAATTTAGATTATGATAATACTTTTATCACCAGGTGCGATTCCAAGAACTAGAACAGATTGTTTCATATATGCTTCATAGCTTCCTTAGAAGCTGCAACATACTCAGTCTTTGTTGGTATGGTTACCACTGGCTTATATGATCTTGACTCACTCATCACCATTAGCCTAACTACAATACCAGATCACATTGATCTATGGGAGACTAGTTCGTATCCCTGAAAACTAGTATCCTTTATTCTCCACTTACCAGGTACATATCTTTTGTGCTTTCCGAAGTACAATTACACAGTTCTGACTGCATCCCTTGTAGTGCTCCTGGATATAACTGATATCTTCCTATTATAAAATATACCTTGGAAACATCAGTTCTTCCACATATCAGGTCATACATGATTGATCCATCATTCCGACATATGGATTTCAACTCACCACATTTATCTCTTCCCATGTCACGGACATGTCAACATGGAAATATTATGCCCTCTAACATAGGCAACAATTCATCTCTTGAATTGTTCCAACATGTATTTTTAAATACAATGTCACTATATGTACAAATGACTAGGGCCAAAGAACCTATAGATATACCTTAGTAGATCATGTTCCCTAGAACTTAGGTTGCTACTTTAAGTCAATCATTGGAGAGTAAATTTCATTTTGGTCTTAACTAACTATGAGACCAATGTTTATTTTCCATATGTTACCGAACATATTTATTATTTTAAAACCTTAGAGCTCCCACTAACCTCTGGTATACACATGGAAAACATTTTTTTTAAATTTATATACTATGATCATGTTTCTTACTATAATCCAAAATTGAATTTCAGTAACTTGCAACCTTTACTAGCATTCTCTGACCGTCCCTTTCTAGTTGCGTCATATAGACACCATCCACAATTGGTGTTCATGACATCCAATGCTAAATAAATTGATAATAAATATTAGCTATGATAAGAAAAATTCTATTGGATTTAGTCATAACAACTTGGTGAAACCAGTCGAGCCTTATTGGTACTAAGCTCGTACCATCTATGTATCAATTCACTTGAATACCCTCTACAGTATTCAAAATAATATCCCTTTTTTTACATTGATACATAGAATCCATTAATTGAATTTTAGTTAGTCTTATCAATTTTAGATAATTTCCATATACTGCTTACTTGTAGGAAATATTTTTCACTTTGAATAATTGATCACCGACCGCAGTGAATATAAAAATTATCACCATGGTTTTATCCTTCCTACGCAGTATGTGTCTCCGGAACATTATCTGTTCCACATACGCTTGCGGAACTAGTTCCTATGCCAACTACTTGTGCATTTTGAAAATTGAGTAAACACAAGACAATATAGCTCCCACTATCTCTAATAGAGATGTGCACCATTATATAGAAGTGTAGTCTATTGCTTGACTACCTACTCTTCTATCTTAGGGATTTATGTAACATCCTAAACAACTGTTAGGATTATTACACTAAATGCACGATGTGTTTGTCTTGACGCAAGTTTGTTTATGTCCTAACAAACTCTTTGCATCCAAACACATGTCCTTATGACATAATGGGTTTACATCATACTATGACTCATATGATATCCATTTTTCATTAAAGTTGTAATATGGTTGTGGGATATCACTATTATTTTCAAAGCATTTCATAAAATATAATGGAAGTTTCTGCTAGTTCCAACATTGATATTACTTATATCAATACTTTGATATATAAAATGTTCATTTATGAATTACTCCATGCTACATTTTGTTAATCAATGTTGTTATATAAGACTTCATCATCAATACTCCCCATTAACATCAATGTCATGATGTTGATAAGGTAATGTTCATTTAGGAATTGCTCCACGCTACATTATCATGATTGATTAATGCTTGGTTTAGATATTCTTCAGTATCCCAACCCGAAGCAACTCATATCTCTTGATCATGCAAATACTTCACTTTGATATTCCTTAATTACTTAAAAGAATCTCATTAAGTATATATACCTCTAGCTTATACTTGGTATAGTTCACACTTTCGTGTTGAACTATTTCCAAAAGCTTTGTGAAACACCTTTATTTCTAAAGGCTCCTTTGTCCAAACTAAAGACGTCGATAATAACATAAGTGTTTAGTTGGTATATTCATGATGTCCATTTTTAGTATTACTTGACAAAGAATTATCCTGTCACAATTGGGTATAAGTCTTATATTTATATTCATAAGTAATTTCCTATGATTCATGTATCACTAAACTAGTGATTGAGTTTACCAAAAACAAAATTCATTCCAGAAACTAAAAGAATGTCTCCTTATGTCCAAGGACACATGAGATTAATGTTTGTGGTTATACTCAACAATAGTTCGACACAAATATTTCTCTTGGAAATTAAGAAGTCATGTACTCCTCACCACTGGCCTAGGTATCACCCTTTCACAGCCTATTTGGAGAATACACCTGATTTCTAGTAAGGTTTTTATACTAACTTGTTTATCATATTACAATACACATATGTTACCAGCATATTGTATTTAATACCCAAGTAGTAAAAGGAAACATCACATTGATGAATATTCCTGATATAGAAACAGAAGCTTGCTTCTTTAAATCAGTTTATTTCTTTTAAACTTCCATAGTATTATTTTATAATATGAAATGAAAATAACCTATTTTAATACCTTATTAATTGAAGGACGTTGCGAATATGTCATTGGCATTAAATGCCTTTGAACTTTTCACATTGTATTTCAATTTATCCACCCTAAGAATTAAAGCTTTAATTGTTTTTATTCTTATTCACTTGGGGAACCTTACCTAGATAGGTAATGAAGCGTTTAATCAATACTTGTTCATTTTGTAACTTAAAACGAGACTTGAGTATTGTAGTGAAAATTATATTTTAAAGATCACGATCAATCTTTAAATTTACACATGCCAGTGTAAACTTAGCCTTATTCATATCATTGCTTCGCTTTCCCCTTGCAAAATTCTCAGAGATGAGAGTTTATGTTATATCATCTATATCCTGGTGTAGCGACCATAACTGACACCAGACGTTGATGAAATCATAATGATACAACTATCATATGATTTCTACATTAGTCTCTGGTAAGCATTTTCCACCATCCCTTCTTGAGGTAGTTAAATAGTGTTGGGGACACTGACACCTAGAGTTTCCTATATTATAGTACTATGCGCACGCGCTTGATTTACTCAATGCTTTCCACTAAAATGATAGAATGTTAGCTATGGATAATACTTATTGGCACTTTAGTTAAGTCGTCCCATCATTCTTATAAGGACTCCCTAGTAGTAAGAGGAACCCTCAGCTAAGGCATGACCGACACCTCAAACAGCTGGTTTTGTCCAAATTTGAATGACAAAAGGCTGTTTAGACTTAATATATCTTTGAGGGTTTTATTATTTTTAGTGTGAAAAAAAAATCATTTTCTAATTTTATAAGAAAACACTATGTGATCGCACTCACAACTGACTGTGCAAGAAATAGAAATTTCATCGCGTCACATGTTCATTTTATCTTACATGCTTGTTTATTATTTTTCTATGTGATCACACTATACTACACATTCACAAAATAATAAAACCATGCAGAAATAAAATGATAAATTTGATCGTGAGCTGGTACTATTGGTTGATCCGTTTAGTGAATAATGGACCAACCAAAACCCTAGGGGTAAGTACCTTTAGTCGCGTGGCTCACAACTTGAATAGAATTGTCTGCTCTTCCAATGCATCCGAATTCTATCTGGTGTTTCGGCATCACTTGGCATGAAGTGCGTCACTGGTTGTCTCTTCATTATACAATTGTACTCACACGCAGGCGAGGGGATCTCAGGGAGTAAAATTACAACTTTGAGAATGGGTGTGCATGCCCTTATACATATAACGACTCTGAGACGACACACAGATCGCCTTTTTTATTTAAAATAATTATTACAAAACCACATGGAATAATTAAATAAATAAATTAAATAAACACAGCAAACATACATCGGTCGGTCTCCAGCTCATGATCAGCATTTGCATTAAACTAGGGTATTTTAAATGAATGCAGAATAAAAATTAAACTTACATTAAAAATAAACGTGAGAGCATTTTATTGAATTAAAAACATTACTCTTGTTTTTAATTCAATTTAGCATCGTTCGGTCCCAATTTAATTAATTTAATTTTAAAAAACTAAAAATTAAATTAATTAATTAATTTAATTAATTTCCCAATTAATTAATTACGTTGCATCAACAAAAAATTAATATCTAATTAATTTAATTATAATCTATAATTAAAATAATTGTTTAAATTAATTTTGGATTAAAATAAAATTACACGAACCCCATAAACCTCAGGCAGGGCCTACGTGGGTCGGGGCGAACCTGCGCAGGCCTATCCCCGGTAGTGCTGAACTCGTGCGGGGGTGAACAGGGCCAGGAAGGTCCACCCAAGCCCAATTCGGGATGAGAAGACCTGTGAATGACCATCTCGGGGCCGGTCTGGCAGTGTGGAGCCCCAAATGAGTACCTCGCCAGAGGAGATCCTGACCTCGGGGGGGGGGGGGGGGGGGGGTTCTGCTCCCGCCAGGATCGGGGCGCCGACTAGAGGCAACTAGCCATGAGCGGAGGGAAGCTGGCCAGCAGGGCCGGTGATGGGTCCTGTAGGTCGGAGGCCGAAGACCGAGGGTAAAAAGGGTAGTGCCGCGGCCCGGGCACCGTGCAGCCCCAGAGGTGGTGCGGATGGTTGCGGCAGGCGGCCTCGGTGCTGGTTGGCCGCATGTGAGAGGGATGAGGCCAACGGGTCACTGGGGAGGAGGCCTTGGCGGAGGGGTTTCCGCAGCTACTGGCTTGGTGCAGGGAGAGAAGCAGCACCAGAGAAGGCCGCTATAGGGGAGAATCGGCCTTGGCTGGTCTGAAGCGCGGCGAGGGCTGCGCCTGCTGCAACGTGACCTGGTGCTGGTAGTTGTTTGAGTAGGGGAACACACCTGCAGAAGGGAGGAGGCCACTTGAACCTGGAGCGAGGCTGGGGTGGGCTGCCGTGGAAGGGGAAGGAGGCGGCCTGCATGGACGCTGCACACTGTTCCTCACGACTCGGGTAGTAAAGCCGCGCAGGGTTTTACTGTTAGGGGGCGCTGTCTAGATGCAGGGGTGCACACTGAGTGTAGCGCATGGGTGGAAGGCAAGAGGCCATCACCCCTTTCCTCTTTTTTTTCTTTTTACAAAATAAAAAAAAAGATTTTCTACTCCCTCATTTTTTAATGTAAATCTAGACTTACAATGTCTTTTCAACCCCATTTTTTTAAATATTCCAAGACCCACTTTGCAGGTCCTTCACCCAAATTATTTTTTCATTATTTTCTTTCTTTAGTCTATGTTTAGACTTAAAAAGAATAAAAAATTATAATAATAAAAAATTATAATAATAGATTTTTATAATAAAAAAATTATTATTATAATTAAACTATTATTATTATAATTAAATTATTATAATAATAATCATTATGTTTCATCAGAAAACACTATTCCGGTAATCGTATGTCCACCTGGTGATCAAAAAACAATCGGTTTAATTCCGATTTTAAACTTCGGATGACCGCAGATGGGTCATCTGATATCGGATTCAAACGCGGTCTACGACGTTGGGACCCTAACGATGCCCTTAACTATATTTTATGAAAATTTAATTTATTTGTCTTAAAATCGACACATGCTTGCTCTGAAACCACTTGTTGGAACTGGGCATGCAGCGAAAGCCCCAAAGAGGTGGGTTTTAAAATTTTTCCACCGACAGTTGACGTAAACTTGTCGACGTCGAAGGAGAGAAGCCCAGTCTTAGTCGAGGACCACGCGTGGAGGATTTTAAGCAAAAAATTAAACTATAAAATACCTGGTTAAAACCCAAATCCGTGCACAAAATCTGCTCATCGTTGCTGATCGCTGCTTGAAGAATCTGAAGCTGAATTCCTCTATATCGTCCACACGAGCTTCAAGGAATCTGCAGGAGCACCATTCGTCGTAGTCCGGGTGCTAGCGAAGAATACCGACGATGACTTCGATGTTCTAACAATCTCCGCATCACTTCGCTAGCGATGCCCGAGAGAGAGCTCCATCTGAGGTACTTGGATCCAGAGCATCTCTCTCTAGAGTGTGGGAGAGAGGATAAGAGAGAGAAGCTCCATGAATAGTGTTCGGAAAATTCCCCTCCTCTTCTATTTAATGTGATCAATTAAAATACCCGGTATCGCCTCGCCGGCCACGAATACATAACGCACTATCAATGACATTTTATGACTACTAAACTGAGACATAAATATTATTATCTTTTACTTGTAATATATTAAAATATATTACATGATAATAATTGAGTCATTTATTGGAATCGTCTCTCCCATAAATATTAATTGAACCTTGAATAATTTAAAATTCATCAATTAATATTTTTTCATGTATTTACTTAAAACTCATAAATACATTTAACAAATAAATTCAATACTCATTATTCTAAACTCAAATAATATGAATTTATTTATTGCATTGGTGATCGTTTAACTTTGGACAAATCCCGGACCCCTGTGGCGAGGCCCACCATGTCCAAAAATCATATTCAACTGAATATGATAGATTCTTGAATACGCTATTTTGTGTGACCCTCTAGGCCCTTATTTTGGAATCCGTGAATAGTATTCACAGACCAAGAGCAGGATCTAGCAACCCATCATGGCCCCTGAAGAAATAAGGATTGTCACGGCAGCGACAACCAACCTATGAACACGCACTCTGTAATATAATCTCTTTTTCTATAATATCTCATAAAGCAGGACACACTCACATGTCATCGCCCTTTTAGTGCTTTATAGTTTGTTGATTTAACTAGATGGATTTACCCTTGACTTCCACAACCATGGTCTTATAAAGGTACTTTCATCCATATCAACAAGGCTTGAGATATATTACTTCCATAACCCGGAAGCGACGAATCCTTTCTTGACCATTCAACCAATGTCATTCCACCAATGACGCACCCGAAACAAACTACCTCACCATGAATTCATTGCCATGGTTTTCGTCTTGCATTAAAGTACACAATCAAATGACATACATTGGTAATGATCTCAAGTCAGGAGGCCATTACACATGATCATATATAGGAACATCCAATGACACCTGAAACCTATGGAGTTCCTATTGGGAGGTCAATCCTCATGATCTCACTTCTAGATATCACCAAGTGCGAACTTCATGAGAAGAAGTCTCAATTCTTATGAGCCCCCAGCACCTGATGGTCAAACATATACTATGTCCAATCAGTAATATGCATCTAGACCATAGAACATATATTTAAGATTAATGTTATAGTATCTGGAGGTTCTCATTATAGCCTGGGAACTGCTATAACCTTTCGATATGACAATTAATCTTTGGAAATTACCATTTAAATAATGGATGTAGAAATGTCTACACTATAATGGTAAGATGGAATCGTGCATAGCTTACAATATACATGATATGGTAATCAAAAACACTGAATAGTTGGGTCTAGGGCACCCACTATTTCAACAACCCAAGGGTATGTGGAGTGTAATTTTCCATCCCTAGTGGAGTTTCAAATCTTTTTTCCTTGGGACTTAGATTTTGATACATGAGTAGTCTATCCTAATATATTTAACACAAAAGATGTGATGGTGTGCTTCTATTTAGAATCGGAGGGTAGACAAGAGGTGATATGAGAATTTTATTCTTCTTATATTTGTATGGTTGGTGACTGGGACTAGGCATGATTATTATATCATTCTTAGGGTTGTGTACACCCTCATCTATTGTGTGCTACTTGATGAGGTGAAGGACCCCTGTACTACTAATAGGATTCAATAACCCCATGTTTGTTGTATTCTTGTTGTGTCCTACTCAAGGTGTGTGAAAAATATCTTTTATAGTTAGCTATTTTGGGAGAGGATTGAAACAAACATGATAGGAACAAATCATGACTTCATTAGATGTTCAATCACTATAAGTAGAATGTTTCTTATTTTGGAAATTCAAACACACATATGTTATGTGTAGTGGTAATTTTAAACCTTCACTGAACTTAGAGCACCAAAAATTAATAAGATACCCACACCCAAAGTCACAACACACTAAGACTTACGATAATTGTACATGTTGGACTCCTCATGTGTTAATCATGTTTTAATGATCACAAATCTCATTACTGTTAATTAATCTTGATCTTCAGTGCACATCATGTTTTTATAATAACAAATCTTATGGATTTTAATTACTCTTTACAAGTCTTATTCATGATCACAATTCTCTCATATATTATCTCTAATGATTAACCTTAACCCATATTCTTCATATCACTGTCTTAGTCCAAATACAGATATTTGTCTAAGTATGGAGACACCGTGACCCAGACACAGTGAAGGACTCACCGTGACCCAGACACCATGAAGGACTCACCATGACCCAGACACCGTGAAGGACTCACCATGACCCAGACACTATGAAGGACTCACCGTGAATCAGACACCGTGAACACTCACCATGAATCAGACACCGTGACCACTCACCATGAATCAGACAACATGAGCACTCGTGACCACTCACTGTGAATCAGACACCGTGACCACTCCTGACCACTCACCGTGAATTAGACACCGTGACCGCTCATCGTGAATCAGACATCGTGACCACTCACCGTGACTAGACACCGTGATCAGACACCGTGAAGAAGACACCGTTTCCATGATCACTGTGACACCGTTTCTTAATCTTTTGTCAATATTATTTTAAATAATTCTAAAGGTCATATTTGTTGTTTTTAATGAAATTAATGTTATTTAATGTTAGTTGTTGGCATGTCAGGAAACCGTATCTCGTACCTATGAAAAGGGAATCTTTCCTACTTCCAGAACTCGTGGAATATAAGAAAGACTGAGATGCAGTACACAAAGAAGAACTTAACTAAAACAACGTGAATATACAACACGAAGAACTTACGTACAACTGAGTGCACTGTGATGAACAAGAAAAAGATTGAAATACCGTCAAAGAACTCTCATGAGTGAAATCCAATACCACTGAAGAACACACGACGAATCAAGACATCCTTCTCACTTCTGAAGAAGATAAGATGAACTACGACACTCTGTTTGTCAATAGAAAAACCAGAGACTAACTCAGAAGAATTCCTGCTGAATCCAACGAGTCCAGAGCTGTACTACAATCACTAAAGCCATTCTAAACTCTACATCTTTTCCTCTGTGATTTACTATTTACTTTTCGAGCAGTGTGTGTCATCTGTTATATTTTTACACACACACTGTCTCCTGAACTTAAATTGGAGGATCTTTAAATCCTTACTCAAAATCTTACATCTTTTATTTCCCACTGGGATAGTGGTAGAGGTCATGTGTGACCTGGATAGCTGGTTTTCTGTTGTGTTTGTTTACCCACGTCAACTGTGGAAGAGGTCATTGTGTGACCTGGTATTTGTTTTTTTTCCCACAAAGAATAGCGGTAGAGGTCCCTGCGTGGCTTGGACAGTTTTGTAAAACTGTTGTTAACCCCGATCCAGGGTGTGGATCAAATTTATATATATTTGAGAGGACTAAGTCTCGGCTTGTGACTGAACCTATTATTATATCTTCTGTGCATCTTTTATTTAATTTTATGTATACGACACATATCATATTTATTCCGCAGCTATTACTTTAAAATACAAAATTATTTTGAAGCTACTTTAATAGTTAAATTATCAAGTGTTTACAATTATTGTAAATCAGTAGATTAGTTTCAAGAGTTAGTTTGATCTTGTGGTTAAACTAACTAAGATCTAATCAATATTTGAGAAGCTAAGTGAACATTTACAATCTGTATAAATTCACTACAGTTTAACTTATTTTATAAATCGGGGGATTTTAACTAGATAATATTTTAACAGAAATTTTAATTGGAACTCAATTAACCCCCCTCTTGAGTGTCCACTCTGACCAACATTTGGTATTAGAGGTTTAGTTTTTGTTGTTCAAAGATGTTTGAAATACTCTGTTTTTCAACTGTGATTTTAGTTGCATCTTTAAAGATCTTAAATTTCTGTTAGTTCTAAATTTTTATCTCTTTAAATTGTCTTTCTAAAATCTAGTTATGGATAATAGACTAGAGGGTGCTGCTACTAACAGGCCACCTTTCTTCAATGGTACAAACTATGCTCAGTGGAAACATAAAATGAAAATTCATTTAGAAAGCATTGGTTTTGATATTTGGACTGCCATAGAATCAGAATATAAACTTCCCAATACTACTAGATCCACTTGGGATGAACCTACAAAGACTGATTACAATATTAATTGTAAATCCATTAATGCCCTGTACTGTGCTTTAGGAGATGAAGAGTTTAACAGAATTTCTACTTGTAAAACTGCTTTTGAAATTTGGGATACCTTGGGTGTTTCTCATGAAGGAACAACCAATGTTAAAGAAATGAAATTAAATACTTATACTATTAAATATGATAATTTTAAAATGAAAACTGATGAACCTATTTCTAACATGTATCTCAGGTTTAATGAGATAGTCAATACAATGAATTCACTTGGAAAATATGTTCCAGCAAAGGAACAAATTATGAGAATCTTGAGATGTTTACCAGACTGATGGAGAGGCACATCTGTTTCAATCAGAGAGTCATGTGACATTGCTTCTCTACCTGTCAAAGAACTCATTGGTAAGCTTATGATGTATGAGGAAGAACTCAAAGTAAATAAAGAGAAAGATGATGAACCTAAGAAGAAATCAGTGGATTTCAAGACTACTACTTCAAAGAGAAAGGACAAAGATAAATCTCAACTACTTACTGACAGTTCAACCAGTGAAAGCTCAGACTCTGATAGTGATGCTGACATGGCTCAGATAGCCAGAAGGTTTAAGAAATTTTATAGGAAGAAGAAATTCATCAGAAAATCAAATTACCAAGGAAAGTATGACAATAAGGGACATTGGAAGAAGGATTAGAAAAAGCCAGATAAAAGTGATGAAGTTTCCTGTTATGAGTGCAAAAGAAAAGGACATATTAAATCAGACTACCCAAAGCTCAAATTCAAGAAGAAATATGATTACAAGGACAGTAAGTACAAAAAGGATATGAAGGCTACTTGGAGTGCTTCTGAGGATAGTTCCAGTGAATCTGAAGCTTCTGAGACTGAAACCAGAAATAAAGAAAACATGTTCTTTATGGAAAACACATCTGTGGTAACCCTAGATACTCCTGCTTTAAATTCTTATTATTCTAAAGATAGTGCAGAATCTGATTCTTAATCTGAAAGCTTGACTAGTGAGGAATTTTTTGAATATTTTAATATGATGGAAGAGACTTGCAATGAACTCAAGGATAAATAAAAATCATTAAAGAAACATCATGCTCTCACTACTACTTGTAAAATTGAACTTACTATTGAAAAAGAGAAAAATGATCAACTGTTAAAGGAGAACACTGAACTGAAAATGTCTAATGAGCAACTCAGAAAGGATTTGGAGAAATTCACAAATGGAAAGGATACACTAACTCAAACGCTATGAAATCAAGTTGAACCAAAATACACTAGTGGAATAGGCTACAAAACTGGAGAGAGACAGTTTACTAAGAATAGGTTTATTCCTAAATCTGGACAGAATGCTGCTAATTCTAGTTCTGGACATTTATATGCTTCAACTAGTTATATTCATATTTATGGACCTAATAAGGTTTATCTTTCAAAGTCTGTTGATTCTACAAATTTTATGAGACCCATAAGAAAAATTTGGGCACCAAAAGCTTTGATTGCTAACCTGTCTGGACCCAAGAAGATCTGGGTACCAAAATCATTTCCATTCTAAATCTATTTTGTAGGAAACCTTCTTAAAGAGATCCTGTAGGAATACCTGGTACTTGGACAGTGGATGTTCAAGACATATGTCTGGAGACTTCTCATGCTTTAAAATATTAGTCAGAATTGATGGAGGTTTTGTCACCTTTGGTGATAATTCTAAAGGGAAAATCATCGGTTTAGGCCAGATTGGTAACAATGACTCAGTAATAATTTCTAAAGTTTAATTTGTTGATGGACTTAAATATAATCTGTTAAGTATTTCTCAGTTATGTGATGATGGTTTTAATGTTATATTTGAAAATGATTCTTGAAATGTTTTTAATTCTAAAAATGATTTAGTATTTTCTGCCCTGCGAAAGGAAAATGTCTATGCTGTTGATTTAAATTCTTTAGCCATGAAAAATATTAGTTTATAAAATTCTTTTCATAAAGAGTCTTGGATTTGGCACAGAATCTTAGGACACTGCAATATACACTCACTTAGAAAACTTACTAGGAAGAACTTAGTTAGAGACCTACCCAAATTTGAGTTTCCAAATGACAAAGTTTGTAATCCCTGTCAAAAGGGAAAGCATCACAAAATCTCTTTCAAACCAAAGAAAGAAGTATCAACTTATCAACCTCTCTAGTTGGTTTACATGGATTTGTTTGGACCATCTAGATTTTCTAGCTTAAATGGGAAGCACTATGCATATGTCTTAGTAGATGACTTTTCTAGATATACTTGGGTATATTTTTTAGCTCACAAAAGTAAAGCTTTTTCTTACTTTGTTAAATACTCCAAATATATAGAGAACCTTAGTGTACTTAAGATTAAAACATTGAGAAGTGATCATGGCCTTGAGTTTGAGAATCATGAATTTGAATCCTATTGATCACACAATGGCTATAGTGACAATTTTTCTGCCCCTAGGACACCTCAACAAAATGGTGTAGTAGAAAGAAGGAATAGAACCCTGCAAGAAATTTCCAGAACCATGCTTAATGAGTATGACCTACCTATTTATTTTTGGGCTGAAGCTGTAAATACAGCTTGTTATATTATCAATAGAGTCTTAATCAGACCCGTTCTTAAGAGGACACCTTATGAGTTGTGAAAAAATAGGAAACCCAAGGTTAACTACTTCAAAGTCTTTGGCTGCAAAGTCTTTATTCTTAATACCAAAGATAATCTTGACAAGTTTGTATCCAAGAGTGATGAAGAAATTTTCCTAGGTTATTCTATTTCTAGTAAAGCCTTTAGAGTTTTCAATAAGAGAACCAAGTGTGTTGAAGAATCTGTTCACATCAAGTTTGATGAAACTGATCCACATGAGCCTAAAATCTCTCTTGAAAATCTTGATGAAGATTTATCTATTCTGAACCTTAATGATGAATCAAATGAACCTTCTATAAAGACAACCAGTTCCGGAAATTTTCCAGAACCTTCTTCTGTTGATTCCCAACCTGTTGATGAACCTGAAATTTCTAGTCCTACCTTTACTAGATCAACTAGAATTCTAAAGAATCATCCTTTAGATGCTGTTGTAGGAAATCTTTATAGAGGGACACAGACTAGAGCATCTCTTAGAAATCAGGTTGAACATCAAGCCTTCTTGTCACATCTTGAACCTAAAAACATTGATGATGCTATTAATGATGAATTTTGGGTAATTGCTATGTAAGAAGAACTCAATCAGTTTGAAAGAAATAAAGTTTGGAATCTTGTTGAAAGACTTAAGGACACTTTCACAATAGGCACAAAATGGGTGTTTAGAAATAAAGTAGATGAATCCGAAAACATAGTTAGAAATAAAGCTATAATAGTTGCGAAAGGCTATAGTCAAGAAGAAGGTATTGACTATGAGGAGACTTTTTCTCCAGTAGCCAGATTAGAAGCTATTAGGATTTTACTTGCTTATGCTGCACATATAAATTTCAAACTATATCAAATGGATGTCGAGAGTTCATTATTAAATGGATATATTGTTGAGGATGTTTTTGTTAAACAACCACCTGGTTTTTTAAACCCTCATTTTCCAAATCATATTTTAAAACTATCAAAATCTTTATATGGTTTAAAGCAATCTCCAAGATCTTGGTATGATAGATTAAGTACTTTTCTAGTTTCTAAAGGTTTTACAAAAGGAATAGACGATCCTACTCTTTTTTATAAAAATAATTTCAAAAGATGATTTAGTAGTACAAATTTATGTTCATGATATTATCTTTGGATCTTCTAAAAATTCTTTATGTACTGATTTTTCTAAAATGATGCAAAAATGAATTTGAAATGAGTTTAATGGGTGAAATTAAATTCTTTATTGGTTTTCAAATAATTCAAAATGATGATGGAATTATTTTAACTCAAAGTAAATATACTAGAGATCTTTTAAAATGTTTTGGATTGGATAGCACAAAAAGTAGTGACACTCCCCTGAGTAGCACCTGTAAGATGGATCTTGATGAAAATGGTAAATCTGTTGATCAAACAACTTATAGAGGAATTATTGGAAGTCTACTCTACCTGACTGCTAGTCATCCTGATATTATGTTTAGTGTGTGTATGTGTGCTCGTTTTCAAGCAAACCCTAAAGAGTCACATTTAAATGCTGTAAAAAGAATTTTCAAATACCTCAAGCATACTCCCAATCTAGGATTGTTCTATCCCAAAGGAAAATCATTTGAATTAGTTACTTATTCTGATTTTGACTTTGCTGGATGTAAGCTAGATAGAAAAAGAACCTCTGAAACATGTCATCTTTTAGGCAAGTCACTAGTATCATGGTATAGTAAGAAACAAAATTCTATTGCATTGTCAACTGCAGAAGCTGAATACATAGCTGCTGGAAGTTGTTGTGCACAAATTTTGTGGATGAAACACACATTACTAGACTATGGATATGAATTCAAACATGTCTCGATAAATTGTGACAACACAAGTGCTATTAATATTTCTAAGAATCCTGTTACTCATTCTAGGACAAAACATATTGATGTAAGACATCACTTTTTGAGGGATCACTATCAAAAAGGTGACATCACTTTGGAATTCATTGGTACTGAATATCAACTTGCTGATATATTCACTAAACCATTAAATTATGAAAGATTAGACTACATCATACATGATCTTGGTATGATCAATCATAAATGAATATCTTACTGATCTTAATGTTTAATACTTTACTGTACTTTACCTTACGGTTTCATACTTACTGTTTCTAAGTTACTATTTTATGCTCACAGTCTGAAAACTCACTATCTCACCGTGACAATATGAAATGCTCACTGTCTCACCGTGATGACTATAAACTGTCTCACCACGAGGACTAGTTTTCTGTCTCACCATAATACCTACTCACGGTCTCACCGTGAGAATTATGTTTATTTTTATTTTTTTGCCCGTATCACAATAATTTTTTTTTCACCGCTATTTGATTTCCCGCGTTTTTGTTTTTATGACGTTTGACATTCCCAAATTATAAAACTTAAGGGTTTCATTCGATTCCTTACCTGAATTCGCTCCTGAACCTTCTCTTCTTTCTTTCCCAAACCTTTAGTGAATGCCAAGGATGAAGCATCCATCTTCACCCTCGTCTGAGAAGCGCTGCTCTATGAAACAAAAGAGGATACCGAGGATAGCTCCCGAAGGACCTCTAAACCCAAACCTGGTAAGCCGAACCATTGTACCTGAAAAAGAGGTTTTCCCTGAATGGTTGATATCTACCAGATCGTTAGTTTTGAATGTTTTAAAAGAAAAAGGATGGCTTGAATGGTTCCCTGGAAAAAATAGACCGATTTACCCGAGGCTTGTATCTCAATTCTATTAGTATGTGATGTTCTCTTTTGAGTTTGGAGAAAGCTTTTTGGTGACTAGCTGGATTGATGGTCAGAAGTGCTCTTTCTCTTCAAGGCTGTGGGATGCATGCCTAAGAATTCCACATGAAGGAGTGTGTGAAGATTACTAGAGAGACCCTCCTCCAACAACCCACATCTTTGACCTGAAAACCGCTTTGGAAAATCTAACTGGAAATGGCACCAAGCGAAGGGCCATAGCTGCTGAACTGGATGGGGAGACAAGACTTCTGTTCAAGTTTGTTTAGAATTTGGTTAGTCCAAGAAAATGAGATTTTGTTGTGATGAAGTATTAGGATGTGTTCCTGATTCACCCGTTGAAGAATAGCCATATGATCAATCTGTTTAAGTATGTTATCAACCATATCTGTGAGCTGATCAAAGTAAATTCCAAATCCACCTCTCTATTTTATTCAAGGATGATTTCAGCCATGTTAATTGCAAAAGGGATGGTTGGACCGAATGAAGAAAAATTAGAGGACCTTGATTTCTGCCTATCCATGCTTATCATCATAAGGATGAAGATTAGCTGGAATCCCTGGAAAAAGCAATGGGTTGAGGATAGTGATCAACTGTATAAAAAGTTTAATCCTATTGACTATCCAAGAAGGCCTAAAAACCTAGCTGATCCTGGTTTGGAACCAGATGAAGTGGCTGAGTATTTAGAAGAAGAAGAACAAGAAGAAGTAACAGCTGAAGTTCAACCTAGAGAAGAATCTGTAATACCTCCAATGGAAACAGTTCCTGTTGAAGAGGAAAGGGCTATTATACCTACTGTTATCCCTGCTGAAATACCTCAAGGAGAGGAAGTTGTTGTTGAAAAGGAAAGGACCAAGGAACCTTCAGTTGTTCTTCATGAGGAAGAAGCTCATCCCAATGTTGTAAGGAAATTATTTTTTCCTGGTTCAGAACAGCAAGCAACCTTTGAGGCAGATTTTGTCGAAGAAACTCTTTCTGTTGAGAAAGAAGCAAGTTTAGAAGCTTATCCAGTGGAATAATCGGTTCCTAAGATTATTCCATCTCCTGAAGAAAGAATGGAAATTGCCTTTCAGCTGGCAAGGCAAGAGTTTTCTTAAGAGATTAGGGATGATCCTGTGGATCTTTTCCATGTTCCTAAACCTCAAGAATCTGAAAGGTAAGCACAAGTTGAGGGGGAGGAAACTCGAAATATTGATATTGTGGAAGCTGGATCTGTTGAAGCTTCTCAACCTTTTGTCACTTTATCTATGCACTCTCGGTATGAAAACTTTTATGATGTGAATGAGTCACAACAAGTGACTACAACTGGAATAGATCTTTCTTCTCTGTTTCAACTGAAGTCCTTAGCTCATTCAGAACTAGAACCAGAGCCCCAACCTCAATCTGGATCAGAATCTGAGTCTAAAGATGACTCTAACCCTTAACCAGAATCTGAACCTCTACCTTTACCTGTAGCCTTACATGGGATTCACTACTTTGTAACCAAAGCTGATCTGAAAGTTTTTGGCAAGACTTTGTTAGCTGGATTTGAGAAAATTATCTCCACTCAACCTCTCCCAGTGACTCAATTAAGTCAAGAAGATGCATCAATTCTCTTGGAAAATATTATCTTTCATATTCAACCAAGGATGATCTGAGAAATTCAAGAAGTCAGAGTAGAGAATAAGCTGCTAAGTACTGATGTTTTAAATATGAAAAGTATGGTATCAAGTCTGCAGAATGAGTTATCTGTGAGATCAGAGCCTGCTCCTGTTTTTTCCCCTACACCTGTTGTTGTTTCTCCTGAGTCTTCTGATTCCCTCCTTGCTAGGGAGATTGTTCCTCAATTTCATACTTACCTACTTTATTTTGATGAAAAGATTGGAAAAAGGCACACCAAGATGCTGGAACGCATGAAAGAGCTTGTGGAAACTCTGAATAAGCTTACAGATGAATACACTGGATGCCTGCAAAAAGTTCTGAAACAGCTCAAAGTTCTAACCAAAGCTGTCAAGGCTTCACCTGCTTCTGGTCAGACCTCCACACCTTCTTTGGATGATTCTATGCTGAGATCCATAATTAAGGATGAATTTCAAAATGCCTTTAGTGGCTTGGATCTATCTTCTTTTTCAGAAGTAATTAAGAACAGTGATAGAGCATTGGACTGGGTTAGGATTCATTCTAAGATAGCCAATGATGATCAACAAGAGATCTCCAATAAAATAGATTTATATATTTCCCATATTTTCTCTAAAAGTGACATGACATATCACTTTAGATATCTTGTGGAAAATCTGAGACACCCTCCGGTGACTCAAGCTTTTAAATCTCAAGTTCAGAAACTTTCAGAGTTCACCAGATTGTTGAACAGATTTCTAGAGAATAAGGATGATTTTGAAAAGGCTATGCAGTATAGTGGTGAAATCATTACTGATTTCATGAATCTTTTGAAGCCATATCTTCATGTGCAGAGTACTACTATAGTTGATCCAGCTGCTACACCCCTTAGACCTGGACTCCCTGCCTTAGCATCAACTGCCATGACAGTTAGCCAAGCCCTTTCTCAGATCCGGCCAGTCATTCTTGACCAACCTAAGCCTAGATCTTCTACTGCTCCTACTTTGTCTCCATCTATTTTTGAAGGTCTACACTTACCCTCGTTGTCTACCACATCTATTCCTTCTTCTACTTCAGCACCAGCTCCTGCTGCTGGTAAAGGCAAGGAAAAAATGGACCCCTAAAGAGTCTCACGACTGTTTTTCTTTTTGATGGGATGTCATTTCTTGTTTGTACTTCTCCTATACTTTTTATTCTGAATCCTTTGTTTAATGACAACTGCCGAGTTTCATTTCCTTTTCTCTACTTTTTGATAATCCCAAAATGGGGAGAAAACCTATAGGTATCAGTTTTATAATCATATAAATGGGGGAGAAAAACTACAAGTATCTATTCTATAATGTTTCTGCTTTGTTCGTATCTTTAATATTACATGTCTTTTATATTCTTCCTTTATATGATTTGTGATCATCAAAAATGGGGAGATTTTTGGACTCCTCATGTGTTAATCATGTTTTAATGATCAAAAATCTCATTACTATTAATTAATCTTGATCTTCAGTGCACATCATGTTTTTATAATAACAAATATTATGGATGTTAATTACTCTTTACAAGTCTTATGCATGTTCACAATTCTCTCATATATTATCTCTAATTATTAACCTTAACCCATATTCTGCATATCACTATCTTAGTCCAAATACAGATATTTGTCTAAGTACGGAGACATCGTGACCCAGACACCGTGATGGACTCACCATGACCCAGACACTGTGAAGGACTCACCGTGACCCAGACACCGTGAAGGACTCATCGTGACCCAGACACTGTGAAGGACTCACCGTGAATCAGACACTGGGACCACTCACCGTGAATCAGACACCATGAAAACTCACCATGAATCAGACACTGTGACCACTCTTGACCACTCACCGTGAATCAGACACCGTGACCACTCGTGACCACTCTCCGTGAATCAGACACCATTACCACTCACCGTGAATCAGACACCGTGACCACTCATGACCACTCACCGTGACCAAACACCGTGATCAGACACCGTGAAGAAGACACCGTTTCCATGATCACTGTGACACTATTTCTTAAGCTTTTGTCAATATTATTTTAAATATTGCTAACGGTCAAATTTTTTGTTTTTAATGCAATTAATGTTATTGAATGTTAGTTGTTGGCATGTCAGGAAACCGTATCTCGTACCTATGAAAAGGGAATCATTCCTACTGCCATAAATCATGGAATATAAGAAAGGCTGAGATGCAGTACACAAAGAAGAACGTAACTACAACAACGTGAATATACAACATGAAGAACTTACGTACACCCTAGTGCACTATGCTGAACAAGAAAGATATTGCAAGACATTCAATGAACTCTCATGAGTGAAATCCAATACCACTGAAGAACAAATGACGAATCAAGACATCCTTCTCACTTCTAAAGAAGACAAGCTGAACTACGACACTCTGTTTTTCAATAGAAAATCCAGAGACTAACTCAGAAGCATTCCTGCTAAATCCAATGAGTCTAGAGATGCACTGCAATCACTAGATCCATTCTAAACTCTACACATTTGCCTCTGTGATTTATTATTTACTTTTCGTGCAGTGTGTGTCATCTGCTTTATTTTTACACACACACTGTCTCCTGAACTTAAATTGGAGGATCTGTAAATCCTCACTCAAACTCTTACATCTTTTATTTCCCACTGGGATAGTGGTAGAGGTCGTGTGTGACCTAGAAATCTGGTTTGATATTGTGTTTGTTTACCCACATCAACTGTGGAAGAAGTCCTTGTGAGACCTGGTCTTTGTTTTGTTTCCCACAAAGAACCGTGGTAGAGGTCCTTGCGTGGCCTGGACAGTTTTGTAAAACTGTTGTTAACCCCGATCCAGGGTGTCGATCAAATTTATATATATTTGAGAGGACTAAGTCTCGGCTTGAGACTGAACTTCTTGTTATATCTGCTATGCATCTTTTATTTAAGTTTAATGTATACGAAATATATCATATTTATTCCACTGCTATTACTTTAAAATACAAAATTATTTTGAAGCTACTTTGATAGTTAAATTAGCAAGTGTTTACACTTATTGTAAATCAGTAGATTAGTTTCAAGAGTTAGTTTTATCTTGTGGTTATACTAACTGAGATCTAATAAATCTTTGAGAAGCTAAGTGAACATTTACAATCTGTATAAATTCACTACAGTTTAACTTATTTTATAAATCGGGGGATTTTAACTAGACAATATTTTAACAGAAATTTTAATTGGAACTCAATTCCCCCCCTTCTTGAGTGTCCACTCCGACCAACAGTACACATAAAAATACATTCATGGAAATGAAATTTGGAAAATTAATGAGAAATTTGAATTACGTGATTTAGATTTTAATCCGTTGTCCATGGGAGAACACTATAATATATATTTCTTTAAAAGTACAAAGATTACAACTTGGTGACTTGTCATCCATGTGGATCACCCATATGAAGTTATTACTTTATGAATCAGTAAGTGGTCCTAACCTATATATATAGTGGGATCCATATAGTTACCTGGTTTCCCCAAACTCATAATTTTACAGGCCTTCATACATTGAAAATAGTAACCTCCAATCTTCTATATAAATCATCAACATGAATGGATATATTTGGTAGACTGAGCGCACCACCAATCCTAAAAAATCCATCTTCACTATGTGATCCAAAATTTATTGAACTAATACATACATTATAATTTACACCTTGATGATATACCATTTATTAAAGTCCTCACTACCTTGGTGTAAAAATCTCTGTCCATGAGGGTTAAAAATTACAAAGGGAAATTTAATTTTTGGGTTGGTGGGTAGTTAATTTTGAGTACCAAGTATCATAGAATTATTTTTAGGGTTTGAATATATGAAAAAGGTGTTCCTGAGAATGGGATATAGTTTGGGGTACATCCTATGGGTTTGAGTGAGTGCTGGAGGAGTGGTTGAGTTCTCGAGCTGTTGAAAAGTGTAGCTGTAGGCCATTAATAATGTGAATTGGTCATTCATGTTGTGGATATTTTTTTCTGGAGTGTATCCAAGTGGGGGTGGGAGGGAATTCAAGACATGAAATAAGATTGGTCTAGGGACCTCGGAGTATTTCTTGAAAAATAATGGTGTGACCCCTATGGTCATGCTATGACGCATGCCCAACTATGTTTTTTTAATTAAAATAGGGATGGACCCCATTATAATTCAGCTAAAGAAACATTGAAAAAAGGTATTTAGATGGATCTAATTTCCTACTTATTCCTCTATTCTGGGAGATTTTATGTGGGAGCATATGTCGGTTCTAGGTAAGATATTCCTCCTCCCTCCTTTTATGTTGTCTTCCTGCCATCATCACTAATTTTGGGAGATTTTTTTAGATTTATAATTCTGATTCTATAGGATAATGGTGGAATCATCTACTTCTGATGGGGCCTTTTCTCAACCTATTTAGAGGTGGTTTTTTGATTCTATATTCATGCCGTTAATTGTGGTTTCTATAAAGGTAAGTTTTTGTTTGAATTTTTAACTTGTTTTCACAAAATTAAATTAATAGTTTGTTAAATAAATGATATTAATTATGGATTTTGTGTATTCTAGGACCTTATATTTAGCAGGAGTGGACTACACTTAGACACTCATGGTTCAGATGTGACACTGTCGATTGGTAACCTTATATGAATTTATGACTATTTTAATTAAAATGAAGTAGTTTCTAAAATTAATTAGAATTAACTAATTAATTATAATTTGATAATGATTAATTAATTTGGCGGTTTGGTTATGATACAAGCCCTTAGGTATTTTCAACGATGTCTAGAGGGTCCTGGAGAACCTCAATGAGAGTTGGCAGGACATTTTTAAAAGTGGGTTTAACTTTGATGTGAGATAGATGGTTCATGTAATTTCCCTATTGATTTTATACTATTGATATATGGAATGTGATGTGTTGTCCCTCCACTGTATAAGATACACTACTATTTAAATTGGAATATTTAAATTGAGTAAAATGTTTAATTTTTATGAGTAATTAATTGAAAACCTTGAACTAAATGAGTAAGTGCCTTGGCAATGTTGGTCCTAAGGTTTCGACATGACACCTCATCCACTAATGGTTGAGGCCTTGACTTGAGACATGTCGACCCCCCTAAGGGGCACCCTTCTAAAAAATTGAACATACAAGACTTAGGGGCCTATCCTTTGGGACCTTATACACCAAAGTTGGGGTGAGCGATAACCAATACATCCATGGGATGAATAGGCTATGTGAGTACCCTGTGACCCATTACAACCATGGGGTTCATTGAGATGGCCTAAGGGGCATGTGAAACTCTTTCTATGACATGACCAAACTTAGGTGGATGGTTATTAGGCAGAAAAGTTTGGGTTAGGTGAGAGGACTGATCTAATGAGACATAGAGGACTGATATGGGTCATTTTTCCTACCTTTGAACATTTATTATGTAATAAAACACTTATAGTTGTCAATGATGTGATACCATATTTACTATTTCGAGGAGTGTGAAATGATCTGAGGATCAAGCATTGACCTGAGACTTGGGTGAGACCGATGATCCGTATGGGATCCCTAGTGATATGCCAACCCTAGTGAGGGGTGTGTTGGGATATGGGTTGTGATTATGGGTTTTTTACTTTGGATAACCCTAGTTCCTTATAATTTGTGTGGGACTTGGTATACTGCCTCTAGGTAGTTTTTTGTGATACAAAATACACCCATGGGGGTGGTTATTTTTTATTATCTGTGCGATAACTCCCCATGGTTGGGGCTTATTTTTATCTATATGTGATACTCCTGGATGAGAAAACTCTCATAAAGGAGGCCCACGATACTTGTGGGATTTTCCCTTGAATGAGAAAACTCTAATAGGGTAGGTTTATGTTACTCTCGGTGGGGATTTCATGGATACATATCCAAGTTTTTTTCTAGTATACTAGGATGCTAGGATTATTCCATATACTTGTGTTACTTATGGGAATATGCCTCGACTGAGAAAACTCCTACAAGGGTGGTATGTGTTACTTGATATGTGTGTTAGTGTTAGGTCCAATAGGTGCCTAGATACCTTGAGAGGTGGGGTGAATTGGGCTATGGATATTATTTTGAAAAATATTCTTACCCCACTAGATCTTTTCCTCTTTATTATAAGGGTCACTTTATTTGATCATAAGTGTTTATGTCGATGTTATTCGTCACTTCTTTATCTGATGATGATGAACTAAAATTAAAATAAGAAATAAAGCATAGGGACACACAAATTTTACTTGGTTCACCCTCATTGGGCTACATCCAAGGAGAATACAACAATTATGTACTGATGTAACAAATAAATTAATGGTCCATTCCAAAATAATATTTAGGCTAGATCACTTATATGCCCATGCTCATTTTTTTACATGGTTTATGGTCAGATAACTACTTTCCCAAGGGTCACTCCCTGATTCTCTTTCTCTAACTCACTACTGGTGTAAAGTATCACCTTCTTCCTCTTAATTTCTCATTGATCTAGAAAGAATCCACACACAATTAATTGACGTATAAGTACCTTCATTATCACTAATGAATACATCCTCAGTTGTAGATAGATTCTTTATTTAAGTCCCACTTTTATCTAATTGATGAATACCCCTTTACCATAGAATTACAGATTAACTTCTATCTTTCACACAACCTTTGGATTACTTATGTGCAACTTTATCACCTTGCACACAACATTTGACTTTCTCTTGGAAAACCAACTCTTGTGAAACTTTTATGTTTTATGTGAATCTCTATTTTTGCATGAAACTTCCCTCTTGTGTTCACATATCTTGGTGCACACTTCTTATGTGATTCAGAGACCTAATTTTCTCTAAGTGTCAATATTTTGAAATGAGGGGGGGGGGGACTATATATTTATAGACCTGGACAACAAAGAATGTAATATCCATACACATCTTCCTATGTGTGAATAAGATCCCCTTGAGCACGTAAAACCATATTTCATGTTGCATTGAGCATGTGACTCTATTTCACATGGATCAATTCATCTGTATTTCACAGACATGCATAAATATACCTTTGGCATTAAAACTCATCTTTCGTGAAAATTAAAATATTTAAAGCACTTTTTTCCTTTTATATATTTTTATGTGGTGAACTCAAAACATGAATTTCATGAAACTTTAGAAACCACCTACAATCTTTTGCAAAACTTCTTTTTTTCCGAAAACACCTTTCTCTATGCTCCAATTTTGGACCCAAAATTTTGGAAAACAATAGGAAATGGTTCCACCTTGTATACATATTTTTTGTACAGCCTCCATAGTTTCCATTCCTTTGTATTGGATATTTTTCAATATAGCTTAGCAATAATATATTTGGAATTCTAAAACTGACCATGGAAGACTACTTTTTCAACAAACACAATCAATCTTAAAATACCAAAATTTTACCTTGAGGGATTTTTGACCAACAAATAAGGAAACTAAGGAAAGTTGTATTGGTTTGTATGGTCATCAAGACATGATCAGACACACCGCAACACTAACAGAAGAAGGTATGATAGATCGGGGTTAAGGACCTAAGGATCTACATTAGGGACATAAATTACACTCTGTGAGGTTATGGAGGTTGATACAGTCTACAAAAAATTCTCAATGAAATTCTGGTATCAGGACGAAGCAGGTACTATTTGTAGTTTTGTTTATTTATTTACAATATATTATTTAGTCTATTCATGTCACATACACATATCACTAAATTTCTGGTATATTACCGGACCACATTTGTTATTCCACTCTTCATTTTATACTAACACATTGATCAAGCCTACATTGTATATGGTTACCCAAGAAGATGTTCAATTGATGTAGGTACAGGTTGGGATTAGGCCTATGGTTAAATTGTTGGATATTCAGTAAGATATCTTAGACTATTTTTAGAGAAAATGGTGTGATATGGCCCAAAGATTTCATTGATCCAATATCAAATTTTCTTTTGTTTTGGTCTATATGTGTAATTATCCTAGTGGAAAGTCAGTTGTATGTATGGAATGAATTTTTGTGACTTTAATGAATTTCATTTATTATTTCCTCATTTTCATATATCTCATCCCACATTATGTTTATTGTTTTTTATGACACTTATCTATTTTATATTCTATTACACACTCGGATACAATGGGTATAGCCTCCCCAATACACCACCTCATACCCCCACTACTGTTAGCAACCTCTAGCATTCGAAGAGGTGTGTTTGAGGTCATGTGGATGTCTTGTACTGTTATTATTTTGAGTGATCTAGGAAAGGACATTACAAAGTGGTACCAGAGATTGTTTTTTTAGTATTTAGGGATATATATTAGAGATACAAGGATGCATCAGAGCTTATTATGGAACCCATATTGGTGTATTATGGACACCTTTCCCAATGGAATTCTAGGTTACCATGGGTATGTGTTTGGTGTTCTTGTATTGTGATATTTTATTTGTTTATTATTTTCACATAACATGAAACACACGAGGTTTGAGATTTATGGTTATTGATTTATTGGATATTTGTATCTAGGAATAATGTTTAAGAGACCAATTATCAATGTGGATCTTGGCCTGTAGAGGCTTGAGGAAACTCATACATTATATTAGGCATGTTTTATTCACATTATATATATTCTAGATAGTGTGACATTTCACCTAAAACTATGGTTCAAATGTTTAAAGTGTCAGCAACTACTCATGATACTTTTTACCATATAAATCATTTGTGGAATTATTCTTAGTTGGGGTGACTTTTATATATGTTTTTTTATGATGGAAGTTCATGTAAATATGTGATGAGACATTCTATGGTGATGGTGATAATCCAATCCAACATGGAGAGAATTTCAGTGCCCCTTAATAGGTATCTATAGGCATTGGTGCCTTAGTAGTATATCCCATCATGGCGACTTTTATTTAGGTTTGATTATTTAATATTTTAGTAACAACCTATATGGTGTTTTACCATATATCTTGGAATGAAATTCTACGTAACCTAACCATCTAGCTATAGTTGTTCGACTCAGGTCATCTATGGAAATTGCGTTGCATGTATTCCTATTGACTGATGAGGTTGTGATTCTCGAGGGGGTGATATTGTATAGGGATAGTTAGAATGTATCAGTTCTCTAGTGGACTAATGAAGAGGTTTCTAACCCATGTTCATGATAATTAGAGTGGGTGGTGGTATTTTTTCATGTAATTCCAATTTGTATATGAAACCCTTAGGTGCGTGTTTTGGCACATGTGTTTTCACTATATTTTGAGATGGTTGATTAGATGATGTCCTATGAGTTGTGGAATTTTATGAGACATGATGTGCTGGGATAGGTAGGAGGACCTAGAGACATTGAGACACAAATCAGTGTTTAGTTAATCAGATTTTTGTGTTGATCAAGGAAAACCCATGAAAAAGGTTGGATTGGATTTGTTGGTGCCTTTGATTTATGAAGCATGTGTGGGTTCTTTGAAATTTTATATTGATGAAAATAGGTGATGTTTAGTATACGTTGCAAGCCCGAGAAGCCTTTTTTTATTGAAGAAGGTATCTTGGGAGACATTTCTTTGGAATTGATGCTAGTTATGGAGGGAATGACTGTTTAAATTCATGACCCTATAACAATGGACGTTTTTTAATATATAGTAGATTGTGGATGGACACTTTTGGTTTTTGAAATGAAGTTGGATATGGGAGATCATGCATTTATCCTTGATATGTGAGGGATTTTTTTTATTGGAAATGATTATAGGGGTGCTTCTGGTATGATGAGGTTGATATGTCATGAAGCACAATTACCCTAGTATTGGTGTCATGCGACTCTTGGAGGTGTGAGTCAAATTGTTTGAATGTGTGGAATGGGATTGTGCACTACTTATTTTTAAATAATTTCAAGGTATCATTCTATAGATATGTATGATGCTGTTGATTTTGTAATCGTTAAGTGGTCATGTGTGAGATGAGGACTGGTAGTTTTGATTAAATGTTGTAAGCATGGTTACCATGGAGTTGTGATGAAATGAGAAATGTCTCTATATAGTATATGAGACATAAAAAGTGGATTAGGTATGGTGGAATGGATGATCTAGGTTGATCCTAAATAGGTGTTTCCTGGGACAGATGATCATGGATTAGGAGGACTGACACAAATTTAGTAATGAAACCTATAGAGGTAGATCTTGTGTAGTAGTATAAGGTAACACCTATGGTGTAAAGTGCACCAATGTCCATTTGAGGGTGTGACCATCAGTATGGTTGGAAATTTAGTAGGTGTCATGGGTGAAATTCCATTGATTTGAAAATGGGAGACAACAAATGGTTGTGTTGAAACTTGGTTATAAGTGAGTCAATCATGTATAGTCTTTACATGTAGTCATGGATGAATTAGGATCTATAGAGGCATGATACTCATTATAAAAGGGTTTTTTTATCATGTATGGACCTATCATTGGTTGGTTTAGGTGGTTATTGTATGAAAATTAGTTGTAAATCCAATTTATTTGGTCTTATGTAAATACCATATTTGAGATTCAGATGAGACTTTGGATGAGTTGGTGTGTTAGCATAAGACAAATGATTGTTTTAGCATGATGAAACAATGGTTGTCAATGTAAAAAACATTTTATCACATGTTTTAGAAGGTTAAATAGTTTATTCATGTGTTTCAAGGGGCGAACTAGTGATTCATGACATGTTTTAAGAGGTGAAACTATTTCAACACATGATTGAAGGGGTAAATATGTTTTTTCATGTGATTCAGGGGAGAATCTTGTAATGAAACATAATAAAGGTGTTTTTTGAGAAAAATATTTTCAGGAACTAAAGGGATAATGGTAAAATGATTTTGGTACATCATATTTTGTATAATGACGGCCTTTCAATGTTTTTTCAGGACCTTTCTTGGAAAGAATGATGTATGTGGGACTTATGCATGGGTAGTAGATACTCATCTAATTTTTTATGGAATTATATATGTGAGATAATATCATATTTGGGTGAGTGTTTTTATAAATTTTTGGGAGAGGTGAGATGGAAGCCATATCTCTCAAGCCATTGGACCATTGAGAATGTCTTTTATAGGTGATTCTAAAGGTGGGGAAACACTGGGTGTTAGAATCATCTATGATGAGTTGAGTTTTTTGATGGGAAGAATGATATGTTGGATGATTAATTAGATGAATTCATTATTTCTTATAATGTTTTATAAGATCACTTAAGTACCCTATTGGGCACTTTGTGGAAATTTGAGTAGTGGCTCATGTTTAATCGTTCTTAGAACTGTAAATTCAAGTGGCCCTTGAGGACCATGTTAGGAAACCAAGGTGGGACATGAATGATTGGCAATGAATCGAAGGCCCTAGTAGTCCATGATATATAATTTAATGACCATAAATAATTATTAGGTATAAGCTTTGTTATTTTTGGTAATTTATAAGAACCTATATCCGTACAAGATGAAAATTCCAAAGGGAATTTTAATTTTTGGGTTAGTAGGTGTTTTTTTGAGAACTGATGGTTGGATTGAAGTTTTGATGTTTTGAATATTCCAAAAAGTTGTAACTGTACATGTTTTAATTTTTTAGGGACATATTAAGGGTACATGTGAGTACCATAGGGGTGTATGGGGGCCTGATCTACTAAAAAGTGTAACTGTAGTACATTCACAGTGTGAATAGGTTATTCATGTCATGAAAATGTTTCATATGGTGTTCTATGGGGGATTCATAATGTGAAATAAGGTTGGACGATTTATCTAGGGAAACTTCTTAAAGAATCATGGCATGAACCCTATGGTAACAACATGACATATTACATATTTTTTTTTTAAATTTAAAAGTGGGATCACCTCCCCTTTCTCCTTTAACACATGAAGTAGAACTCAAGAGGTCTTTGACAAGATATCCCCCACCTTCTTCCCATACTCTTGGAAATTTTGTCTATGATCAAACATATATTATAAGTAATATATTACTCCTACCTCCATCAATATTTTCTTCCTACTATTTCTTCTAATTTTGGGAATTTTTTAGGGTTCAAATTAAAATTCCATCCGATTATGGTGGAATCATCTATTTCTAATGGGGCCTTTTCTCACTTTATAAAGAGAAGGTCTTGAGATTATATCTACATCACATCTTTTATAGTTTCAACTAATTTACATTACAATTTTGGATTTTTCAAGGTTTTCATACTTAATTAAATTATTGTATAGTTGAATTATCAATATTTAGATTTTTTACAGCCTTGGTCTAGAGGTGCATTGAGAGTGGATCAAGCCCTACCACCAAGGAGTTCTGTGTAATGAGGTTGAATGGTGAGATTCTATGAATTTATTCATCTTTTAGTTAATATTTAAAATTGTAAAAAATTAATTTTAATTAATCAATTAATTAAAATTTGATTATAATTAATTAATTTTGTGGTTTGTTTTTGAGACAGGGCCTTGGGTATTTTGGATGATGGCTAGATGAACATAGCAAGCCTCAATGAGAGTTTCTGGGGTAATTTCAAAAAATGGGGTTCTCTTTGGTTTGATGTATGTGGTACATGTAATTACCCTATGGATTTTATGATTTTGATATATGGAATATTATTTTCATTCCCTCCACTATATTTGGTTCCCTCCTATTTAAATTGGAATGTTTAAATTGGGTTAAATTTTATATTTTTATAATGACAAATTAATCAAACACCTTGAAGTAAATGGTAAGATTCCTAGTACAAGTTGGTCCTAGGGTGCCAACATTACAACTTGAATTTTGATATCTCAGGCCTTGATTCAAGACAAGTGGTCCCCAATGAGGGGTTTCCATCTAATTAATTGGACAAAAATGGTATATTTTCCCATGCTTTAGAACCTTGTACACATGTGTAGGGGTGAGTTATGACGAAGACATCCATGTAATAAATAGAAAATGTGGGGACCCTATTACTCATTGGAGCCTGGGGCTCACTGAGCTAACCTTGGCCCAAGTGACCCTCCCCCTTATGACATGGCCTAGCCTATGTTGACATGCCTTTGGTAGAAAAGGGAAGGTTGGGTGAGTGGAATGTCCTAATGAGATCTTGATGAATAATATGGGTTGCGGTCTATCCATTTATGTTGAAAAACCACTTATAAACAGAAATGTCATGATACCCTTTTGCAATTGTTGAGTGCAATATACACCAATCATTAGGTGTTGACCGGATTCTTGGATGAGACTGAGGACCCAAGTGGGTTCCCTAGTGATATGTTTATCCAAGTTTTAGGGTGTTTTTGTATTTGGGATGTGATTATGGGTTTGAGACTTTGGATAACTTCAGGTACATCCTTTTGTGCGAGACTTGATACACACCCTTGGGGAAGATTTTTTTTTTTAAAATGGAATATTATATTGGGGGTGTTTTTTATTATGTATGGGAAAATTACCAAGGTGTAGTGATTATTTATATATGTATTTATGTACTCCCAACTATGAAAAATACCACAAGGGAGGTCCATAATACTTTTGAGCTGTTACCCTGGTAGAGAAAACTCTTTTATGGGTGGTCTATGTTACTATCAAAGCTCTACTTCACACCTTTGAACCCCTTGAGCATTCAGGTATATGATATGTTAACCTATATTGAAAACAACTAACTCCAAATTATGAATTCATATGAAAATTATTTTATCAGTTCTACTATGAAAATAAAAAAGATTATCAACTTTTTATTATTTGAAATCAACTTCATCATCTGATAAATTATAGGCTTTGTATAAGACCCTCACATTAGAGAGGATATTTTTAGCTTTTCCAATCTTCCAATGATTTTCATCCAAGAGTTGATAACCAAACTTATCATATCCATTACCAAGAAGAAAAAAATATTGGAATTAGCTTTGATAATTTAATACATATTAACATAAATCTGAAAATATGTTAGAGTTATAAAAAAAATTAGATGATGAATTTTCATTGGTTTTTAGACCACAATTTTCTAAGAATCCCTTTCCCTACTGGTTTCAATGGACTTAAATTAACAAGGTATATTGTAAAATTCAGTGCTTTAAAATAAATTTATTTATACATACTGAAGTGAAACCACAAGAAACATGATTTCTTAGTTATTATATTATTCATATGTTTAGCCAAACCATTTTGTTCAGTTGTTCCTGGTACAATTTCATCATGTCTAATACTTTTCTTTGGAAGTATTGTTTGAAGTCCCTTTTGATTTATTCAACACCATTTTTAGACCAAATACATTTAATAATAATTATGGTATACATTTAAAATATGGATTTTCATTGAGTGAAAACATTGAGAACTTTGGATAAGTGTTCAGGAAATACACATACAATTTTGTAATGGTTTCATTAATAAAAGTGAACAAATATAAGAAACCTCCATGATAATGAGATAGGGCTGGCCCCCAAACATTAGTTTGAACAAGTTCAAGATTCTATTTGTGGGGTTTATTTCTTTTCCTATAATGTAATTATCTATATAAAAATTTTACTATATAAGAAAGAACTTATGTTTTGTTTCATTGGAGGGGTTGGTTTTTTATTTTGGATCTAGGTGGAGATTCTGAGAGTATGGAAACATCAAATAGGTGATTTTATACTTTAAATAATGCACAATGGGTGGTTAGAGGGGTCATGGGAGTGATCTAGGGGCTAAAGAAACAAATATTTGAATGAAACATAATGATAAAAAACCCCGATTAGTTAGTACAGGTCCACCAGCTAGTTTTTTCCCAAAAATAGATCACCAAATTCTGCCTGGGAGAAACCCTATCATTTCCCCTAGGACAACCCTTTTCTTATTACTTGTGTTTTATTCCCCTTTTTGACTAGTAATCATCTCTCCTATTAACTTTTCTCTCTCTCTTCCTCTATGGGAGACCACCCTTGGTTCATAGATGTTTCGAGCACCATAACTAGTGATAGAGAGATAGAGGTAAGGCAATGACTACTCTTACTCTTAATATTATTTCCTTCCACATTCAAGTTGTGATTTATTTGTTTCATAAAATATGGCTTATTATCAAGATGTTTTATGGTTTCTTGACTTCTTCTAATTCAGGTTGTAATGGAAGTTGATACACACGATATTTTATTTTCTAGGCTTGTAGTATTTGGTCTATCAATTTAACCCATTGTATTATTTATATTTTAGATGCATGTGTTGGACAACCACTTTGATTTTCTATGTGATGATATTTTAATTCTTTAATGGTTTTAAATTAGGGTTTACTTGGTTATAATTTCGACTATTTTAGTTAATTGAACTTGTTTTACCTACGAATTCCTAAATGGTTAATCCATGTTACAATTGTTCAAAATTTGGGGTTATGTTTTATAAATTATTATTGTGAAACAAAATTATATAAAAATTGGTTTAATGGTATAGCTTTGACTATTGAAGTGGGAATTTGTTGAAATATTGATGTGTCTTGTAAAATTTTGATTTTATGTTGGACTGGAATAAATGAAATGGAATGATATGCTCCTGATATTTGAATTGGTTTTGGAATGGCTAAAATGGTATATTTCTTTTGGAAGAGGAATGGTTTCTTTGGGAAAATTTGAATAGATTGGTGAAGTTTTATGAAATGGAATGACAAGATTCATGATGGGTTTTTTTATGTGTTTTGGTAAAGATTTTTATAAAATGGAATGGTACCTAATATAATGGTTTGTTGAAAACTATTGTTGTTATAAGTGGGTTTTGGAAATCTAATTTTTATTATGCATTAGAATGGAAGTTGTGTGGATGGTTTTATAAAAAATGATACTGGTATTTGAATTGTTTTAAAGGAAAGTAAATAAATTCCATTGGGGTGATTTTTTTTGAAGAAAAAGAAAACACCTATAGTGGTGGTTTTGATTTAAAGGAAAAGAAGACACCAATTGGGGTGATTTTTTATTGGATTATGCCATTAGCTAGGAAAACTCCCACAATGGTGGAATTTGTTACTAATGGGCTACATCCTTGGATGAAAAAACTATCAATTAGGGAATATATGTTACTTATAGGATTATGAATTGGAAAGTAAAAATACCATAGGGGAGGTCTGTGATATAATTGTTGGGGTTTCAATGGATATAGAGCCAGGGGTTGATATAGTATACTAGGATGAAGCTTTTTATAGTCATTCCATGAGTTAATTTTACTATATGTATATTAAGGAGAGCTAGTTATGTTATTTGGTTGGCTTAGTCCTAAAAATTTACTTAGAGACACCCTGAAACTAGATAAAGTAGGTATTATTAATCAAGATCATAAGTCTAAGGATCAAAAATGGTATAACTATCCATGAGTGTCACCTTGAAACTAATCACCGATGGTTGTTTTCTTCTTTTCATAAAAAATGTTTTAAATTGTTAGATTGTTATTTATAGAACATATGAAAGTACTTTTATTAAATATTGGTTATTTTAGGGAATTCATTAGTAATGGATTAATAAGTTATTATCAAACCTTTCTCGGGCTTCCTTGACACTTAGGTACCTGAGAAAATATTACTATGTACTCACAGGTTATAGGTTTAGAGAAAGGGCCCATTGTATAAGGTTTCGATTAGAATGATAGGGTAGAGTATGAACATTGGGACCTGGAAGGACTCAAGAATTTTTTGGGAATGATTTTTGGTTCTATATATTTTATTCTATTATTATTCTTATATACATTCCATATGCAGGGGATCTGTGACACATGTATTTCATACCACTTATTTTAGCATGTGATGGATCTGTTTATTTATTTAAAATTTCCCAATTATGATGTTTATATCTATTTTATTTCTTGATTATGTCACCGCTCGTACGAGAAGAAATAGTCTCCCTACAATGGACTCATATGCCTTTTCTGCTAGCCAGCAACCTCTGGAAAATAGGGAGGCACAGATGTGGTGATGCAGTGTTCCATTGGTCTAGGCATAAAATAGTGGTCTGTGCTGGCGTGATGTTATAAAAAGGTATCGAATCCAATTTTATTTTATTTTACTATTTGGGTATGATTGAAAGGAGACTACAAAAGTGTCAATAATTTGTAATGAAATTATTTCAGGGAGTGATCGACCCACACATGGGAAAAAACCCAAGTTTCTAGGGATGTGACTTACTGTTCCTGGGGTTTCACTCATTACTATTATATTTTATTTTCACCACAAGTGAGACACATAGTTTTTCATTTTACTCGTTCCTGATATTTATACTATTGGAACAACATAGAAGGAGGGTGTAGATACATTCATGCATCATTTCAAGCATATAGGGGTTTATGTGGCATGCATCATACTAGGGAAATTATATTCTAATTCCAATTTCATGAAACTAATGTTTTATGTCATACTATGGTTATATATTCATATTTTTATCTACCTTTTGTTAGTACTAAATATTAATAAGAGGGGGTTGACCATTTAATGTGTCTGTAATGTCATATATGGTGTTTTCCCATATAAGGCTATAGTAGAATCTTACATAGAAGATTCCCTAAATGATCCTTTAATGTAAAGAAAGATATAAATGGGTTGTTAAATGAGTGTCTTAATTAAATCGAGTGATATTGAGTAACTTATAAGGCATTTTACCTCATAACTTGTGAATGAAATTTTATTTAACCTAGTCTTAGAGATTTTTTTTTCATCTTGATAACTCATTTTTTTCTTGAAATATAATTCCTATGTGATTTTGGATTTAAAAAATATAGGTCTTATAAAATTTTAATGTTTAATATATGAGTTTTATAGAGGGGTGGTTTTTAAAAAATCATGAAATTTGATAGTTTTGAAATGTGTGGGTTTAAAAGATTATAAATTCAATCTAGTTATAAAGTGACCTTTATATTTTGGTGGTAATGAGAAACCCCTTGTAAGTAATTTTTAAACACAATGATTGTGTTGTTGTAACTCCTATATATATGGTTTAACCTTGTATATTTGTGGTTTTTGTGGTTTGGAGTGCCCAATTTGTGAGTTCCGATGATGTGTGTTGGTATAGACCCTTATATAGTGGTGGAATATGAGTTTTTATGGTGTTAACCTTGGTAAGGGATGGATAGGTCAAGAGAGATAGAGAGAGAGAGAGCTTGGTTTGTGAGACTTTTCTTGTTGGGTAGCATGTTGCATAGTGAATGCTATTCATGTTGTGATTTTTGCATGAGATATGGCCCTTCAGGTTTGGTATAAGTTATGATAGGTTATAGTTGCCTATCTTACCTTGTAGTTTATTTTTGAATTGGTAGTGGGTCAGATTGATTGGTCTTAGGCTCATGTGTGGGGACCCTGGAGTGGTGTCCTTCCATGTTATATTCCATGTGACCTTGAAAGGGGAGTAAGTGTTGTCCCATTATCTAGGGATTTATAGAGACCTTGGTTGATAAACTAGGTTGGAATACCTTGTGACCATTAAAATGTGAGTTAGGATTTTTAGTGGGTCTTTACGAAGAGGTACCTGAGGGTATCCCATGATGGGTTGTCCCATTCTCATGAATTCCATTAAAAACGAAAATTGTTGGAAGATTACTTGATTTATATGATTGAAACATGTTTGGTTTTTCCCAGTTTTATTATAGTTATGGTTACTTATCTCAAGTTATTGTGTCTTGTATGTATGACTATTTCAAAGGGAAGTATCATCCAGATTCCAATCCCTTTTAGATATAGATGTGTTTTTAGTACATGCTGGTAGTATAGGTAAGTGACTTGGATTATATAAATGAAACCCATGATGATGGGTGGTTTTATTCATTTACTTGACATATGAACTGTGTAAGGACTATTATAAGAAGGATTATAGAATAAATTTGGTTATATAAAATAACATTCAATGAGTATTTTTATTTCCTAGTTGGGCGCGTGAACCAACAAACAATAATGATTGAATCATAGGATGATGAATCAAATTTTATGTTTCAATTGCAATAGAGAGAGTGAACCCTATGTCTCGATCAGATAGGATGGTATGAGAGTGATAAACATTTGTCAAAATAGAAATTAGGTTTAATAATTGGGTAGGTGTCAATGTAGATGAGGTGAAACTATTTGTAAAGAATAGTCACTATGATTCCTTGAGTTTTTTTAAATGTAAAATCACATGGGGTGAAAATTCTTAGAATCAAGGTTAAAAGTAGAGGGTATGAGCAGTTGAGTGCATATACCTATCGATTTTATGATACTAACCCATTATATTTGTTCTATTAGGGTTATATTCTTGTAGTTTTGGAATGAAGTTAGTTGGAAGGCAGTCATGTGATTGAGCTTAGCATAATTGAAGTACTTGATGTTTGAGAGGAATACTTAGGGTACTCCTAGTTAAGAAAGGTTGACCAACGTATGATCACAGTCAATGGTTTAGGAATCAAATCCTAGTTTGTATGTGATGTTACACATGGGATCATGTGTTGGGATATGTGATCGGGTTGTGTGGGAGTGTGTGACCATTTTTATTTGATGGATTAAGTAAATTTTCATTTACCGGAATGGTGACTACCAAATTTTGTATCAACGAGTGACCATAGTTTAGCCGAGGGATGGTGACCTTGATGAGTTTTTGGGGACATATTTTCCAAAGGTTAGTTTATTAATGGAAAGGAACCTCATTTTAGAGTGGAAACGAAAGTTTGGATCTTAGTTTTGGGACATGGTTGATCAAGAAATCAATCATGGGCCGGTATTGGTGGGATGGTACATGTTTCTTGGGAAGAGTGAAATTCTTGTGATGATGGAAGGACCCATTGGGGCTGGAATTTGAGTAATATTATAATGGGAGTTATATAGTGGGGAGCCACTATGATCCATTGGAGGTTGTGACACTCACATGAGATGAATGTTAGCTAGTATAGAGGATGGTTTTATATGATCCATAATAGATAGTGTCATATGGTCGGAATGACACTCATGTGTGTTTGGATTGGCCAAATTTGACCATTATATTTAGTGGAAGATGTGGTATGGTATACTAATATTGGTGTTTGAAACCGTTGAATGGTGAATAGGAAACTCCTATGGTGGGGATCTTCATGTCAGTCATGGGAATGTGACCCACATTAGACTGTCATGATGACACTAGGTGTCAGTGCATATTTTATTTATAAATAATATAGATTCCTATTATAATCATAGAGTTACATTCTTATTTGATGGTTGTGGGAGTCAAGTGGCCATTTTTTTGCTCAGGATATAATGGTATGACCAAAGAATGGATTTGTGGGGTGGTGCAACAGTGATCAACTGAAGGCATGGTGAGTAGTTTGGGTGTTGTTTTTTTGACCACAGAATTTCACCAGGGGTAAAATTTAAGCCTTACTGTGTGTATAATGATTGTGAGATTTATTTTATGATTGAGGTATCATTCTCTAGTAATCTAAAGGTGTATCGATGATAAAATCCGAGTGTTATATAGTAGAATGTCCACAAGAGGTCCAAATGTTCTTATTTTGTGTTGATGGATGCGGTGAGTAGGAAGATGAATTAAGTGAGTCATTTTTGATGTGGTGCTGAGTTCTTGGTGTCAGTATGGGCTATTAGAGGAAGGTTCAATGTGTTCATCTTGTTCTTAGATTATAGAGGCACATTAATTTTGGATTCAAAGATGAAAAATGAGAGTTGGCACTGATATTTACTAGAACTCTCAAATGTGTTGATGTATAGTGGGTATTGATCCATGTTTCATGGGTTGGTAGACCACTAAAATGTTGTTTTGGAAAGAAAAAATTTCTGTGGAAGACACCATCCATCAAAACTTTCTTTCATAATATAGTACTATGGTGGGGAACACTATAGGATAGTTAATCAACTAGATGGAAACTGATCAGTTCCTTGAGGGAGACAGTTTCCATTAAGAATCATATCAGTTTTCTAATGATAAATATAAGCATTTACATGGTGTAACATCCCGACCAAGATGACATTGGATGGTGCCCTGGGTGAATGGGTAACCTCGCCTCAAGAGAATCTCCCCAAACTCTAGAGGCTTCTGACTAATAGCAAGGGCCTAGGCTATGTACTTAGGGATAATATTCCAACATTTTAGAGTGTATCACAATATAATAATGTTAACAATCAATAGTGGAATTAGATATAACAATTGAGTCACATACATAAAATAAACACCCAAATAAGGATTATATAAACAATTCCAGAAGTAATCTCATTTAAAAAATGGTATTTCAAGTCTTATATTTACAAAGAATCCAAAATAGGTATATATACAAAAAGAAAAATACATGTATCAAAATGAAAAAAGGAAAAAAATAACTATCTTCTGATAACATCACAACCCTAGCTCTATCATGTGCTCCCTTTCTTTTAAGTATGGTACAAATCAAGCATCATATTTTGTGCACTTTATGGGTCCCTACCTACATACGTGAATTTTGTTTGGGTACCCAATGATGGCCCAAATATGGTGTGAGATAACACTCAGTAGAAAAAAACCAATGGTGTCTATAATAAATCCAATCTGTGTATAACAAGCTAAGTAGTGTGAAATGTATAAAGTAGGTAAACAATAATAAAAGTGAAATTCCCTTGAAAAAATTAATAACTGAAAGTGATACATTGAATCCAATAAAGTATTCCTATAAAAGATATCTAGGCTCCCATAAAAAATGGCATCAGTAAACGTTTAAGTAAACAAGTGCTACTTTCTAGTATAACCAATGGAGTCAAAATATCCACCATGACCATGACATACAACCAAGTGAAAACATCCATCGCAACCATGACATATAATCATGTATGTAACATTCATGATGTCCACACTTTATAACCAAGTCATCCATAATGGCCTCACAGTGTAATCAGGGGTTTCAGATCACAAAGGGAAGGATCTAAGGTATAGAAGACCAAGGCATCCACGTTGAGTCCGAGGATAATTTTAATGGAAACTCGGTAAGGACTTGGGAGGGGTCCAAGGATCATGTTAGTAGACTAGGTATAATTCAGGCCCATGAAAGATATATCCAAGGGGAATCAACCCCAAAGGCATCCTATAGAATCCAGACCTATGGAGGAAATAATTCTAAGGCATCCACTACATTACTCAAGACCCCTAAGAGAAATGTCCATGGCATCAAATGGAATTATGATCTTAGGTATACCAACCTAGGATTCCACTACCTTCATAATTCATCATCAAATTATATTCATCACATCAAAATTAGTTTCATTTCATGATTTTACCCACTCATTTTCACTATTTTTCTAAAAATAATTTAATAATTTCAGTAATCGCATCATGTTATCACATAGAAAAGGAGGTATCAACATCTCCTAATCACCTCAAAACAATACATGTAAATTTATAAGGGTATTAATCTAACTAGGTAAGCTTACATGTACCCCATGTGTGGTATAACAATAGGGTAAAATAAAGGGCGCACCCATGGGAGGACTAAGTTTAGAAAAACCTCCAACACACTCAATGAAATGAGTTTGAATCTATAATAGGTTCCAATTCATCCAATTTAATTGTCCAATTAGTTTTAGGGGCACTTCGGGAAAGTCTGTCATGTAGCACAACTACAACTAGGTGTGAAAAAACCAAACCCCATGCGAAAAGTATAGAACACCTACCACATATCCAAAGTAGATTTCTTATCCAGTATCAACTAATGACGTGATATGGATCAAAAGAAAAATCAATAATAAAGGAAAAAATTGGAAATATGGCATATTATATTTCACCTAAATAACTCTGTCGATTCCAAGAAGAATGAAAAATAGATCAAGGGTATTTTAGTACTTACTGTTGAAAATCTACTAAGAGAGATGATGTTCGAATCTGAGATTATATGGAGAAACAAGATCAAAATTTATGATTTAGATTTCAAAGGATCTCTCCAATGCTCAAGATGATCCAACAAGGAAGAAAGGAAAAGGGTTTTTGGTTTAAGTAGATTTTAAGGGTAAATTGTTCAGATTTTCTCAAAATACAAGGCCACATAGTTAGACAATCTGTGTGCCAATCGTATTCTCCTCACTACTTCAAGGGGAACATCACATAGTTAGCATGCATATTATTTCTAACTATGTGAAAACCATATCTCATATCACTATCAAGGGTCTCTATAAAATCACATGGGCGTGCTCTTCTATATGCATATTTTCCATAAATAGTGAAGCTCTTTATAGAGGCCTTTACCACCTCTCACTGTTATAAGTAATCATGCATCCTTCCTCGCACAGTTTATCCTAACATTTTTTCTTGCCTTATTTTCCCAAAAATTTGGGTTCTAGGCTCCAAACAGGCCCAAAAAACCCTTGATACATCCATGATTACATAAGGGTACTCACATTAGGTAGTAAATAATCATTTAAACTGAAAAAATGATCCTTAACTCATAAGAAAACCCTAGATCTTACAATCACCCACATAAAGAAATTCATCCCCAAATTTCCATTTCAAGGGTGGTCAAGAATCATCTGAGAATAACTTTGGACACCATGTACATAATCTTTCCTCGAGCTCCCATGTTTTATCCTATAAACATCCATGCTACCAAATCAATTGTATTAGAGGAACTGAACAGCCCTAGAGAACCTTCATGCTCATGTAAACAATAAAAATAGGATTCTTCTGAAAGAATTCATTTCTGGTATCTAAACCTCCTTTGGATAAAAGGAATGAGACAGTTCCGAATGATAGCAATGTAGCCAAGATAGGTGGAAGACATACTACATGGACTAGTACCTATAAGGCACTACAACCTATAGGCTATCAGCCTGACTCTACCTAGAATCTTGAATAGATTAATATATCATGGTGAAATCTTTCCCTATCTCATAATTTGTGTTTTTCCCAACCTCAAAGAGATGCGTAAAAAGATCTGATCCCTGACCTTGAACTCTAGAGGTCATCAAAAGTGATAGGTGTAAAATTTATATTGAGATTGTGCAGTAGACATCCTCTTTTTTTGATCACCTGGACCTCCACAGAAGTCTCCTACATGACAAACAGTCCAAGTAAAGCTACCTCACCTGCCTCTAACTAGTACATGGGTGATCAACATCACCTATTTTAGAAAGCCTCATAATGTTAAATTTTTATAGTCACCTAAAAAATATTTTTGTAATCGAACTCCATGAGAGTTATATTCCTCTCCCAAGATCCCCAAAAATCAATGGTGCTTCTTGGTAGCATGTCCTCAAGCACCTGAATAATGCACTCTGACTAGCCATCAGTCTGAGGGTGGTATGTTGTTTTTATAAGAATATGTTTACCCAAAACCCTCTGAAAAATATACAATAAATGATATGTAAACTGGGTGTCCCTATCTGATATAATGGCTGGAGGAACCCCATGAAGATTTACTATCTCTTAGATATAAAACCATCCAAGCTCATCCCTTGATAGGGTCTCCCTGATCGGTAATAAATGAGAAACCTTCATGAGCCTATCTAGAAAAACCCATACTGCATCACTACATCAAGGTGACCTTGTTAAACCAATCATAAATTCCATCACCTCATATTCCCATTTCTATTCAGAAAAGGGTAAAAAATTAAAATTCCAATCCATTAACTGATGTTTTTCTTTCACCTACTGATAGGTTGAACACCTTGTGAAAAAACTAGATACCCCACATTTCAATCCTGAATACCAATACTGGATACATAAATCCTGATATATTTTGGTTACACCGAGATGCACAACTCAAAACAAGGCATGAAACTACCACATAATCTCTAGGAATTTATATTTTTGAACTCTTATGTGACCATGAATATGATGAATTTCATCGTCACAAACAGTCCAACCTTGAGGCAGGTCCTCACCTGCCACACTCTCCCATAGGACTTGGACCTTAGAGTTTGATATCTGACACATCACCACTATATGTAGAAGGTAATACATCATAGATAAGGATGAAAGGAAATTCTTCCCTGAAATTTGCTGAAACTCTAAGTGAATCTACGAAAACAAATCCATAAGCTGACACTTGCTACTGCCATTCTGAACTGTATGTATCTGAGTCCTCCTGCTTAACACATTGACCACTACATTTATCATTCCAAGCATATTGGAAATCTTAAAGTCAAAGGAATGTTGGTTTTCAACCAAACATCACTGTATTAGATTCATATCACACTGTGTAAATATATACTGAAGGTTTTGGTAGTTCGTGTATAACATAAAATGTTGTCCAAGTAAATAATATCTCTAATAGAAAAAATCATGAAAAAACTACAGCTAACTCAAGATCATGAATCAGGTAATTTATCTTATGTTCCCTAATCTGATAAGACTTTTACACTATGACTCTATCCCCCTAAATTAGTAATAATCCAAGACTAATATATGATGCATCCCAATACATAGTGTAGCTTCTTCCTGGATCTGGTAGAATTAGGACTGACACTAAAGTCAGTCTCTATTTCATCCCATGAAAGGCTATCTCATAGGAATCAGACCACATAAACTTCACACCCTTGTTAGTTGGCCTCATCATAGTTGTTTTTATGCATGATAATCCCTATATAAAATGTATTTAATGTCTATATATCCCTAATAAAATCTAGATATCAAATCCATTCTTGGGTTGCTCCCTAAAAACTTCTACTCTCACCTTCTCTAGTTTAATTGATACTCCTATATATGAGATTATATGAACAAGAATATGAGTATTATCTTTCCAGAAGTGGAAATTTGTGAGATTAACATATAAATGATTCTCTCAGTGTGTCAAAAATGATCTTAATATGTTTTTCATGGTTTTGTTGATTATGAGAATACACCAAGATATCAGCTAGGAAAACCACAAAAAACAAATACAAATAATGATGTAAAACATGATTAATATGTGACATGAAATTTTTTGGTGTGTTCATGATACTGAATGACATAAACAGATACTTATACAGACCATAACTACTATAAAAAGCTGTACAAGGTACTTATGTTGGTAAAACATGCACCAGATGATGACCTGATCTCAAATAAATCTATGATTTTTTGCTCCTCAGAGCTGATAAAAAATGTTCATCTATTTATAGAAAGGGATACTAGTTCTTAAACACCAACATGTTCATTTTTTAGTAACCAACACATAGCCCTAGGTTACTATACACCTTTTTTTCTAAAGGACCGACTAACCCCATAGAGAAGTATTAGGTTGTATAAACCCCTTTGCTTCCTAGTAATCTAGCTGCCTCTTGAGCTCCTGAAACTATGTAGTAGCCATCCTATAATAAGGAATAAATACCAGTGTAGCTACTAACACTAAGTCGATGAAGAAATCCCAATCTATCACTTAGGTGGTCAACCAAAAAATTCATCTGGTAAAATATCCCTGAAATGATCAAACACCAAAGGGAAATATGCAATATGTGATCCATGATCATCTAGATACAAAATATAATTTTGGGAATTCATCCCACCCATGCCATGATGATAAGGTCTAGCTCAGTTTTCCTTAACATCTCATTCATCCTTGTGAATAAAAACTCCTCTATCTGGTGATGTGATGGTCACCCTACAATAATAGAAAATAAGATAGGCATGATAAGAAACTAGCCAGTCGATTTAGTGTATGATGCAAAACCCTATCATCTTGAGGAAAAAATACCCCATCTGAAGTGACACCCACAAATATCAAGGGGAAACACCCTTCACTAATGTAAAAACTCCATTTTGATCCCCAACATAATTTCAAATGTCACAATTCCCTCATAAAACTTAACAATAAGCCCAAGGATTTCTACCATAGGTAAAGATCTAGAAATATGATATGAAGTTCTATGGAAAAGGGTAGATACAAAATTAGAGTCCACTAATAATGTACCTCTCACCATTGATGATTTGTAAATATAATCCTCATGGGTAGGCTTTATATAATATATCTGGCCTGATCTCTGGCCCTATGAAAGAACCTCACTACCTAGAGAAATCACACTCTATTTTCTATGTACAACTGGTGTTTGGATTCCTTGACCACAACCACCACCTCATCCTAGAAAAATGATATTACCCCATATTCTAGCCTAACTTAGAGCTATTAAAAATACTCCTACACCTAGAGTTACAACTAACCCCCTTCCACTAACATCTGGAGGGAAGGTCCTACCAAAATGTTGAATGTGACCCATCCTAATGTGATATATTCACTCAATTTGGTATTGATCACATTGATTCCTAATATGTCCCCACCTACCACATAGATGATAGAAAACCAAGATACTAAAAATCATATCTTGGCTATAACTCACCACACATAAAGCCTTAATATGTCACTTACTGCCACTAGAAGATAAACTATTGGGTTGCAAGACTATACTTCTCCTCTCCGTGCCCCCATATTCCCAAAGGTTTTTCTATATAATCAGTTCCTAGTTCACTATATCAGTAATAGTATTCAACCTAAAAATGTTTACATATGATTTAATGACACATTTGAGAACTTCCTCGAAGCATCTCACCCTCGATAGCTCATCAGCAAAGTATATCATCACAAAATTCTGCTGGTCTATAAAGAGTGATGAGTACTCCATGTGTCATAAAAAGTTGTTGAGTCAATAAGGCTTTCCTTATGACTTTTCCATTCCTTCTTTTTTTGAAAATCACAAACACCTTATCTTTAAGGAAAATTGATTTCTTAAGGAAAATTGATCTTATAAGGAAAATTGCTTTCTTAAGGAAAATCGTTTTTATAAGAAAAATTATCCTTATCATATTTTCATTCATATTTTTATTAAGTATGAGTTTCGGATTCATTTTCTCAGAATCATTGAAACTTTGATATAAAGCATTCTGTTTTAGGGTTCGGATTCTGGACAAGAACTATAAGGAAGTTTCATTCCGAATTACGGATATGAACTCTGACTAAGTTCTATTCCAGATTCAGGATACGAATTCTGAAGAAGAATTCTCATTACGAATTCTAATGAAGAAATCCCATTCCGAATTCTCATTACGAATTCAGAAGAAAAATTCTCATTACGAATTCCAATAAAGAATTCTCATTACGAATTTTGATGATGAATTCTCATTACGAATTCTGATGATGAATTCTCATTACGAATTCTGATAAAGAATTCTCATTACGAATTCTGATGACGAATTCTCATTACGAATTCTGATGATGAATTCTCATTACGAATTCTGATGATGAATTCTCATTACGAATTCTGATGATGAATTCTCATTACGAATTCTGATGATGAATTCTCATTACGAGTTCTGATGATGAATTCTCATTACGAATTCTGATGATGAATTCTCATTACGAATTCTGATGATGAATTCTCATTACGAATTCTGATGATGAATTCTCATTACGAATTCTGATGATGAATTCTCATTACATTTTCTGATGACGAATTCCTATTCCGAATTCTCATTCCGAATTCACCTGTTAAACAGAATCTGATTATCATTGTTTTATACACTCTGAATTTATTCATTCCGAACCTTCACTCCGAAGTTTCTATTCCGAACCTTTATGTTAGAGTTTAAAACGATGTCGTACTTTCTGTTACACTCACTTTGTTATAAAATGATGTCGTCCATTTTGTTATAAACTAATCGTTGTCTAAGTGACACGTGTACAGGTCCCTCCGATCTTTAAGGAAAATATGACCATTGGAGAGGAGCCGACCTTACCTATAAATAGGAGCTCATTTGAAAGAGCTCGAGGCTGATGGATAATTGCTGATTGCTGAAAAAATACATACATGCTGTTGAAGTGATTTCTAGAGAGAGAGTCTATTATTAACTCTCAAAGATTCGTGCGACTCCGAATGTTGGTGATTACATTCGAGGGCTTCCGGGGATAGGAAGACAGAGGTGCTGACTACCTTAAAGATCGAGGGCTTTCTTGCTGAGAAAGACAGAGGTTGCCAACTACCTTGAAGTTGAGGGCTTGCGGGGATAGCAAGACAGAGACTCCGATCTTCGTATCGAGGGCTTACCCTGGTGTGGGTAATACAGACTTTCTTGAAAGTATAAATCAAGGGACCTTTATCCAAGGTTGTTGGATACCCTTCTCTTTGGGTTAAAAGACTATTATCTTGTTACTAGTAGTTTTACTACTTGTCTTTATTCCGCTGCAATTTGTATCTTAAGGAAAGTATAACTTTCTTATACTTCCTTACTTACTCTGATTCATTTAGATTCTATACGCTTTAAGGTAGAATCTCATATTGTAACTTTTGTTAAGTTTCAATTTCCGGAACCATATTTCCGGAACCTACTTTTGGAATCTCTTTCCAAGTTTTGTTCGGTGTTAGAGGTGTTGTGAATTTACTTAGTTTAACTTTGTTAAACTTAGCCCTTTACTTTTCTTAAGGAAACTATAGTTTCTTAACTAACTTTAAAGGTTCCAAAGGAATTTTTAAAGTATACAATTCACCCCCCCTCTTGTATATTGAGCATCTCATATTATATTTCGATCCTACAATTGGTATCAGAGGTTGGAAACTTCTTACTCTATACCATTCTCACATTTGGTATCAGAGCCAAGGTTACTGAAATACTTGTACTCACATACAAGTTTTTCTTACTCACTTTTCATTCCGAACTTTGTCATTCCGATTTATCCATTCCGAACTTTTCTTATTCCAAACTTTTATTATTCCGAACTATCTTTGCTACTAACAAGTTTGTGTGCAAAGTTATTTTTAGTATGACGGGAATTAATGTTGGATCGATTGACAATCTGAATCCTACAAGACCACCTATATTTGATGGTAATGATTATGAATACTGGAGAGATCGTATGAAGACATTTGTTATCAATACTGGGGTAGATAACTTTGTCATGCTTACTGGTGACTATAAAATTCCTGACAAGGAAGTCAGAACCTTTACTAACCAGGAAAAGCAAGAATATCAACTCAACTATAAGGTACGCAACACTTTACTATGTTCAATGACTAGAAATATATATAGCCAAATTTCTTCTTGTGAAGCAGCTAATTGTATATGGAAGAAGTTAGAGGTTACACACTTTGGGACTTCTAAGGTGATTGAGACTAGAAGAGCTATGCTTAGAGCTGAATATCATGGCTTCAATTTTCCTTATGGAGAACCTATCTGTAAAGTTCAACAAAGATTTATGACTATCGTCAACAGTCTACAATCTATAGGAGAGAAAGGTTTAGATGATGAAGCTCTTGTGGACAAGATAATTGACATTATGCCCAATGAGTGGGAATCCAAGAGAACAGCTATAGATGAGAACAAGAAGGTCACTCAAATTACTCTTGATGAATTATTTGGAACTCTTCTACAACATGAAACTAGAATGAAGAGAGATGCTGACAACATCAAGAAGAAGAATGGAAATGGTACTGTTGCTTTTACTACAACTTCGAATCAGATGAAAGCTAAGACTCCTGAGAGAGTAACCAGATCCAAGTCTAAGAAAGTTATTTTCCAATCCGAATCTAGTGAGAGTGAAGTTTCAGAAAATGAATTAGCCAATCTTGCTCGAAGGATGAACAAGATAGCTGGACAGAGAAACTTTCAATCCAAGTATAACAAGAAGGACAGGAAAGATAAGAAAGATGGAGAAGTAACTTGTTATGAATGCAAAAGAGCTGGACATATTAGACCAGATTGCCCTATGCTCAAAAAGAAAGAAAGAAAGGAAAGACATTCAGACAGGAATAGAAAGAAGTATTACAAAGCTAAAGCTAAGAAAGTTCTGAAAGCTAATGACACCTGGAGTGCCAGTGGTGGTGACTCTTCAGATGAAACTTCTGATTATGAATCTTCAGGACAGAAGAATCTTGGTCTTATAGCCAGATTACCTATTGACAATCTTTGTCTTATGGCTAAGGTACGAAATGCTGAATCATTGACCAATGTTTCTTTAAATTCTAATGATAGTAAGTATTATAACTCTTCTGATGAAGAATCATCTTCTGATGAGGAAAATACTTTACCTACTTTTGAAGAAGTCTCTAGGTTTGCTGAACTTCTTGAGATTGAGAATTCCAAACTCAACAAGAAACCTGACAAGGCAAATTCTAGGAATTCTATTCTTACTAAAGAGATATCAGATCTTTCTAATGATCTTGATAAGAAAATTGCTGATTTTGAAAATATTTCAAAAAATCTTGAGGAAGTAAGTTCTGAGAAGAATAAACTTTCTAAAGAGTTAGAAAATGTAATTTCTAAGAAAAATGTTTTCGAGCCTAACTCTAGTTCTAAAACTAATGATTTTGAGGATAAAAACTTGGTTGTAAAACTCAAGTCCGAAATTTTTTCCTTAAAGAAGTGTTTATCAAACTTTATCCATGGTAAAGAAAATTTTGATAAGATGTATTCTCAAATACGACCTTTAAGAAATAAATCCGGATTTGGTTATACCCATGCAAAACCAGTTTTCAGTAACAATTATTTTGTTCCTCAGAGTGCCCCATTTTGCACTAAATGTCAATGTGGTGGTCACTGGGCAAAAAATTGTTCCTTAAACAAAACCCAATCCTTAGGTTTTCACAAAGCTTATTTTTCTAAGAAAATGTGGGTTCCGAAAATTTTATTGTCTGGAAATCTCGGATCCAAACAAGTTTGGATTCCGAAAATCTAACTTTGTTCTTGATTTCAGGAAAATAAAGGAAGTTCCAGCAACAATATTTGGTACATGGATAGTGGATGTTCCCGACACATGACTGGTAACAAAAGTTTTTTTGAAAAGATTATCAAAACGAAAGGAGGAAAGGTAACTTTCAGAGACAATGCTAAGGGAGAGATTGTTGGTATTGGTAATATAGTTTTTCTTGGTAAAACTTTGATTTCAAATGTTCTTTTTGTTAAAGGTCTTAAGCACAATCTCATTAGCATAAGTCAGTTATGTGATGAAGGTTACCTTGTGAATTTTAGGAATGATAAATGCTTAGTTCACAATTCCAAGGAAGAATTTATTCTCTCAGCCAATAGGCAAGAGAATGTCTACACTTTGAACCTAGAAGACCTAAGAAGCCAAGATTTACCTTGCCTAAGTGAAATGGAAGATCATTCTTGGTTATGGCATAGAAGACTAGGACACTGTAATCTTATAAACCTATGTAAACTCTCTAATAAGAAACTTGTTAAGGATATACCGGAGCTTAGATTTGATTCTCCTAAAGTTTGTGATCCTTGTCAATATGGCAAGCAACATAAATCTAGTTTTAAGTCAATCGGTGAAGTCTCAACAACTGATGCATTACAGTTGGTGCACATGGATCTTTTTGGTCCAACACAAACTGGAAGTATTGGAGGCAAATACTATGTGTTTGTTCTAGTTGATGATTACACTAGATTTACTTGGGTCTATTTTCTAGAAAAGAAATCTGAAGCTTTTTCTTATTTAAAAAGTTTTAGAGCTCAAGTTAAAAATGAGAAAAACCTTCCATTGAAAACTATTCATAGTGATCATGGAGGAGAATTTCAAAATTCTGATTTTGAAACTTTTTGTAGTAAGAAAGGTATTACTCACAATTTTTCAGCACCTAGAACTCCTCAACAGAATGGTGTAGTTGAAAGAAGAAATAGAATTCTTCAAGAGGTAACTAGAACCATGTTGAGTGAATATTCTATTGCTAGAAATTTCTGGGCTGAAGCTGTAAGTACTGCTTGTTATACTATAAATCGAGTTTTGATTAGACCTTTTCTTAATAAAACTCCTTATGAGTTATGGAATGGTAGAAAACCTAGACTTTCCTACTTCAAGGTTTTTGGTTGCAAAGTATTCATTTTGAATACTAAATATAACTTACATAAATTCGCACCAAAGTCTGATGAAGGAATTTTCTTAGGATATTCCACAACCTCTAAGGCTTATAGAGTTTTTAATAAAAACACTTGTACTGTTGAGGAAACAGTACATGTAAAATTTGATGAGTCGGATCCTTTTGTTTTTAAACCATCTCAACTTACATCTTCGGATGTGTTTTCAAAAACTGATTATCAACCTTTGATAGAAGAACCTTCTGAGAAGGAAATTGTTCTAGAAGATACTTCTGAAATATTTACCCCAGAAGATTTTCTACCCTATGTTGATGAACAGGTTTTACAAAACCCAAATCAGGTGTTTCTTAAGAATCATCCCAGTGATAGTATCATTGGTGATGTAAATCAACCTGTAAGGACTAGAAGTTCCTTAAGAAATGAATTAGAACATCTATCATTTCTTTCCCAATTAGAACCTAAAAGCACTAATGAAGCTTTAGGTGATGATGATTGGATCAAAGCAATGCAAGATGAACTAAATGAATTCGAAAGGAATAAAGTCTGGACCTTGGTTGAAAGACCTAAGGAAACTTCTGTTATTGGAGTAAAATGGGTTTTCAGAAATAAATGTGATGAAAATGGAATCATTGTTAGAAATAAAGCTAGACTTGTTGCTAAAGGCTATAATCAGCAAGAAGGAATAGACTATGAAGAAACCTATGATCCAGTAGCTAGACTTGAATCTATCCGTATTCTACTTGCCTTTGCAGCATTCTATAATTTCAAACTTTATCAAATGGATGTGAAATGTGCTTTTCTTAACAGTTATGTTCAAGAGGAAGTCTTTGTTGAACAACCACCTGGCTTTGAAGATAAAAAACATCCTGATCATGTTTTTAGACTTACCAAAGCTTTGTATGGCCTTAAACAAGCCCCACGAGCATGGTATGATAGACTCACTGTATTTTTGCTTCAAAATAACTATGTTAAGGGAAATGCAGATTCAACCCTTTTTATAAAGAAAGATAAGAAAAATGTTTTGATTGTTCAAATTTATGTTGATGACATTATATTTGGTTCAACTCAGCAATATTTGACTGACTCTTTTGCTAGTCTAATGAAATCTGAGTTTGAAATGAGTATGATGGGTGAGTTAACATTTTTCCTTAGTTTTCAAATTTCTCAAAAACCATAAGGAACCTACATATCTCAACATAAGTATATTAAAGATCTTCTTAAAAAGTATGGTTATGACAACACTAAGAGTATAAGTACTCCTATTGGTACCTCAAACTCTTTAGATCTTGATGAAGCTGGGAAACCAGTAGATCAAACATCTTTTAGAGGTATGATTGGAAGTCTACTTTACTTAACAGCTAGTCGACCAGACTTAATGTTTTCAGTATTCTTATGTGCAAGATATCAATCCAATCCAAAGGAATCTCACTTAAAGGCAGTTAAAATAATTTTTCGCTACCTTAAGGGAACCATGGATCTAGGATTATTTTATACTTCTGGAAATGATTTTGTTCTAAAAAGATTTTCTGATGCTGACTTTTGTGGATGTAGAATGGATAGAAAGAGTACATCCGAAACTTGTCATTTCTTAGGAGATTCATTAGTTTCTTGGTCCTGCAAGAAGCAACATTCTGTAGCACTCTCCACTGCTGAAGCTGAATATGTAGCAGCTGGAAGTTGTTGTGCACAAGTGTTGTGGATGCAACACACACTCACAGACTATGGCTTGAGTTTTACTAAAACTCAAATTTTGTGTGATAACACAAGTGCCATTGCCCTAAGTAAAAACCCTGCACATCACTCTCGTTCAAAACACATAGATATTAGGCATCACTTTCTTAGGGATCACACACTAAAAGGAGATATTATTCTTCAGTTTATCGGAACACAAGATCAACTTGCTGATATATTCACAAAGTCTTTGCCTTCTGATAGATTTGAATATATTAAACAGAATTTAGGAATGATAACCGTAAGGTAATCTTTCTCAAGTAACTTTCAGTTGAAAAAGTCTCCTTACAGTAATAAACTCCTTTTCATAGGGGGAGTACATTTGAGTGTTTGTTTAAACAAAGTTTTTCAAAATTTGTTTTCAAACTTTTCGGAATAAAGATTTCCGGAATGAAAACATCCGGAATGAAAATTTTCCAGAATGGATATTTTCGTACAGAATACTTCTGGAATGGAAGTATTCGTATTGGAAATTTCCAGAATGAAAAACTTTCGTACTGGTATTTTCATAACGGAACTTTCGTACTGAATCTTCCATAACAAGTTTTTTTTTCTCTTTTTCGTATTAAGTTTTTCGAATTGAGTTTTTCGTATTGAGTTTTTCGTATTGAGTTTTTCGTATTGAGTTTTTCGTATTGAGTTTTTCGTATTGAGTTTTTCGTATTGAGTTTTTCGAATTGAGTTTTTCGTATTGAGTTTTTCGTATTGAGTTTTTCATATTGAGTTTTTCGTTTTTTTTTATTATTGAGTTTTTCGTAGTCATCTTTATATTACCCATTACGAACAACTTTCCTAAGCTAATCCGAAAGGTATGATTTCCTTACTGAAGTTTTCATAATCATATTTTACTTGCTGGAAGTTTCTTATATTTTGTTTTCGGTTTTTAGTTTTCTTAAATCCTTGTTTTAATAAAACCTCAAAAAGATCGGATTCAAGCTCTCAACGGTCAGATCTGATCGCAGCTCATTCCAACCGTTAGATCATCTATGGAATGTCAACCGTCATCTCGTTGCCTATATAAAGGGGACCTAATTCCAAGTACCACATCGGTTTCAAGCTTTCGCATGCTGAAGCTCTGACTCTCCGATTTAAGGCCGTTCCGAACCACAGTTTTCTCCGCTCCGAACTTCAGTCTTCTCTGTTCCGAATATCTCAGAAGACTTCAGATCCGAATGTCTGCAGAGTTAGCTTCTCAAGAAATGTCTTCAACCAAGCCTATATCTCAGTGGTTAATATACAGAGAAAGGTTAGTTCATCCAACTTTCTTCAGCAACTACGATTCTGTCATTTCAAAGAATATCAAGTTAAATGGCTGGGAAGATGTTGCGGTATCAAAAACCGGCAACCAAGATGAAGTGTACTCAGATTTGCTTGTTGAGTTTTATGAGTCAGTTGCTTTCTTCGAGGAAGATAACAGAGAAAAATTTTCGTTCAAATCATATGGCAAGACATATAAGCTTTCTTACACCAAGGCTGCAAGCTTGGTAGGGTTATCTTATGAAGGTGAAGCTGAGTTTATTTATCACGTATTGCCAGACTCCAAGGGTAGCTTCAAAAAGGAAAAAGCCTTAGAAACTCTCGGATTGGATGATGACAAGGCTCCGACAATTGCAAGCCTATCTACAAACTTCCGGATTCTGGAGTTATGGGTGCAAGGGCTTATCGTACCGAGAAAAGGTGATAAGGATAGCTTGAAGAAGAGTGAGATATATATCTTAGATTTCTTGATAAATCTAAGAAAGTTTAACTTGATGAAGCATATTCTTCTTAATATGGAGAATTTGAAGAAGGGGAATCTGAGAGCTCAGATTATCATGTACCCAGCAATATTATCAAAGATCATAGTTAGGTGCCTAGAATCTTTCAAGGTAGCTTACAGTTCTAAACTGAAAGTTTGCAAGATCATGTTGCTTAGTGATAACACGCTTAAAAGGATGAATATAGCTTTTGACAAGAAGTATGGGAAGTTTATTGATCTACCTCCTCAAGTAGAAGTGACTCCGAAATCTGCTGATCCGGAATCATCCAAGCCCGTAAGGAAGAGAAAACTGAAAGAAGTGGTAGTCGAAGCCGAGGAACCTAAGTCTAAGGAAGTCCACTCCGCACCACCAAAGCCTAAGAAGAAGAAAACCTATCCTGATGAAGTTGTTTCAAAGTGGAGAGCTGACAAAGAGAAGAGGAAAGAAGGGGATCCGCAGTTCAGATTGGACCCTGCGGAAGCTAAGGCCCTGAAATAGAAAGCTGCTGATGAGCTTGAGAAACAAGCTAAGGAAAAGAAGCTCAAGAAGAAGATGTCCGAGGCTGAGGTAGATCAGGCCCTGTTGAAGTTCAATGAAATGGTTTCAGCAACAATTCCAGTTCCGAGATCTTTCTCCCTGGAATCTCTACCTGAGACTCCAGGAAGAAATCTTGTTGCTCCAGAAGAGCCTGTTGCTACAAATACTGAGGAAGAAGAGAAAGTGGAACAAGTTGAAGAGGCTGCTGAAGGAAGTGGTGAGACAGGAGATGTGCTAAAACAAGTTGATGAGTACAAGGGAACTCCTTCGGAACACTTATCACTCCGGACTTCAGAAGCTGAATCTTCGAAGCTTGTCACTCCTGCGATGGAAGAAGAGAAAGGAGAAGAAGAAGTTGCCTATCATGGAGAAGAAGAACAACTTTTACAAGATATTGCTCAGATGGGAAACGTAGAGGTTGGTGTTCAAGAAGTTGCTGATGAGGAAGATTTGGTTGTTCAAGTTTCTGACAGTGAAAAGAAAACTCCGGAACATGATTCTATTCCGGAAAAATATAAGGGAAAGAAAATTCTTACCGAGACTCCGAGCTTAGTAGTAAGAAAGAGGAAGGAAGCTGGTAGTTCTTCTATGAGGAAATTGGAGCTTATTGAGGAAGAAAATTCTCCGAGCAAGATTTCAGATTCGGAGTCATCTTCGTTGGGGCATGATTTTTTTTCTCAGTCTTTGAAGAAGTTGGTAGGAACCATTCCGACCTTATCAAGCATTGATTCACGATGCCAGATGCTCCAACATGCGTTGAATCAGAAAACCGACTCCGTATCAATGGTTATGGATAAGTGTGTTGATATTGAAGCTCAGTTCAAAACTTTCTTTGTTGGTTACGAAGCTCATAAAAGATCTTGTAAGAGGATGACAAGCTGGTTGAAGAAGAATGTGGAAGAGATGAGGTTGCTTGATGAGTTTCAAGATAATGTTAAGGATGCCTCTGAGACCGAAGACAAGAAGATTAATGAGCTGACTGCATCCTTCGAAGAGAAATTGACAGAGGAAAAGAACTTTCGGATTCAGGAAGTGAGAGATCTGAATGGAAAGCTCAATTCCGTTAATCAAAGTTGGAAATTTGAAAGGGATTATCGGATCGAGTTTGAAGAAAGGATGAAGGCTCAGGAAGAGAAGATGAAAGCTCAGGAAGAAAAGTTGAAGGCTCAGGAAGAAATAATTGAAGCTCAGTCAGCAAGAATAGTCGTCTTAGAGAAGCAAGCAGAGGAAGATCACAAAGACTTAAAGAAGATCAAGATGATTCTTAAGGGGCTAATGTCGAAGGAGAAAGATCCGAAATAACCAATCCGATCTTTTTGTTGTATTTTTTTGTTGTCGAGATTCTAATTTTAATGAAAGTCATACTTGTTGTTTCTATTGTTGTCATTACTAATTTTTCAGGTACTTTGTTAAGTTTTTCCATTCCCTCCAATTCTTTTTGAAAATCACAAAGGGGGAGAAGGAAAAGATCCTTAAGAAAAAGAGGAACTCTAATAAGAGTTTATCAAAGGGGGATAAAGAAAAATACCCAAGGAAAAAGAATTCTAATAAGAGTTTGTTTAAGGGGGAGTTTTTCTTAAAGAAGACCTTCTTATGAAACATCACTCCGGAAATATGAATACGATCCTTAGAGTTTCAAAGCCTAAGGGGGAGTTAGTCGTATTCATATATATCCTTAAACCGAGGGAGATAAGCTTTAATGTGTTTCTTTTTTCTTGGAATAGCTTTTTCGTAAGGATGTTTGTGCTTTCCAAAAAGGGGGAGATTGTTGAGTCAATGAGGTTTTCCTTATGACTTTTCCATTCCTTCTTGTTTTGAAAATCACAAACACCTTATCTTTAAGGAAAATTTCTTTCTTAAGGAAAATTGCTTTTATAAGGAAAATTGCTTTCTTAAGGAAAATCACTTTTATAAGAAAAATTATCCTTATCATATTTTCATTCATATTTTTCTTAAGTATGAGTTTCGGATTCATTTTCTCGGAATAATTGAAACTTTGATATAAAGCATTCAGTTTTAGGGTTCGGATTCTGGACAAGAACTATAAGGAAGTTTCATTCCGAATTCCGGATATGAACTCTGACTAAGTTCTATTCCAGATTCATGATACGAATTCTGAAGAAGAATTCTCATTACGAATTCTAATGAAGAAATCCCATTCTGAATTCTCATTACGAATTCAGAAGAAAAATTCTCATTACGAATTCCAATGAAGAATTCTCATTACGAATTCTGATGATGAATTCTCATTACGAATTCTGATGATGAATTCTCATTACGAATTCTGATAAAGAATTATCATTACGAATTCTGATGACGAATTCTCATTACGAATTCTGATGATGAATTCTCATTACGAATTCTGATGATGAATTCTCATTACGAATTCTGATGATGAATTCTCATTACGAATTCTGATGATGAATTCTCATTACGAATTCTGATGATGAATTCTCATTACGAATTCTAATGATGAATTCTCATTACGAATTCTGATGATGAATTCTCATTACGAATTCTGATGATGAATTCTCATTACATTTTCTGATGACGAATTCCTATTCCGAATTCTCATTCCGAATTCACTTGTTAAACAGAATCTGATTATCATTGTTTTATACACTCTGAATTTATTCATTCCGAACCTTCACTCCGAAGTTTCTATTCCGAACCTTTATGTTAGAGTTTAAAACGATGTCGTACTTTCTGTTACACTCACTTTGTTATAAAATGATGTCGTCCATTTTGTTATAAACTAACCGTTGTCTAAGTGACACGTGTACAGGTCCCTCCGATCTTTAAGGAAAATATGACCGTTGGAGAGGAGCCGACCTTACCTATAAATAGGAGCTCATTTGAAAGAGCTCGAGGCTGATGGATAATAGCTGATTGCTGAAAAAATACATACATGCTGTTGAAGTGATTTCTAGAGAGAGAGTCTCTTATTAACTCTCAAAGCTTCGTGCGACTCCGAGTGTTGGTGATTACATTCGAGGGCTTCCGGGGATAGGAAGACAGAGGTGCCGACTACCTTAAAGATCGAGGGATTTCTTGCTGAGAAAGACAGAGGTTGCCAACTACCTTGAAGTTGAGGGCTTGCGGGGATAGCAAGACAGAGACTTCGATCTTCGTATCGAGGGCTTACCCTGGTGTGGGTAAGACAGACTTGCTTGAAAGTATAAATCAAGGGACCTTTATTCAAGGTTGTTGGATACCCTTCTCTTTGGGTTAAAAGATTATTATCTTGTTACTAGTAGTTTTACTACTTGTCTTTATTCCGCTGCAATTTGTATCTTAAGGAAAGTATAACTTTCTTATACTTCCTTACTTACTCTGATTCATTTAGATTCTATACGCTTTAAGGTAGAATCTCATATTGTAACTTTTGTTAAGTTTCAATTTCCGGAACCATATTTCCGGAACCTACTTTTGGAATCTCTTTCCAAGTTTAGTTCGGTGTTAGAGGTGTTGTGAATTTACTTAGTTTAACTTTGTTAAACATAAACCTTTCCTTTTCTTAAGGAAACTATAGTTTCTTAACTAACTTTAAAGGTTCCAAAGGAATTTTTAAAGTATACAATTCACCCCCCCTCTTGTATATTGAGCATCTCATATTATATTTCGATCCTACACAAGTTTCTAAAGATACATGAATTCACTATCCCTCTCTACTCTTAGAGTCTCAAGAAAAAATTAGTTGTAATATATGGATTAGAAATCACCCCATACCATATCTCACAACGTATCGTCTTGGTTCAAAACAACACATCTACACTTTTCTTCTCCTCAAGGAATATAATTCAAGAGCTTCACTATCCTCTATAGAGGTATCTCCAACTGATTTAAAATTGAATAAGTAATCTCAAGATATATCTCAACATATAATTTTCCTCCAGTCCCTGAAAACATGGGATGCTGCTGCTGCTGGAATACACACATCAGCTCATCCATAGATGAGGTAGGCTCCAGTGTTCCCTGAAAGGTCTGCCTATAGTGTAAAAACCACTCACATAACTACGGCTTAAATATCTATGCCTAGTGATACATCTTGTTCTACAACTATCACTATAATAGTATCCATCAATAGTGAATTTTCCACTACCTTCGGAGCATGGTCGTCACCACTCTCCCACCACACAACTAGAGGTATTAAGGGTGTCATGTCTCTACAATGCCAAACACATGAATTTGAACAGATCGATAACTATAAGTTCATAGCTAAACGTATAGGACATGTAAAAATATTCCTATAAATAGGTCACACCCCTTTTCCTTCTCATAAATCCTGGAATGGGTAAAAAGAAACTATAGTAACATCACAAGAGACACTTCCAAATGCCCACTCAAAATCCAGGTCAAGGCTACGTTTTATGTTTTTACCAATTTAAATTTACATTTGAATTCACATTTATATCACAATTTTCTTTTAATGGTCTAACCTAATGGTTCAAAACTTAGGATCTATAAGGTCCCATACACCTCATGAACATAAATTTATAGAGTCCACTTAATCCCTACCATAACACCTTTCAGTCCATGAGACCAATGGTTTATGAATCAACATGACATAGTTGACTACTTAGGGTGTCTAATGTAGCCTAATTAGAAACAAAATGTTTAGGTAATGGTAGGAATTCTATGTAAAAAAGAATGTTTTTAAAACCTATGCACATAAATCTTGTAGGTAACAGTCATATCATAAAAGGCACATATCCCCAAGTCATATAATAAAGAAATGAATCCTATATGATATGGAATAATCCACGTAATGTGAATCATTTAAAGTTCCTAAAATGATGCATGAGATTCATACCCCCATCTGATCAGGCCATAATAAAATCCATAATCAAATGTTTAATAAAATAGTAAGCGTGCCACCAAATGTTTGAATCAAATCAATTGAAATTGGAAAAATCTAGAAAATCATGTTCCATTTTTGGAAATTTAGAATTTTCCTATATGTGGGATAAATAATCTCAGGCACAACTCATTAAAAAATTAAAATTCCTTCCTAATCCCTGTCTATGGAATCAAAATAGTAAGACAAATAGAAAAAGAATTGCTCAGATAACGCTTCGTAATGTCCCGACCTACATGTCAGGGAATGGTTCCCTAATCCAATGGGTCACATGGCCTCAAACACATATCCACGAATGCCAGAGGATACTAACTAGCATAAAGTGAATAGAGTGTGTCCTTTGGGATATAATTCCCTCATGTTATCATATCAAATAGTGGAATAACAATAACAGTCAATAGTAGATGCACATATGAAAACTATGTAGTAGTCATAATATTAATATCCAAAGTAGGATTACATAAAGAAATAAATAATTAATTTAATGTAAAAAATTATATATAATGTCATGTATTTACAAAGAATCCAAAACAGATATACAAACAACCAGTACATTACATGTATCAAAATACAAAAAAAATACCAAAAATAGCTATCTCATAATAGTATCACTATCTTCGCCCAGTCTTATGATCCCCTACTCATAAGCATGGCAAAAATCAACTATTGGTCATAGTAGGACACTCAAGAGGTGTGTGAATTGAGTTCCAATAAAAATTTCTTTTAAATTGTTTATTGAAAATATTCCCCCAATTTAAAACTAAATATGCAAGTTAATCAAAGTAGTGTATTTATAATAGTTTGTCTGTTCAACTAATTTTTTAGAAGATTGATTATTTCTCAACTATAAAAATATGAGATATTTATTCAAATTTTGTAACTAATATAATTAGCCAAAAAGTTATAAACACTAGCCCAGACTAACTATCAAAGTGAAATTCAGTTTTCTGATATACATGTAAAAACATAGGAAACAAAATTTGAAAACACGACAGATATAAACCAAGAGGTTCAATCTCAACCCAGGACTTAGTTTTTTACACACGGTGATCACCAGCCACCAAGTATTATATATAGATAAAGGTTTAGATCTACACTATGGATTGGAGTTTACACAACAGTCCACAGACTATCCGGGTCACAATACATCTACTACAGTTCTACGTGGGAACAAAATACAACCAGGCCACACAAGAACTCTACCATAGTTCTACATGGGATAAAAAGAGTTAAGATATTGTAGTGTGAGGATATCTAGTATCCTCTAGTTCAGTGCAAGAGAAAACGTGTGTTTTACAGACAAACGCACACACTGCTCGAAAATGTAATACAATGGAACACAATACAACAATAAATATTTGATAGGGTTTATAAGGATCTCTGTATTTTAAAATGAAGCTCTGGAATTTTTGGGTGTAGTTGATGTGAATTGTGAGTACTCTTATAGAAATAGACACTAAAATAGAGTGTCATGGAGCATTGTGATGTGTATTCTAAGAAGATGAGATGTTCTTATACTTAGGTTCTGTTGAATGTTGCAGTGATGTTGGAACTTGGTGAAAAACAGTCTTTTGGTTCACAGCTAGCAGGAATAAATATTTCCTTGTGTGTTCTTACTTTCTTTATGTTTCTTGTGTTGGTTTTCTACCGTGTCTACACATATCTTTGTATATGTTTTTATATATCTTTTTTATCTTCACATATTTCTTCTTTTATAGTCTCTAACCCAATAATGTGAATTTTTGAGGTTGTGTTGTACCTCAGACTTGTGACATCCTCATTAAAGATGTCTGTAAAAAGAAATAAATTAATTAGCCACATTAAAACACTCAAAATATGACCATTATAAATAGTATTAAAATAAAAGGAAATTTAAACAGACTACCATTGACTCCTTTTTCAGCAAATAAAGCATTGGTAAAGAATTCCATTAGTGAGTCTTTTTATAAGTATCAGTGTCTCATTTTATTAGTGTCTAATTCTATCAGTCTGTCTATGGTTCAGTGAGTCCTTGCGTTGGTAGCACCATGCGTCGGTAGCACTATGCATTGATAGCACCATGCGTCAGTAGCACCATGCATTAGTAGAACCATGCCTTAGTAGGCCGATCCTTATATCAGCGAGACAATTGAACTATCAACGACCCATTTTAAATATTGGTGATTTATTCTGTCTGTTGGTATCAGTAAGTCCTTTCTGCTATCGGTATCGGCGAGTTAGACTTCTTCTGTTGGCATTAGTGAATCAATTGTCTGTTAGTTTCAGCTTCTCATACTTAGGAAATATTTTTGTTTTGAATGTATTACAACATAAATATTATCATAATGTGTTAAAATTATATGTGATCATAGATAATCGTAATTACACTTATTGAAACTTAAATAAACATGATTAAAATGATTAGACATGATTAATTTGATTTTTCATGATTTGTGATTATTAAAACTAGAGAGGGTTGGAAACAATCTCCCATGGGACAACAATATCTCTCTTTTTGATGATAAAAAACATGGCATTATAAATCACAATCATTTGATTTGTAATGTAATAATTATATATATTATCTCCTATTACTAATGAATTTTCTCAATATAGATAAGGTTCAGAGGTAAAATAAATAGTAATGGTATCAAAGGAAACTAAAATAATGGTATAAAAACTAATACGTTTTCTTCCCATATGTAATCATAGGTAAGAGAAATAAAATACATAAGATAAGTATCAAAGGTAAAATAAATAAGGATAATAGAAAACCATTCTCCCCCTTTTGGGATTATCAAAAAGTTTAAGGGTATCAAAGGATAAAATCAACAATGAAATGGAATTAAAGGAATTGTAGAGACCTGAAGCCTGACGTACATGGACATTACATTACTTTTTCTGAATACTTAGTACATAACAAAAACACACACACAAGGATCTTAATAGTTTAGTGTCTTTGGAAACTCGGAATATAATCTTCTAATCGTGGTGAAAGATCTTCAACATCTCCTATAAAGATCTTCCCTTTTTTTACCTAAAACCTTTCTTTATATCCTGGGGAAAAGAAAACATAAAAGGGTGAGCTCAAATGCTCAGTAGGGGTAATCAAAAGAAATATCAATCACATCATATTCATAAGAACATAACATTTTGGAAATCTTAACCTGTAAAAGAGAGCATAATTTCATAACATGGGATAAATCAAAGTAGTGAAATGAAATCCCAATAATCATAACTTACAACATGAAACTTTGTGTAATACACACATAATCATAGAGAATCATTTCTTGTTAGTCAAGAGTCATTGCCAAGACTATCTTAGTGGACAAAGTCCATTTCTGAACTGAGTTCACTCCTCGTTTCAGTCCTGTTTCACTGAACCGGTATAACCTACCGTTCCAGCCATGTCTATCTCATGAGATATAAAATCTTTAACCAATGCATTGGAGAGATATATAGGTCCCACCCATCTCATAATGAAATAATTCTTACTTTTGCCACAAAATAAACATACATCATTCATAATAACCCAACGAATAAAATGGGTTTCATAAACATTATCCCATCATAACATAATCCATATAAAAGAAATGGATATAATTTCATAATAAGAAAAGTGAAACCATTTAAATCATAGAGACATGATAATTGAAACATACACATATAAAATAATGTCATCTTAGATGAAAAATGGTTTTGATAAAATACATGAAGTGAATTCTTGAGGAAAATATCCTTTCTTCTTCAAAATAAATTTCTTTTCACAAAACGTCAAGGAATTTTAAAAGAAAGAGATTTTTTTGAAAAAATTAATGAAATATTTTGGAGGAAGCTTCATGAATATAAGGCTTTATGAAATCATAAATTTTCGTTCGTGCCATATAAGTTAAAAAAACATTCTTTTCGTACTTTTTCCGGAAAAGTCAAAAAGTACCTCGTACGAATAATGACAAAAGATTCCTTTCATATCTTTTAATAAAAACTCACCGAAGGGTAAAATAGGATTTAAACAGTTGTAGGTGAATGGAAATAATATTACATATTGAGGAAACATGGTTGTGGATGATAAAATATACCCCAGTAAATGCCAAAGTATAAACAATCTCGGATAAAAATGAGATTGTGATATTTCCCTTACCTTAGGTCCGATTTGCTTCGTAAGTGTCCGAACCTCCTGTATAATGATTTAAATAATGTTATTGACTTATTCTAGAATCATAATTATTGTTATGATATCATATATGGTCATATTCTTAGCTTCTTATTAGTAATATTTCACTACTACTTGTTATTTGGGTGTTTATTACTTTTTGTTTTTATGCGTGTTTTGTCGAATAAATTATTATTATTCTCTTTAGCTTATAGATACCTAATTTCCAGAATGGTATTAGTGTAATATATATCATTTTCATTCATTAAATTCATTTATATAATCATTATACAATGAAGATCATGTAGAACAAGTCGCATCACATTGTGGAGAAGGTATTTCGTATGTACGCACGAGTGATGATATCGTTCCTATGATCGTGGAATTATATTGGAGTGTATGTATACTATTTCAGAATCAATATCACTTTATAATAGTCATATATAGTCATTATTTACACCATTATACCCATCCAAGTAAGGTGGTGGTGGAAAATAGATTACACCACGGCGTGGAGATGGTATTCCGTACATACGCACGCGCGATGATTTCTTTTTCCGTAGGATGGATAGATGGTGAAATAGGGTTTTTTATACTTATAATAACATATCAGTATATGATTGATACTTATTTTATTACTTCATAATGAAACAACTAAAGAAGAATAAGTGTAAGAAGAAATAAAGATGAAAGAATCGGTAACAGAAATTACCTCTTCTTTGAAGCGCCTCTTTGAGACCTCCTCTTAGGGCACTAAAATTGGTCTTTGAGGAAGAACAGAACCTCTAGGATGTTGCTAGGAAAGTGGAGAAGAGAATTTGGCAGAGTTTGGCCGAGCATGAAGCTTCAAAGTGTTGTGAGGAAGAGAGGGAGGGGGTGCCCTTTTATAAGGGAGGAGAGGGGCACCTTTGAAATAACTAAAAATATTTTTTTATTATAAAGCCAAATTTGGTTTTAAATAGATCCAAATTTATTTATTTCTAATATAAGGTGGGGATGGGTCGAAATCCTCTCATCCAATAGAATTTAGACAAGTTTAGGTTCCTATTTTAACCTTATCATTTATATTTAACTTTAAGTTAGATAATTTTACTTTTACCGTGTCTTCTTGTTTTCTTACACTATAAGGTTAATAAACTTACTATATCAAGACAAAAGAACCCCAAGTTGTTTATTATTAATATATATAACCTTATATAAGTCATTTGGCAGAACCTTATATTTTTAGAAATAAAATAACAATTAATAATATAATATTTGTTTTAAAAACTATTTATTTCAATTTTGACACTATTTAGTAATTGATTTTTTTGAAACTCATAACAGATTTATTAGTTTGAAAAAAGTTAATTAAATAAATAATAACATGTCATATTAACATATAAAATTAGATTAATTCATAAGAAGTCTTAAATTACATTTATTTGGGTATTTATAACATCAATTATGTCAATATTTCATTAATAAGACAATTACTGCATCATCTTTGTGTCATAATAAATGATACTTATTTAATCCCTAAAAATTCTAAATAAATTCCTATGATTTAGTGAATTGTATTAGATTTCTTGAGACTATTCATTTTTGAAGTTTCATGAATTTTATCACTAAAGTAAAATTATTATACTTATAAGATTTAAGAAAGTGACATGTTGTCACATTCATTGGTTTTAATAATAATTAAATTATTTTCAGGGAAAAAAGTCCATTAAATGAATCTAATCTGACCCTTAGGTGATATGGGTCGTCTTTTAGTCATCCAATAGGATTTTGACATGTGCTAGGGTAATTTTATAATATTATATTTACCCTTAATTACCAGATTTACCTTTAATTATGGTAAATAAAATTTACCGTAGTTACTATTCATAATTCCCAAAAAATAAAAAGTAGCTTATTAACATAATTTGGATCCACTCATTCAAAATATGGAATCAATTTTTCCAAATTCAATACACAAAAGTTGCAGAAATTAAATTAAAATTAATCCCATTGTCGAAAGAAAATGGGTTTTTCTTTAAAACATTGCAAAAGATTGAATTGATTTATCCTACGAATTCAAGGTAGAATCAATGCTAATGACATAAATTATATTAAATGGTAAAAATATATTCTATTTATACTTAAAAACCATTCAATATTATAATTTAACCATATAAATTATTGCGATGAAAAAAGTTTTTTTTAATTAAAATATAGCGTGTTTTTACTATTCATCAAAATATGAAAGTTACCAGAATAATATGAAAAATTTATCTAAAGTAAATTTTATTTAATGAATCTAAAGAAGAATTTTATTTTGTCAAATTGAACTTATAAACATGTCAAAAAATATATTTAAAGTGGGTGCGCTATCAAAAGGCGGAAAAACTGCATTTTTTGAAAAATACTTATTTTACCCAAAAAAATTATTTTGTTCTTATACAATGTTTTAGAAAATGTGTAAGATGAATAATAATTTTATAAGATTCAAAATTTATTTAATACTATTCATAACGTCTAGTTCATAATAATATTATAATAATATATCGTGTTTTAGTAAAGCCCAGTATTGCATACAACACTCGCTATCGAGGAAGGTCGCGATTGCGTGTAATGAAAGCCAAGTCAGGGTTGCGTGCTGTGCAATAATAATTTGTTGTTTCATATAACATAAACCAACCATATTTCATTTATACATTGAATATATATATATATATATACTCAATGTTGCGTAGAATAACTATTATCAAAATTGTGTGTAACACGATCCAAGAATAGTGTTGTGTATACTACAAGATAATACGGTGTTGCGTATAGTGCAAGGTAATCTTGGTGTAGCATACAACACAAGACATTAATGAAATTAAAAGACTATTTTTCATAAAATCTTAGGGTGTTACATTCTACCCCCCGTAAAATGAATTTCGCCCTCGAAATTCGTCAGGGTTATAAATGGTTTACTATTCGAAAGTTTCTTTAATAGAAACCCACATCATAAAAAGGAACACCAAAACCAATATTTAAAAACAAAAGTATGAAACATAACGGTTACCCAAATAATCTAATCACTGGGTTTCCACATAGGTGAAAATATGGATATGGAAGAGAAATCTAACCATCATGTTCTGATGGAGAGTGGTAGAGAACATGGCTATGGAAAAGCCAGCAATCACAAAGCCATAAATTTGGGACGATCTAAGGTACCATCTGATTCATCAGATATAAGAGAACTAGGACAACATTTTTTGTTTTCAAGATCATTTCCTTAAAGTTGATGAAATTGGAATTAGAAGAAATACTTTCGTGATTTTGGTATAGTCTCACCATTTGTCGTTATTTGGACAATTTCCACTTAATCTCTTAAAGAAATGAAGTCGAATTTGTCATTCGTGATGTGTTAGAAGATCATGTGATAGAATGATGGGTCATTCCATCTGTCTCAAAAAAGGTTATAAAAGTTATCAAAAAATACATAAGTCCATCTATAGTGAGATTAATCATATATGGTTTCTAAAATGGACTTATACTTCATATTTCATACTGCTTAATATAATAAAACTAGTTTCTACTAAACAGGGACTTCCTGTAGGCCAGTGGTAGGTGATAAAGGCCAGTCGCACTTCGGTCGTGGGTCTGATTCCCACAGCCTTGTCCGACGCGATGGGCTGTCGCCCATCCTGCAGGTTGTCCTTTTTCTAAAACTATATTACTATAACATCCCATCAATAATATCGAAAAAACTTCTATCCTTAAACAATACTAACTTATGTCCAACATAATCCATTCCAATCTTTAGGCTTATCCATAATACTGCAGTCCACTCTCATAATATAGTGAAAACGATTACCAGAGATTTAATACCATCATTGATCCCCATATATCATAAGATATGTCTTGTTGGTCACATTCCAAACATTCAAAGGCCTTAATCATGTATTCTCTTGAATACCCATTGAACCTTAGGGAAAACATGAATGCACTTAAAAGTTAAGACTTTCCACATACCAAAATCCTCAAAATTCTATATACTCAAACCATGATATCACTTAGTCCTTATATCAATCATGAGTTCATGAATACTATCAAATATATTAGATTCTCTTTATACCTTCATTATGTACATATCATTTGCTTTCCAAAAATATTTCAATCACTTTTCATGGTTAATGATTCCATAAAATTATTGAAAACCACAATAGACCAAAACATAAATATTCCAATATTCCACGATACTATATACAACATTATTCTGGAATCCCATTACATAAACACTTAATCATTCCACTACATCGTTGTCATATTCAACATCGCTAATGGTGATCACATGTGACTTCCCTTTGTCCTTTTCCTTAAGTGGTTGCTCATGTTGATCATCACTAATTCTTGGATTAGGGCATTTATTAGCATAATTCCCCATTTCCTTGCACTTGACGCATTGAAGTGCAGTAGGTTCATTCTTTGTATCCCTTCCTTTGTTTGCATCATTAGGCATCTTCTTCCCAACATTGCGGCATTCAATTGCCCGATGACCTTCCTTTACACATTTGAAACATTTACTTGTCCCTTTAAGACAATCTCCACCATGCTTCTTTCCACACTTTGAGAATAAGGAAACATTCATCTTCTTTTCACCATTATTCTGAGATTTCTCCTTGAACTCCATCTTTCGTTTCTTGTCAAAACTATGAGATGGATAAGTAACACCAACTTCCGTTTCTACCCTGATAGCACAATGCACAATTTCTTCATAGCTACAGAAGTCTCTCATAGCTAATGCCCTTTGAAGACTTGGTTTTAAGCCACTGAAGAATCGATCAACTTTACTTTCAGGTTGGATGATAAAGCCAGATGCATACCTTGCAAGCCTTGTAAAATTCGCTTCGTATATACCAACAGATTTATCATCCTTTTGTTTTAGTTCAAGAAACTCATTCTCCATCTTTGTTCGAAGAATACGAGGGAAGTACTTATTGAAAAATAAGTTCATGAACTCGTCCCATTCCATGGAATCGATTTCATCTCTTGGACTCTTATTCTTGATAAGATTCCACCATTGATCAGCTTCACCTTCCAAACGATATACTGCTAAGATGACTTTATCATGTTCATAACATGGAAGAACTAAAAATATCTTTTCAGTGGTAATGATCCATTGTTCAGCAACAAGTGGATCAGAAGACCCACTGAAAGAAGGTGGACGTTTCCTCATGAAGGACTCAATAGAATATTGTTCCCTTCTCTGCTCATTTGGAAGTCCAGAATGATTCATAGCTTGTGCAAGTATAGTAATAAGATTTTTCACTCCATCTCCCATAACATTTGTTTGTTCACGAGGAAAATCATTGAATTGTCCATTAAATTGATCAACACGGTTCCTTCAGGTTCCAGCCATCATCTAAAACCCAAAAAGAATAGTGTGAGAGGAAAAAATCACGCTAGGGAAAACAATATAATAAAGGGGGAGTACCTTTAATATCTAATCATCTTGGGTTACCATAATTCTAGTACTATAACCTATGATTATACTTAACCTTAGGGACATCCCTAGACATACCTTAGAAATATCTCTCGGGATCTCACTAAAGTTCTCACATCCTAGTTTCCAAAGGCTGACTAAACCTTTCCTCTGATACCAACTGTAGAGACCTGAAGCCTGACGTACAGGGAAATTACATTAGTTTTGCGGAATACTTAGTACATAACAAAAACACACACACAAGGATCGTAATAGTTTAGTGTCTTTGGAAACTCAGAATATAATCTTCTAATCGTGGTGAAAGATCTTCAACATCTCCCATAAAGATCTTCCCTTTTTTTACCTAAAACCTTTCTTTATATCCTGAGGGAAAAGAAAACATAAAAGGGTGAGATCAAATGCTCAGTAGGGGTAAACAAAAGAAATATCAATCACATCATATTCATAAGAACATATCATTTTGGAAATCTTAACCTGCAAAAGAGAGCATAATTTCATAACATGGGATAAATCATAGTAGTGAAATAAAATACCTATAATCATAACTTACAACATGAAACTTTGTGGCATACACACATAATCATAGAGAATCATTTCTTGTTAGTCATGACTCATTTCCAAGACTATCTTAGTGGACAAAGTCCATTTCTGAACCGAGTTCACTCCTCGTTTCTGTCCTGTTTCACTGAACCGGTATAACCTACCGTTCCAGCCATGTCTATCTCATGAGATATAAAATAATTACCCAATGCATTAGAGGGAGATATAGGTCCCACCCATCTCATAATGAAATCATTCTTTCTTGTGCCACAAAATAAACATACATCATTCATAATAACCCAACGAATAAAATGGGTTTCATAAACATTATCCCATCATAACATAATCCATATAAAAGAAATGGATATAATTTCATAATAAGAAAAGTGAAACCATTTAAATCATAGATACATGATACTTGAAACATACACATGTGAAATAATGTCATCTTATATGAAAAATGGTTTTGATAAAATACTTGAAATGAATTCTTGAGGAAAATATCCTTTCTTCTTCAAAATCAATTTCTTTTCACAAAACGTCAAGCAATTTTAAAAGAAAGAGATTTTTTTTGAAAACAGTAATGAAATATTTTGGAGGAAGCTTCATGAATATAAGGCTTTATGAAACCATAAAAATTTGTTCGTTCCGTATAAGTTAAAAAAACATTCTTTTCGTACTTTTGCTGGAAAAGTCAAAAAGTACCTCGTACGAATAACGACAAAAGATTCCTTTCATATCTTTTAATAAAAACTCACCGAAGGGTAAAATAGGATTTAAACAATTGTAGGTGAATTGAAATAATATTACATATTGAGGAAACATGGATTTGGATGATAAAATACACCCCAGTAAATTCCAAAGTATAAACAATCTCGGATAAAAATGAGATTGTGACATTTCCCTTACCTTAGGTCCGATTTGCTTCGTAAGTGTCCGAACCTCCTGTATAATGATTTAAATAATTTTATTGACTTATTCTAGAATCATACTTATTGTTATTATATCATATATGGTCATATTCTTAGCTTCTTATTAGTAATATTTCATTACTACTTGTTATTTGGGTGTTTATTACTTTTTGTTCTTATGTGTGTTTTGTCGAATAAATTCTTATTCTTATCTTTAGGTTATAGATACCTAATTTCCAGAATGGTATTAGTGTAATATATATCATTTTCATTCATTCAATTCATTTATATAATCATTATGCAATGAAGATCATGTAGAACAAGTCGCATCACATCGTGGAGACGGTATTCCGTACGTACGCACGAGTGATGATATCGTTCCTATGATCGTGGAATTGTATTGGAGTGTATGTATACTATTTCATAATCAATATAACTTTATAATAGTCATATATAGTCATTATTTACACCATTATACCCATACAAGTAAGGTGGTGGTGGAAAATAGATTACACCACGACGTGGAGACGGTATTCCGTACGTACGCACGCGCGGTGATTTCTTTTTCCGTAGGATGGATAGATGGTGAAATAGGGTTGTTTTATACTTATAATAACATATCAGTATATGATTGATACTGATGTTATTACTTCATAATGAAACAACTAAAGAAGAAGAAGTAGAAGATGAAATAAAGATGAAAGAATCGGTAACGGAAATTACCTCTTCTTTGAAGCGCCTCTTTGAGACCTCCTTTTAGGGCACTAAAATTGGTCTTTGAGGAAGAACAGAACCTCTAGGATGTTGCTAGGGAAGTGGAGAAGAGAATTTGGCAGAGTTTTTCCAATATTGAAGGCTCAATTTGTTGTTAGGAAGAGAGGGAGGGGGTTCCCTTTTATAAGGGAGGAGAGGGACACCTTTGGAATAACTAAAAATATCATTTTATTATAAAGACAAATTCGGGTTTAAATAGCTAAAAATTGATTTATTTATAAGATATGGTGGGTATGGGTCTAAATCCTCTCATCCAATAGAATTTAGAAAATTTATATTCCTATTTTAACCTTATCATTTATATTTAACTTTAAGTTAGATAATTTTACTTTTACCGTGTCTTCTTGTTTTCTTACACTATAAGGTTAATAAACTTACTATATCATGCAAAACGGACCCAAAGTTTTTTATTATTAATATATATAACCATATATAAGTAATTTGGAAGAACCATAGATTTTTAGGAATAAAATAACAATTAATAATATAATATTTGTTTTAAAAACTATTTTATGTCAATTTTGACACTATTTAGTAATTGATTTTTGTGAAACTCATAACAGATTTATTAGTTAGAAAAAAGTTAATTAAGTCAATATTAACATGTCATATTAACATATAAAATTAGTGTAATTCATAAAATGTCTTAAATTACATTTATTTGGGTATTTATAACATCAATTATGTCAATATTTCATTAATAAGACAATTACTGCATCATCTTTGTGTCATAATAAATGATACTTATTTAATCCCTAAAAATTCTAAATAAATTCCTATGATGTATATAATTGTATTAGATTTCTAGATACTATTCATGTTAGATGTTTCATGAATTTTATCACTAAATTAAAATTATTATACTTATAAGATTTAAGAAAGTGACATGTTGTCACATTCTTTGGTTTTAATAATAATTAAATTATTTTCATGGAAAAAAGTACATTAAATAAATATAATACGACCCTTAGGTTATATGGGTCTACTTTTAGTCATCCAATAGGATTTTGACATGTGCTAGCATAATTTTATAATATTATATTTACCCTTAATTACCCGATTTACCTTTAATTATGGTAAATAAAATTTACCGTAGTTACTATTCATAATTTCCAAAAATAAAAAGTAGCTTATTAACATAATTTGGATCCACTGATTAGAAATATGGAATATATTTTTCCATATTCAATATACAAAATTTTCAGAAATTAAATTAAAATTAATCTCGTTGTCGAAAGAAAATGGGTTTTTCTTTAAAACATTGCAAAAGATTGAATTGATTTATCCTATGAATTCAAGGTAGAATCAATGCTAATGACATAAATTATATTAAATGGTAAAAATATATTCGATTTATACTTAAAACCCATTTAATATTATAATTTAACCATATAAATTATTGCGATGAAAAAAGTTGTTTTTAATTAAAATATAGCATGTTTTTACTATTCCTCAAAATATGAAAGTTACCCGAATAATATGAAAAATTTATCCAAAGTAAATTTTTATTTCATGATTCCATAGAAGAATTTTATTTTGTCAAATTTAACATATAAACATGTCAAAAACTAGATTTAAAGTGGGTGTGCCATCAAAAGGCGGCAAAACTGCATTTTTTGAAAAATACTTATTTTACCCGAAAAATTTATTTTATTCTTATACAATGTTTTAGAAAATGTGTAAGACGAATAATAATGTTATAAGATTAAAAATTTAGTTAATACTATTCATAACGGCTAGTTCATAATAATATTATAATAATATATCGTTGTTTAGTAAAACCCGGTATTGCGTACACCACTCGCTATCGAGGAAGGTCGCGATTGCGTGTAATGCAAGCCAAGTCAGGGTTGCGTGCTGTGCAAGAATCCTTCATTGTTTTGTATAACATAATCCAACCATATTTCATTTATACATTGAATATATATATATATACTCAATGTTGCATACAATAACTATTATCAAAATTGTGTGTAACACGATCCAAGAATAGTGTTGTGTATACTGCAAGCTAATACGGTGTTGCGTATAGTGCAAGGTAATCTTCGTGTAGCATATAACACAAGACATTACTGAAATTAAAAGAATATTTTTCTTAAAATCTAGGGGTGTTACAGGAATAATCAAGAAGAAAATAGGTATCAAAGAAATAAGATTTATAAGAGAATAATAGATATAATAGATATAAATGAATGGAAAGAGTAATAAATTCCATTAAATAGTAAAATACAAGGTATTACAATAGTCTGTAAATGAAAATAAAAGTAAAATAAATCAACCCTATCAAAAATTATCCACCCTACTTCTTAGGATCAATAGGTTCCTTCTCTTTCTTAGAGGTATCAATCAAAAGTCCAGTAGGTGGAAACTGAGAAGCTGGAGGGTTTGAATCAATCTTATGAGGAGGTAGGATCACTACTTCTAGAATAGTAGGGGCAAGGCTAGGCTTATGTTGTCACAAAACATGAGGTTGATCCTGTACTGTGATAGCTAGGCAAATCTTACTGAAAGCCTGAGCAACTGTCATATGAGGTGGAGGCACTAATCTAGGAGGTCAAATAGGTGTAGTAGCAGACACCACAATTGATTCAATCTGTACATGAAGGTATTGACTCAAAATATTAATTAAATCCCCAATTATTTCACCACTATAATTCATCAATTTCTCAAAATAATCTTTATTCTCCATGAACTTTTCAAGAAGTGGTGTGAAATCCTTCAAATTCTTAACTTGATACTTAAAAGCTTTTGTCACTGGAGGTAAGGTCCAATTATCTACCAAATACTTAAAATGGATTGTCAACTTATGCTTGGTAATAATCTTCTTGATATAATAATCCACCTACTCTATAATTGGATCATTGGTAGTCTCATCACTCTTAGGATAAAGCCTAACAATATTATTAACATGGTAACTATTCTTCATATTTTTTGCAAGGCTGTCCAATCCAGAAGCACCCAACAGAGATTGAAGCTCTTCCATAAAAAAATTTCTAACTACCTCAATGTTTTCAAGGCTTGATATGTCTGAATAGAGTTTTAAGTAATATTAATAGGTGAGGTATGAGTCTTCAAATCATTAAGCACTATCTCCAGACATCCTTTATACTTAAATTTTAGATGATTTATTATAGAGACAAGCCCGGTCATTTCTTTTGTCATCTTGGTGGTGTAGGAATTTTTTTTCAACCATTTTAATTAAGTTTGGTTGAATATCAACTATAAT